>JAFBJQ010002736.1:0-55430 GCA_016785345.1 Trinectes maculatus
TTTCCATTTTTTAAATTTCAGCATTTTGGGGCATTTTCGACATACTAACCTTACGTGTTTGTTGCATTTTTCAAGTGTCCGAAAAGGAGCTTTTCTCCCGTCTAATCCACAAAATATCATTCTGGGGGGTGATTTGGTGCTATTTTCTGCCATTTCAGCGCGTTATTTCCATTTTTTAATTTTCGTTATTTTCCGGCATTTTCGACATACTAACCCCTTACGTTTTTGTTGCATTTTTCAAGTGTCCGAAAAGGAGCTTTTCTCCTGTCTAATCCACAAAATATCATTCTGGGGGGTGATTTGGTGCTCTTTTCTGCCATTTCAGCGCGTTATTTCCATTTTTAAATTTTCAGCAATTTGGGGCATTTTCGACATACTAACCCCTTACGTGTTTTTTGCATTTTTGACGTGTCCGAAAATGAGCTTTTCTGATGTCTAATCCACAAAATATCATTCTGGGGGGTGTTTTGGTGCTATTTTCTGTCATTTCACTGCGTTATTTCCATTTTTTAATTTTCGGCATTTTGGGGCATTTTCGACATACCCTTACGTGTTTTTTGCATTTTTCAAGTGTCCGAAAAGGAGCTTTTCTCCCGTCTAATCCACAAAATATCCTTCTGGGGGGTGAATTGGTGCTATTATCTGCCATTTCAGCACGATATTTCCATTTTTAAATTTTCGACATATTTGGGCATTTTCGACATACTAACCCCTGATGTTTGTTTGCATTTTTTGACATGTCAGAAAATGATGTTTTATGGCTTTCAATCGTGCTAGTATTATTTATGCTAAACACTTGTTTTCCACCAAAGCAAGTTGTCAAACTTCACGATGATATCTAAAACACCTATTTCCTAGCTCCTCTTTAATCCCTCAAACACCTATGACTCGACTTTCCTATGACGAATGATGAGTTTTTCCTAGACAGCTGCCTAATAGACACACCTCTATGACTGTACCTGCTGTTCAGCCCTAAGCACCAAATGCACTTAGCATCAGACACTGACTTCCTTCTGCAGCCATTCTAAAGCATTGTGGCGCCTCTTCCATTTGCATCTGTTAAGTGATTCTTAGGTGTATAACAAACAAAAAAGAGTGAGTTCACTGTGGATAGATAATCTCACAGAAAAAACAAGCCCCTGTCTGCTCCTGTTGTAACCTCCACACACCCACTCCTACTTGATTTATATTGAGTCATGTATGAAATAGTGATGAATCTGAACCAAGTGGACCATGAATCACACCTACAGTAACTATGAAACAGAATTCTCCAGACACAGACGTGATCATACATGCATAATCAGTGAAACTTTGAAACTGTAAAATTACTGAACTCTCATTGGAGTTTCATAACAATGAGTCATTCCTTGTTCCCTGGGTACCTGGCACTGTCTTGACAACTTCATTCTATCACCTTAGGCCTAAAGGTCTGTTTTGTCAAGTTCTGGGAAGCAGGATGCTACTCCACCAACTCGCTTCAGTTAATTTTCAACTTCTCTTGCAACATATATTGCAACATACCTTTATCTACCTTGACAATTCATACTTGCAAGCACATTCTTTTCATTTGTTTGTCTTTGTTATTGCTTGAACGCTATTTTTTTCTCACTCAACATTTAGAGAACTTAAAGCACTAACATTAATGCATGTAACACGGTGGAAAATCCTATCTTTTAATTGGATCACACACACACAGCTTCAAACTTGCTCCTGTGGAGACTGCTAATCGGCGAATTTATCTTTCAGAGCCAAGGGCACAGAGTTTGACCCTGATTCCCTTGGGGGATAAAGAGCAAATCGTGTTTTGTACTACATCTTAATAAAGCCTTTCCGCCCCTCAACATCCACTCCAAACTTCCTTCTTCAGCACCCTTCACAACCTCTGGCCCTCATCTCCTCCCGCTGGGGCTGTTGGGAGACAGGGAGGTTAGCCTTGTGCTGATCCCCTTGGGAAAAACTCCTCCCCACCTGGCAACAGTGAATGGCTGCTCCTCAGGAGGGCAGGAGGCACAAGCAAAAAGGGTGCCTCTGAGGATTAAGCCTGAAGTCTTCACAGACCATTATCAAACAGCATGAGTCAGACCACTGGTGATAAGACAGTTAGACCAATTCACAGTGGATTTCCTTGTTGATGGAGGGAATAGTTTTAGTCACTTCTACATTTTTCTGCAATGAATTCTCTCTTCTAGATACAAAATGGTTTGATTTGCACATTTCATTGGCCTCACATCAAGTCTTTAATCCTATGTTAATAATTAGCCTGAAAGTCAGTAAATATACGACAGTGGACCACAGATGCTGAGCGCACACAAACGAATTAAAGCTGCATTCCACACTGACTGTCAAGGTCAAAATCTGGTGCCGGGAAGTTTAGGGGGAATTCTGGGATTTAAAAGTGAAACTAACCATCATTTTTTGCACTGTTAAACATCAGGACTGTATGTTTGCAAGGGAATCTTTGTTTTATGTCTGAAATGCTTTTGTAAACAATATTCCTGTGGATATCTGAAAAAGTGTATTGTATAAAGTTGAATAACTCCAAAATGTTGTCTTCAATCTTAAGCACAATTAAATGATCATTTAACCTCATGATATACACACCAATAAGAGACAGGACATGATCCCATCGTCAAGAGTTAATGGCTGACATATTTTGATGATGCTAAATGTAACAAAACTGCAACTCCTCAGAAAGCTTTAATGTAATCACGTAAACGTCCCCTGTGTCTGATCATGGCTCTAAAAGGATTCAGCCATGCCAAATGACCTCAGTGCAGAGGCATGTGATGATCCACTTAGGAAACTCTTCTGTTCATAATCTCCTGCCTCCAAGAACCCTTCAGGCACTTGAAACCCTGCCAACCCTGGATCTATTCAAAACTCACATTTCCTCTGGACAATAAACACCATCTGGGCCCTGAGGTGTGATTCTATTGTAAACTTTACCACCCGTCTGACAGTTTACAACCAAACTGTTGTCCTGTTTGCGCATCTCAGCAGAGTCCACACAGGCTGGTGGCAGGACAGCTGTGTGAAGTGTGTCAGGAAGAAGGTCAAGGAGGAACACCTCATTTACTTCACGTCAAGATGATAAACTCTTGCAGGATTATAAAGATTGAGATTCTGTTTTCCCTGTCGTTAGCCCCTAATAAAAACACTTACTGTAGATGGCAGTCATGTGAGGAATTTGCTAGATTGCTTTGCAGCACTAGACACAAAGCAAGAAAATGGTTTTTATCATGCTATCACATGAATTACACAAGAGAATAACATTTAGTACACACGTACGTGACTAAGCCATTTAGATCAAATCTTCAGTGGAATATGTGAATGCACTGCATGCTTGCTTACAAAACATTAACTGAATATTAAGTGTTTCAGTGGAAGATAATTACGAGTTTTATAGTTTCAAATTAGTTCCTAAAAGGCCATCTAACAAGAACACCCATAGCAGGGGGCCTGTAACCAGTGTGGGGTAATGCACCAGAAGAGCTCTATAAGGAAGAATGCCATTGTAGAAGCTGTAAAAATGGTTTACATTGGAATAAATTCTTGGGAGAGGGGTACGGGAGCCTGAGCTAAACAATGAAATGAAAGACAGTGAATGTGGAGCTGTATAAAGTCTATTATGGTAGCAGCTATGTTATATAATCACTTACATAAACCCACGCAACACCAGTGGAAAGCGAGATGCTACAGTCATACAGGACGAGGGACTCTCAGCAGTTTAAGTGAGTGTCAGTGAATTACATGACCTTTTCAGAACAGGAGTTTATTCAGGTTCACCTGGGGCTGCCGGTGATTATTGCTACAGGCAATTAAGCAGAGAAAGAGTTCCAGTCCAGGATCTCCAATAATAAGGCCACTCAGAGGCACAGCCATTACTGCCATCATCTATCAGTGTCCACAAGCCTATGCCCACTGGCCTGGAAAAGCTGCAGTGAATGGAGATGATCCATCCGTCCCCCCAGAACCCCTTTAAAGCCAAGCATTCTGCACACGCAGCTACATTCCTGCCTGAGGTTAAGTAGGTCAGCAGGAACCCTTATCTTTCAGAGATATGCTTTATGATGTCTCATGTCTCTTTAGTGATTTTTTTCAATTTACAGATTTAGATGTTTCACATGTGAATACAAGAACTGTAATCTGACTGTGGTTATTCAAATATGGTGATGAAGGTTTAACTTTGGTGGAAATTATTATCACAAAGAGCTAGACTTTTCCTGTCCTTCAGTTTGTCCTGGTAATGTACTCAGGGTGTAGAACAATAAAAAACTACTTTCAACAGCTGAAAAGAACATCTGGGTAGATCTTGGAGCACATCCCAAATATTTTCCTTTATGCTGGTTTTGTCTAATCATGCCTGGTGCCGTCCAAACCCTCCTTGCAGTCAAATAATCAACATAGCTTATTTTACATTTAAAACTAAGTAACTCTTCAGGGACATTCGTACCGCAACCTTTCCAATGTTTACCTTGACCAGACAAGGGGCTTCCTTTCACCATGTGCATTCCTTCTGCCTGTTAACTGCATCCAATCATCACCTCACATGGATAGCACAGTGCCAACAGCCTTGCCCCTTAACTACCATCCATCCATCAACAGCAGGAGACCCCGGTCAGTCACACATTAACTCCGACTGGTTTACACATGAACAAGTCTGAAAGCTGCGGTGTGTGTTTTGTCGAGGCGTCAAGTCAAGGTGATTTCATACTAAATATCTGAGCTGCAAAATGAGCTGTGAGAACATGATGTCAGGGCAGAATGGCCTTTTGAGGAAATTGACGCAAATTTTCTTGAGGGCGGCACACGCCTCCCCGAGCCAAAAGCCTCCTCTGGCCAAAGCAGAGCCACGGGGACAGGCGTAGGGGAAAAAAGGGAACCATTGACACATTGGTATTCTTCAGTCACTGTCAAAGCCCTGAGCCAAATGTGTTCAGTAGAGAGAAGAGGAGACATGGGGGCGGTTGGGGGTTGAGGGAAAGAGCAGGCAAACAGATACAAAGAGTCCCTGTGTTAATGCGGTGGCTCCCCGACTGAAGATAATGAACACTAAAATAATATGTAATTTGAGTGGCCCCCAACATTCAAGGTCAGCACCGCTGGCTAGACCGACCTTCTTGGCTGTCAGGGGTTCTGACACATTCTTGTTTGATGCTTAGGGATTTAATTTGTACGGAGGAGGTTGGCCGAGCTCTACAGACACACAAAGAGCCTCTTGCCAGCTGGGACTGTAGGCGGGGAGTTCGCTGCACTCTCAGCTCGGCCTCTCAAAGCCTCTACATTTCCTCTGTTCTTCCATTTCCAAGACTTTTCCATTTACCTCTGCTGTACTTCTGTGCTATGTCAGCACACTGCCCTGACTAACCAGGCATACCATCATCATCATCATCATCATCATCATCATCATCATCATCATCATCATCATCAACGCTTACTCATTAAAACTCCATATTATTAGACTAGTTCATTCATATGCAGCAGCTACTAAAGCATTGGGTACATTAACTGTAACTGAACTGATCTTACCTTCCCCCATTGGGCCCTGGTGGAGAGCAGAATGGGATCCCTCTGGCATGGCACTGAGGCCTCTGGAGCTGACAAAACAAAACAAAAATGTTCAAACAGATCCCGGAAACATTGTGTTACGACTTTTAGTGCACACAGCAAGGCCATGTTTATTGTTTTTGATTGGTTTATGTATGTACTGTAGGATGCTCGTGTTGTTTTTTTTAACCAGCCCTGCTCAGAAAGTAAAGACAACCCAGTCTAATCAGGTGTTACATAAAATGGAAATTCTTCCCATTCCCCTGCTTGCTGCTTTGCATTAGCTCATGTCAGCCACTTGGTAATGTATAGTGCAACAAGGATTAAAATATGTGGGGGGGAGTTGGGGCGTGTGATATTAGCTCATGCTAACCCTTACATAAAGTGGCTGGAGTAAATCCAACTTGGCCAATCCATAGATTTAGCTACAAATTATATTTGAAATGATTAGGAAACCTCTGCCATTTGCCAATTAAATAGAAAAATCAATATCCTGAATTAAAAATTACCTTCCAAAACGGCGCTAAAATAATTATTAATGCCAATATACAAAAAAATGTATCAAAAATGAGAGGTGAACATAGTTCGACAACACAATTTATACAACGCTAAATCTGTGATACATCAAAACAAGTCTCTCATTATAAGTGTAACTATCCAGTGTCCAGTGTCAAACCTGGTGGGATTCACTAATCCGTCATGTCTGCAGCAATACAGTTAATGACAAGGTGTGTCCCCTCTCAGCCTCTATGTTGCCAGTTTCTCACACCACTGCCTCTCTGGCTCCTTATAGCACATAACCGTGGAACACGGTCTATGAGAACTTGTCCCAGTGTGATCCCTGTAGTGCCTCCAGCCTTTTAAACATCACATTCTTAGGCCAGCTAGATCAGAGGAGCGGGAATTCTTCTGGGATTAGAATGGGCATTGTTCCTAGTGCATTTGCTGACCACTGTGCCAAACTGACAGCCAGGCCAAGCCAAGCTCTCTGCCAAGAGGTTCACCAATTAAGCTGTGCAGGCATGCCGAGAGAAAAGTCACAGAGCTGGATCAGAACATTAACATCACTGCTTCACAGAAGGGTCACCACAGCAGCAGCTGGGATATATATATATACTGTATATATAAACACACACACACACACACACACACACACACACGCGAAATCATTTAAATGCCTGAAAATGTCAAAATGACAAAGATAAAGCAGTAAAATCAACTTCATAACTTATGAAAGTGCAGCTCATGTTTGCTGACATATAATAATTCCATGTTCTGGATTTCCTAGGGAGTGGGCATGGAAATTTTTTTCCATCCTCAAAGTAAACACTGACTACAAACTGACATTCATTTCAAGCTCGCCACCTGTGCTTGAACTAGCTGCCTTTTCACACAAATGGAGAGCATTTGGTTCCCACAGCTGATGACTCCATTACCCGCAGCATGAACCTCCCACATGGGAATCTGCAACTTGCCCCTTAATTGAAGACAGATGTTGCAAAAGCGAATCTGTTGGTTTGTAAAAGAAAGACCTGCAATGGATCACTTCTTCAGATGGGCTGATAAACTTCCTTGTTCCTCTAATCACCAGGCTTTACACTAATCTAGGCGGCCAAAGACTGAATGCCTTTCCAAGATGTGGCACTGGTGCTGGTGAGGAGAAAATGTATTGAGTCATCAGCATAAATGTGTTAAAAGACTCAATTTGTAAGAATAAACACAGACAGACTTATACACTGGAACAAGAACTCTGGGCAGAAGGAAAAGGGTCCTTAGGGGGGATGACTATCTGGAGTATTTTTCACCACTGACAGCCGGTCAAGGTCATGAAAGAAGTGAAACTTTTGAAAATGTCTGGAGAGGATGTGTGAGGAAAACAAGACTTCTGCTATCATCTAGACATGTCACTTTCTCTGTCTCGGGTTCAAGCAAGTTAGAAAGGACGAGAAGCATATTTAACCAGGAAAGACTGCCAAAAGATTGACTGCTTATACATCTAAATCCTGATGTGTTATTCTAACAGTCTCCAAAGGAAACGCCCATCAACCCACTGTCTTATTGCCAAGTGTTTTATGCACACAACTGATGATAAACAGCTTGGAGCCACACTCTGAAGCTCAAATCTGCCTAAATCTGCTTTTATGCACTAATTACCAGGACATATTGAGTTTCTCTCATTTAACGAGAGGAAAAGATCAAATTAATCCACAGAGTCCCTACTACGCTTCTCAGAGTCAGAGTCTCAGACCTAAAACATCGAGTTGAATTCACCGTATGTCTAGACAATACCCACGGGAATCTGAAAGTATGACGCAAGTCCCCTGGGATGTCTCTAGTCGAACACAACGGGACAGAATAATCCAGGACACCATCAGCCAGGAAGAATGTTTATGTTCGGAACAAATAAAAATTCAATCCGACAAGGCAGGCAAATGTCTAGAGTCCTGTAAGCTAACAAGACAGGGAGTCTTTTTTTTTCCAGCATTGATTACATGTTTATTTTGCATGACCTCTCTCTTACCCTCTTACCCTGTCTACCCTGACAGAAAATAGTCCTTGACAAACAGCTTTTCTTTGAGTGCCCTCTTTCCCACATCACTCCTGCAGTTGGTCCCCTGACACACTCACAAGTCTTAAGAGACTAACAGCTTTTCATTCAATGGGGGAAAACAATAAATCTCGACAGTCTCTCTTCATCTCAATTAAATCCATAGCTTCTACAAAAGGCGCTGCCCTAACCCGTGACTTCCCATAGACACACAGCACATGAGTCCCTTATTTTAGTCCACTGCATTTTTGAGCATGCGTTTTAAATGTGGTGATAAGTGATCCGAACCCCTGAACACCCACAGGGCACTGAGAGGAGTTTTGCCCATATGGTGCACGTACACACCCTGGCCGAAATAGCCCTTAATGGGAAAATAATCATTCTCTGCTGTGCTGGAAAAGAAAGAACAACTATTTTCACCTCACCACCAGTGACCGACAACCACTGAATGCTTACCTGACAAGTGAATCTGGCAAGTGCCATCGAATGTGGGAAATGACATGTGCAGACTTCCAACTCTTGAAAATCTGAAACACTGACAAACCAGGGGGTAAGCTGTCCTCCATGGTCTCCTGCAATGTTTGGAGGGGAAATCAGACACCGGAACTTGAAATAGAATTTTCTATGTGGCTGTTTAAAGGTGCATTACACCACATCTGCAGAAAAACAGCACCCCGCGCCTGTGTGAGAAGTGGCAAACATTATCACAACAACAAAAAGTCTGACATCCCGTAGGTGTCTGGAATGCTAAATCACTTCAGGCACACACACACTTCCCTGTCAAACAAACACATGGTGTTGTCAGGTCAGGTTCAAAGTTGACATTTAGCGCTCACAGTGTAATCCAAGCTGCAGCTTGCAACAGCCGCAACTTTAGGGTCCCATAAGATTCCGGTATATCCAGAGAACCATCAAATAAATGTCAAACTTGTGAATAACCAAGATGGGGACCTCCACATTCTGCAGCGCCGCTAAGTTTATCAAGGCAGCAGCATACCGAGACTCAGAAAAATTCCAGAGCCAAATGGTGATCCAAGTCCCACCTGGACAGTTTCCTGTCTGGACCACCAGGAAGAAGTGCGCTGTTCTGTGCGCTGAAGCAACGTTCCCCTCAAATGAAGTTCAGGGGTTATTGTCTGACAGGTCAGGTGGGGTCAGAGGAGTAAAAGATGGAACTTTTCACTAGCAACTGATTGATTTTGTCCTATTCTTCCTCAACAGCTGGCGGGAAAGTCAGTGACCTATGAAGGGGGTGCATTTAAAAAGCTCACTGTGTCTCACTGGGGTGCTCATTAGGAAAAACAATTACGTTTTCTGGGGGCCAAGTAATGGCACCATGGGGGGGTGGTGTTACTGGATGCATGGAAAGAGGAAATAGGAAGTGATTCAGCCGCAGCATGGAGATTAGTTTCTCACGTCTCAAAATGTATGGCCATTAAAAAAAGAAAAAAAAAAGAAAAACCCCAGCAACTGATCAAAGTTCACACAAGTGTGAGTGTTTAGACAAACACAACTTATCTGGGTGAAACTCTGGCTGTGGACAGCCCACGCTGCCTGCATGTTGTGAAACTGTGTGAAGCACACGGGCATCAACAGCTGTGAGCAATATCAGAGAGTAGCGCGAGGCGCTGGGGCTCACAACGGGGAAGGAAGGCTGCGAGATGCGTTTACGTGCTCTATAAGAGTCCGACACTGGTGTCATTTGATTGTTTTGTTCCATGCATCCCTTGTTTTGTTGTTGTTGGTGGTGTTTTAGTGACAGCCCGACTGTTTAGAAAAAAGCCTAGTTAACATGTCAGCAGTTATCGCAGTTCGCAGTTATGTTTACAAATATTAGGTAAATATATATATATACATATATGGATGGATCATAAAGACGTCACTCACCAAATTCGCCAAATTCCTTCCTGACACCGTCTCTCTGTCCTCTGTCAGACTTTTCCCCCTCGGTCGTTTCCTTGTTGTTAAACTTTCAGGATACTCCGTTAGTTAGTGTCTCCGTCTCACATGGTGGAAAGCCGCTCAGACATCAACACAGCACACATCCCGGCACAGCTCCACCGTCTCTCTGTGTGTTCCTGCACTACACGCTGGCTGACTGCAGCCTGACGCATCCCGCAGTCACCGCGAGGAGCTGACGCTGCCTTCAAAGCTGTCGGAAATACGGACTCTGAAATGGCAGTGGACGTAGGAGAACGCCACAAGAAGAAGGGGAAGCGCTTGTGGCTGGGTCACCTCGACTTGAGTTCGTAAAAAAAAAACAAGTGTGTTTGTTTTGCACGTGTTTAAAATAATATTGGCTTTTATTTTGGCAACACGTCTTGGAAATATCTTACTTTACTGGGGCGAGTGAACGCAACTTCGGACCGCCTGTTTTTGACAGGCCCGTGTCTGTTGTGAAAGTCAGAGGTGTCACCACGTCCTAACATCTGGTGTGTTGTTTTTTTTTTTTGTAGTGTAAGATATTTAGAAAATTATGGTAAACAAACAAAAAGTTGGTCAGTTTGCCATAAACGCATCCTCCCTTCCATGTGTATACAAACCAATGACAGGCCTGTGAAAGCACATAACAAATGGTAACCCAGACTATTACATTTATGAGGGTCAGTTCAGAAGAATAGGAGGCTTACAAAGGATGGCTTGGGTGGATGATAATTTATGTGTGGCTGATTAGACTGAGGGGCTGGGGGTGGGGGGCGTCTCCTCCCTCCTGCTGGAGATATCTATAGACTAACATATGGGCCCCGACGAAAAGCAACATGGCTAAAGACTTCAGTAAAACAGTGAAAACAAAATAAAAATGCAGATTTAATTGGCATGCAGATGTGTAATGAACTGTTCCCTCAAGTAAAATGAGAAAATGCACTGTCAGTGTTGTTTTTTTGTTGTAACAATGGTTGAATATTAACAGCTAATGATAAGATGTGGGTTTTGTAGCTGTTTATGTATTTAATATTTAGTGGCCCCAAAGTTAGCTGCCGGGTTAAACATCTAACGAAACGGTGTCGCCATCTACTGGTATAAATACGGTAATGTCCCTAGTCCTGGTTCTGTCTCGATTACTGAAAGCAGCCTTGAATTAAAGAAATAAATATCTGTTGCCATGAGTCTTCCTTATTTAGTTAAACGTGTTTATTATATCAGTCAGATATAATGTGCTGTATTATAGGTAGACATTTTGAAATGGGTTCAAATGGGTTGTCATAGTCTACATTTAACGTAAACCTATGATTAAGTATAATTTGGAAAAACATTGTCTGCTGGAAAGCAACACCTGAAATTCCGATGACAACTTGTACACAGTATGTCCTAAAAGACTTAATGTACAAGTAAACCCTTATGATTACTACACACTACTGTACTAATTATTAGATAAAGTAGCAGTCACTCATTAGACCAAAGTACACCACAGTATACCAGAGACATAACCAAATTACATTAGAATTAAACTATTGTATATTGTATTTTGTTTCTGTACATTGATGTATAGACAAACAGATATTGCTTTCTTTTCTATTGTTATTACTATTACTTACATCTGTGCTGACTATTTTATTTTATTTTATTTTATTTTATTTTATTTTATTTTATTTTATTTTATTTTATTTTATTTTATTTTATATATACTTTGCTTTTGCACAATCGGAGCCTGCTGCAGCTCCCATTTCACTGCCATTGTCTGCTGTCAGTGTCATGAGACAGTTAAAGATTCTTGATTCTTGAAACTGCATATACACTGCATCCGGAAAGTATCCACAGCACTTCACTTTCTTGACATTTTGTTATGTTACTGCCTTATTCCAAAATGGAATTAATTCTATTATTTTCTACACAAAACACCCTATAATGACAACTTGAAAAAAGTTTTTTTAAATGTTTTGCAAATTTAATAAAAATAAAAAACTCAAGAAATCACATGCACATAAGTATTCACAGCCTTTGCCATGAAGCTCTGAATTAAGGCCAAGTGCATCCTGTTTCCACTGATCATGCTTGAGATGTTTCTACAGCTTAACTGGAGTCCATGTGTGCTAAATTCTGTTGACGACATGATTTGGAAAGGCACACGCCTGTCTATATAAGGTCCCACAACTGTCAGTGCATGTTGGAGCGCAAACCATGCAGGAAGTCAAAGGAACTGTCTGTAGACCTCCAAGACAGGATTGTCTCAAGGCACAAATCTGGGGAAGGGTACAGAAAAATTTGCTGCTTTGACCACTGAGCACAGTGGCCTCCATCATCTGTAAATGGAAGAAGTTCTGAACCACCATGACTCTCCCTAGAGCTGGTCGGCCATCTAAACTGAGTGATCGGGGAGAAGGGCTTTAGTCAGGGAGGTGATCCAGAACCCATGGTCACTCTGTTAGAGCTCCAGCGTTTCTCTGTGGAGAGTGAGAACTTTCCAGAGGGACAACCATCTCTGCAGCAATCTACCAATCAGGCCTGTATGGTAGAGTGGCATGACGGAAGCCACTCCGTAGTAAAAGGCACATGACAGCCTGCCTGGAGTTTGCCAAAAGGTGCCTGAAGAACTCTCAAACCATGAGAAACTAAATCCTCTGGTCTGATGAGACAAAGATTGGACTCATTGGCATGAATGCCAGGATAGAGGGAAAGATGATTGCAGCAAAATACAGAGACATCCTGGAGGAAAACCTGCTCCAGAGCGCTCTTGACCTCAGAATGGGATGAAGGCTCATTGTTCAGCCCTAAGCACACAGCCAAGATATCAACGTGGCTTCAGGTCAACTCTGTGAATGTTCTTGAGTGGCTCAGGCAGAACCCAGACCTGAACATCTCTGGAGAGATCTGAAAATGGCTGTGCACTGACGCTTCCCGTCCAACCTGATGGAGCCTGAGAGATACTGCAAAGAGGAATGGGCAAAACTGCCCAACGATAGATGACAAGCTTGTGGCATCATATTCAAAAAGACTTGAGGCTGTAATTGCTGCCAAAGGTGCAAGTATTGAGCAATGTGATTTCTTGTTTTTTTATTTTTAATACATTTGCAAACATTTAAAAAAAACTTTTTTCATGTTGTTATTATAGGGTGTTGTGTGTAGAATGTTGAGGAAAAAAATCAATTCCATTTCTGAATAAGGCAGTAACATAACAAAATGTCAAAAAAGTGAAGCGCTATGAATATTTTACAGATGCACTGTAAATGTATATTCAGAAACCGTGCTTGAAAGGATGAAATCCTATGAGAGGTTAAGTGTCTGCAGAGTGAAAGACAGTTACTGCAAAGTGTGAAGTACTGCAGAGGGTTAAAGTCAATCACACTTCAGTCAGTAACATTTAAAAATAAGTTTAACTCTTTAGCAAAACCAAAGACTCTGCAGTATGTTTTGACTTTAGATTTTTATTTAGTATAAACATCCTGATACTGTTAAAGTTGCAGGGGATTATATCACGTAATATGTACAAACGTTTGAAAAGCTTAAAATGTTGAATATTCAACAACAAGGCTGCTTAACGCATTATTTAATGTGTGTTATACTTTTTCTAAAAAAAAAAAAACCACGAGAAATCAGACAAAATAATCTTAAAGTAAAATATCACTTTTTTTTTAAAATTCTACGATTATGTACATTATGCATTTATGTGTAATGCAGTGTAACAATAGCATCTGACACAGGAAGAAATAAATCTGACAGAGTGAAGAACCTGGAGTTGGCAGACTTCATTATGAGACATTAGGTATCAACAAAAACAAAAGAATCCGAACTCTTAACTCAAAGTAACAGAGCACTACGGACCTACTGACTACTTTTTGGTGTGGGGTTAAAAGTGGCTATTAGAAAGAGGTATGTTTTGATAATTATGAGACCACATCACGGCAGTAAGCCATTAAAATTACGACATTTATGTGAATTTAACCTGTTTCAATGAGAACAGCTTGTAAGATATCCTGTTATGATCTACCTATACATTACTGAGCCCCCCCCCCCCCTTTAGACCTGAGTACATATTCCACAAAAAAGCTCATATTAACAGGCCACTGCATTAAACACAGGTGAAAGTTGTGAGACATCACATTTCATCACTGCCTACATTCTGCCTTCTGTGTACCAACCCTTAAAAAACATCCATACACGGACAAACTAAAAAAAGATCCCTTGGTATACAAACTTAGTCAACGGAAGGTGTCTCTTCTGTCATCAATCTGAGTTTGTTCACTAAGCGACAAGTCTCCGGCAACCAGAATCATTCACCACAAGGGTGGATGTCAAAGGTGAGGGCCAAGAGGGTCAGATGGGCTTGGTGGTGCTGTTATAGACCAGACGCTCTCTGTCCTCTATTGTGTTGATGGGGGCATTGTTAACGGGTACGCGCTGGTGTTGTGAAGACTTCTTCTTTGCCTTTATGAAGCAGTAGACCAGGACACCAAGTAGGATGGCAATAGCTACGCCCAAGATGGCTGCTACTGCTAGAATACCTATTGAGCGGAAGAAACAACATTTTACAGAGTTTACTCTGTGGCTGTTTATACAAAAACAGATTGTAAAAGGCTACAAAGAGAGAATGCAGACAAAACAGGACATTTTAGGCAGATGTCATTGGAACCTTTAAAGTGTAGAACATAAGACTACAGTTCAGTAATACCTGTCTGATTGTCAGACACCTGCTTTTCAAACTCCCCCTTTCTTGCAAATACGTCCTTTTCTGTAATAAAGAGAATGACATTAGAGTTATGACATATGCCATATACGACACATTACTGGATTTACCAAACCCAGTAAAGCTACAATATGTTATCACTTTTGGACACTAATGAAGAAAGAACGCTAATATGACTATATTTCCTTGAGGTGCACCTTCCCACATCCAAAATGAATGGAGTAGCATCCGAATTAATTTGAACCTCCAGAACATGAATCAAATATTCATCCTTTAGCTAGGTTTTGTTTCCTGCCCAAGTCTTAGGGAATATCAGGCGATTTAACTGCTACATGTTAGTACTTGATAAAACAGCTGTCTGCTACGTCTGAAAACATCTGTTATGAGAGCAGTGACAAAAAGGAAAAAAAAATAGATAGCGCTACAAGGAACTCATTCCCTACCTTAGCAGTCATTTGATTAACTATTACAAAAAGCAGTGATTACAGCACCTTTATGTATCAGCTTAATTAGAATTATATTAGAATTATAACTTCTGTAGAAGTAATGAATGAAAAAGGCCGGCTTAAGATTGTAAACAACTTACCTGTTACCCCACGGCAAGTTCTCAAGCAGGTTTCCTTGGTATCAAATTTGTTGTCATTTCCCTGGCAGCCACCGTAGTTAAAGCGGAAGCAGTCCTGTTGGATGGGGTTGTAATACCACTTCGTGAAACTGTCCCTGCAGCTTCCTGTGACGGGAGGCTCCGTGCAGCGCACTGTTGCCAACAATAAATGAGTAGGCAGGGTGAGACTGTTGGCATTGCAAACATCTGACGAGTTCTATTTTTTTTAACTCGAAATTCTAACAAAGAAAAGTTAAGTTCAAATCACCTTTTTGCTCATCCACTGGAATCTCTAGAAGAATCCGAAAATTTTTGTTCACTGTAACCACACAGGGCATAGGTCAGGTTAGCACGTCTCCCGAGAAAGTAAACATTGTATCCGAGCCTTAGCATTTCTACGTTTACAACTCTGTGAGTCAGTATGGAAACTACGCCTTGTTAGCATAGTCGCTGCTTACAGTCGTCGCATTTCGTCTCATCTGAGCCATCGCTGCACTGTGGGGATGAGTCACATTCGAGGCCTGGACCCAGACAGCAGCCGTTGTCACAGGTGAACTGCTCAGTGGTACAGGGAGCACCACATTTTTCTGCAGCACACAAACAGCACAAATTGTCACTTGTCTTGGTACTATACCACAGCCGAGTGTTACTTTAATGCGACAATTATCAGTTTCCTTATTATAAATATGCATCATAGGCATCATCTGTACCAGCAAATTTTTGTCAATTGCTTTCTACCTGTTCAAAAAACAAAATGTGAATGAGATTCAGAGAAGAATATCAGACATTGCCTACCTTGAGGTGTAGGAAGTGGCAGTCCTCTACCAGATACACTACTTTTATCTGAAATGAAAACAACACATTTCATCCTTTGTGAACATGACCATTTGGATTGGAATTATACATGTGCATGAATGGCATGCCGCTACCTGAGCTATGGCAGGCTTTGCTGCACTCATCCTCCGACAAATAGTTGTTGAGATTGTTCCTGCAGCCTCCGAAGATGAACATCTCGCACTTCTCCGAGGCAGCGTTGTAATGCCATCGGGGGAAAGAGCCCCTGCATGGCCCAACCTTCTTTGGGGCCATACAGTGGTCTGGTGGGACACAGGGTAAAGGATTAGGTTGCATTCAAGGTTAAGAATAATAGTGCGTGTTTCCTGAAAAACAGCAAAATGCAAGTTGAACTTAAAACACAAAAATTCAGCGTTTTCTAACAACACCAAATCACAATTATGCTATTTCTTCACAGGGACAAGTGGAAAATGTCTCGATTTGCTCACAGAAGTTCAACCAAGAAGTCTGAGCTTCTGATGATTTCATTTTGATCACATTGTGACATCATGACCAAATAAGAAGACAGAATCCTGCTAATTTTCCTAATGTGTGAATCAGATCACCTCACCTGGCCCTTAACACAGAGCCACTTGTTTGCTTGACTAACCACTGATACTTCAGTCTCACACCTGACAGATTGCTTTGGTGAGATTTTCTTTTATATTTTGTCCCAACTTCCTCTTTTGTCTCAGACATATAATTGAACACATGTCTTGTGTAGAAACACAGAACTGAGTAAACAGTCTGTTTTGAGGTTAGAGTGGGTAAGTCCTGTAGGTTGTCTGCATATGTGAGTCATGTCGTACTCTCATGCAAAGCACACATTATTGAAGAAGTGGCCCAACGGCAGAATGAAACAACTGTAAACTACACATCTCATTATCAGGTTCTCACATTACTGCCAACGACTGTCATTTATGAATGAGTTGTTATTCAAACCATCCATTATTGTGGAGTAGATGTGCCAGCATTGACATGTAGAGTCACGGTCATTTTCTACCGCAGAACATTCCTATCACCATTAAGAATACAAGCTGTTAATGGGTAACTCAGCCACAGAATGTGTACAAGTCTTTCCTAGTCCCCACGTAGAAAATCAACCAACAACTGGCAAATGCAAACTTAAGCTGTTAAACGAATGAAATGTTGAGACTTGTAATCACTTTCAATCAATACTGAGGAGGATCCCGTTAGTGACTTGAGTTTCCTTGTTTGTGTAACACAAGCTGAAACCAGACTGACAGGTTTTTTTGGGTCGGGGGTGGAGAGAGTGGGATGGCAATAGGGGAGAAGTAGAAGCCACACCAGCCACTATGCTGAGTTGTGTTTTCTGTTGAAACTCCAAACGTAAGCACACAGTGCTTTGAGACCATCGCTGTGGTTTTCTGTGCTGTGCAATTCAGCGGAAACTGAGGCACAAACTTGATGTCAAAAATAATATCTAACAAATCACTCATCCAAGACAAAAAAAATAAGATAGTACCACCATTCAGATTTTACCTGCCAACTAAAGTCAACCCTCCTTTCCCAAATTTTAGAAAATGAGATTATGAAATTTATCTCCCTATCTTTATGGCGTTTCGTTATTCAGGCCACAGGAATTACACAAGCATGCCTTGACAGGTTGATGACATCTTACAAAGGCTCATGTGACAAAGGCCAAACAACTGAAGGGGAACTAATCGGATTTGTTTCCTTTCCTAACAAATCTTTCTCAGTTAGTAAAAAAGTAAAAAATCGGAAATTCTTATTTTGTGCTTTAGGGGAGTATTTGAGTCTTGAAGAAATCTAGGACTGCAGGGCACTGTCATATGTTATCTGTATCCCAACATAAACATGATGTGGTCATGTCTGAATAAGCCGCAAGAAATGTCAACAGAAAACATTGTGGACCAGCGACTCATGTTTTCTATTGAAACGTATTCAATTGCCTCCGTTAAAACTAATGAAATTACAGCCGCCGACACCAATATAAAATTTATTTTACAAGCTAGGATCGATGGCGTGTCCTGTTCATGTAACTCAAGTTGTCGGCGGCATCATCGTGTTACGGCCAGTTTGTCTCCTCAGCCTAGATACTCACGCTCAGACTGCTCCTGTGTGAGGACCAGCACGTTGACCTTGGTTGAGTCTGACTGGCCAATGGTGTCCGTGACGGTCAGCTGGAACTTGTACAACCCAGACGTCAGATTGGAGACCATGATCTGGTCCGGAAAGGTGGGGCTTTTCTAGACAGGGTAAAAAGATAGAATCACTAACAGTGCAGACTGAATAATAAACAGAAATACATCAGCAGGACTGGGCTTGGCATTGCAGTCTTGTTACTCACCTCGACGACAGCGTAAGGATAACTAGTCAACATTTGCCACTGGTAGGATTCAATCCCATTGTCATCTTTGCTCTCGAAGCCGTTCAGGGTCACACTGTCCTGAGGTTGGACGACCCGGTCCAGGCCTCCGTTGGCCACCGGTGGACGGTCCGACTCATCTGGAGCAACACCAAGCGATCAGTGAACATCACATGTAGACCAACTCTACAACGGCAACTCGAGCGCAACTGGGCGCCATTACCGGATGCAAAGTTGCAACACTTGAAGAGGCAGTGGTATAGACAGAAACCTGAACCGACACACCAGAGGCCATAACAGCGTGGCGTGTGTGAACATGCTGAAATGGAGGCTTCTGCCCTAAACCTGTGGCCTGTTCAGCTGCGTTCAATCAGACCATAGAAAAACACTGTAATGAGTTATTTGAGGACATTTCACAATGCTGAGGGAGGATGACTGTTTTCATTCCAACAGTCCAATGGGATTTAAAGCCAGAGGAGAAAACATAACACATAAACAATCAACATGACACATAAATAAACAAACTAAATACTATACAATGCCAAACCCTCTCTCACATTACATTACATTAGTCATTTAGCGCTCTCTTGTTTTTATTTAATAAAAATTCTCATAATAAAAAACATTGCCTAGCACATTGATCTTATATGCTAGGGGCCCCAACTCTTACTTGGAGTAGCATCCACCTCCAGATAGCTCTCATACACGGAGTCCAGGATGTAGTTGATGTAGCCCTTCTTCCTGACGAAGCGACAGACATATTTCTTCTTGTACAGACAGTCGAAGAGGAAACACGAGTTGATCAGGCCCTCCTCGGCTCCTTTCTCCATGAAGGCGACGTTGCACTTCGGCTCTTTGCAGCAGGCGCCCACACAGTCCTTGTATCGCGTCAGCTCCGGGGACGAGATGAACGTCGCCCCGTCCTTCACGGATTCGTCGGCGTCGAGGACAAAGTCCTCTCGGCCGCTCTTGAATCCGGCCAGGCACTGCTCACCTGTCTGCTGTCCACAGCTGCACGCGAGCAGCGCGAGGAGCAGGAGCGCACGCGCTCCGTGTTGTCCACCGAGGCGCGAGGTCATCTTTAAAGCTCTGAATAGTTCCACAACAATAAAAAAAGAAACAAACCCCTGTGAGATAGACGAGGCCGGAAAAGAATAAAAAACAAAAACTAGAAACAATATAAGGTTGTTTCCTAAAGGCGGGTTGTCCTTGGCGTTACCGCGGTGTTTAGGCCTCACAAAGGCAAAACAACACTCCGCTCAGTTCAAAGACGCTGATCTGACTCCTGACTTCCTGATCAGAGGTGATCGACAGCGTCCCCCGGGTCTCCACACACACACATACACACACACACACAGCAGCTCCGTAACTACTCTGAAACTCACTCACACGGTGATTCACTGGTTTGATGTCGACAAATGCCAAAGCCACCGACGACATTGGCCAGGTGACTCACCTGAGAGATACAGGAAGTGAAATTCCACTCCTACCATGCCACTCCCTTCTGTCTGAAATATCATGTATGACTGGGGTTCCAAACAAAACACAGTGCTTACGTTGTTCCACTGAAATCAGATTAGGTCGAACGTGATTTTACATGTTTTTTCCTGTGGTATAATTTTGCATTTCTTTTGTTTGTAACCTTGACAGGTCCTACTCCTCTCATTTGTTAGTTCATGAATACAATGTACGTTTTCAAATTGTGATTTAGTCGTGGTGGTTTCAAACTATAGATAAAATATCTCAAAAACCAACAAATCCTCTCCAGAAATAGAACTATGAAGACAAATTTTGCATAGCTACTAAGAGAAAGTAAAAAAAAAAGGTTTAACTTGGGGGAGATAGGAAACACATAAGGAACAATACAAGCGTGAAATGACGCATAAAAGCTTGTGGTAACATGAATGACTTGTAGTCACTCATTCATTTTTTTCTTCAACTTTTTTTGTGAGTAATATAAATAATGTTCAGGCAGATGAAATACCAACCCTCATGACATAATGTGTTCACCTCTCATGTTTACTTGCTTTGAACCAGGGGGTGGCAGCATGATCCCACCAACGGCTGGAGAAGCAGCTTCAGACTAAACGTTTTCAACCCCTAAGTACAGTATTATAAAACACGTTTTTTCTGTCTCATACTGCCTCACACACAGTATACCAGTTGACACAAATTATTTGAATTTCCAGAGAAAAACACACAATCAATCTTTACAAGAAGGCACAGCAATTATTTCGTACGCATGATGAGTTGACTCATTCATTGCGTCACCACATTACAGTGACAGGTAATGAAGCCACATGTGTGCAAATTAACAGCTGAGTAAAGGCTCAGATTAAGAAATTTTATAAACTGATGACGTAGACTGAATCATAATTTCGTATGTGCTAACTGCTTTTAGTGGCAAAAAAACTGTACAAACCACAGACCATACAGCTTCCTGATAATGAGAGTACCTGAGAAAATCTTTTTTTTTAATTTCTTCCGAGAATGAGTCACCAAACCAGGCCTGAAGTGAGAGGGCCCCAATCCAAGTCTCCAGTCCAGGTCTGTGTCAGAACCAGGTAGCTTAAGACGAGATAAATGAATATGTTTGCAGGGAAAGGTGAGCTGCATGAAGCACTCAATAATTCAGTATTTGTAACAGACGGTGCATCAGTGGGTGAACATGCGCAGCTATGGCTGATTGATAGTACCTGCCAAAACAAAAAGCTGAACTCCATCACTCATATCGTAATAGGATCTGTGGAAACTCTGCAGCCTGTTGTCTCACCTGTAAAAAACAAAACAAAACAAAACATTGGCACCTGTAGGCTGAAGTATGAATTTCTGACCTTGGGTTATGTGCTGCTGTTGATGTTCGACTTTGCAAACACACTGATGGTTTCAAGACTTTGATTAATTTGTCTGCTAAACAGCCATAAACAGTGCTCCTCTGTTCATCCATTATGTATGGGTGCGTAACTGAGGATGCCAATTGGACTTCAAGGCTTATTAAACGTACACCTGATAATGCCTGTTATAAAGGACGAGGCAGCTATCACAGTAGAGGAACCCCGGCTCACCTGTCAGGGAGACGCAGCTATTGTTGAAAGTGTTTGTGAACACGAGAGCCGTCAGCATGTCAAAATCTACAGTCGATAAATACTGTACCTACGCTTCCTGAATGGATGATAAAATAAGTCTGGTGTGTTGGCATGCACGTGTTTCAGATGAGAGACATTTCTTTGGGTCTTTTGATTGGCTGTGAAGGAGGAAATAAAAGTAATAAGGTGAATAGGTCATGATGGTATATTTTCAGGTAGAGTAATAACCCCATCCTGGTTGCTGCCCTCTAACCCCGTCTACACTTTTTATTGCTGCAATTGACCTATGCCACTAGCAATATCACAGACTAAGAGAGCAAAAAGCAAACACACCCTTTAAGGTGCACGGGCACACACACAAATGCAAACCCATGGACACACAAACACAGGCATATCTCATTACCGTCCTCCTGATAGTGCAGCCAGTGGGTGTTGGAAGAGGAGGAGGGAAGGAGAGCAAGACAGTGAGAGGGAGGGAGAGAGAGGACGAGGACGGGCAGAGAGCCGGAGCCCGCATTACAGCGAGAGGGAGCACGAAACACAACAAGATACCAGGGGATCCGCATGGGAACAGCAGCTCGCTGCAGCAGAGGCACAGAGACAGAGTAAGACAAAAACCTGACAGAGCCTGAGGGTCAGTCTGTGTGTGTGTGTCTGTGTATGTGTGTGAGACAAATACAGCTGAGTGTGTTTCCACGGTTCTCCTGAGGCCGTGGCAGCCATGGCATCAGAGCCGAGCACCCAGTCCAGGGTGATGTTCCAGGCAGCAGATAAGACAGAGGAGCCGGCTCACCGCAAGCTGGGAAAGCTGACAGTCAAATACAACCGCAAGGACCTGCAGAGGAGGCTGGATATCGAGGAGTGGATCGATGGACAGCTGCACCTGCTGTTTGACTGTGAGGTAAGGCAGGGCCGTCTCACACAGCCACATACTGAGTGGGAAGGCTAGAGACGGTTGCAATGTTGCCAGTGTACTGCTTAGAGAATATACTGAAATTAAAAGTGGAGTGGGTGGGAGGAAAGTAGCTGTGCTTCCTGGCTGCAGTTTTTAGTCTCATGAGCCCACATGCGTCACCAGCTCACCAGCTGTGTGGTGTTTTACCACAGTGATGAGTGTTTCTGCCAAGATATGATGTCTGGATGTGATTAAAGTTAGGAATCATCTGAAAGCTTGTAGCAAATCTTGTGATTGACACTTGCATCGTCATGTTTTGCCATACTACATCTACATTAACAATTTGGATGATGCATTTACATAGTGTGAAGGTCATTTAAGGATAATAGTAATATCAGAAGTGAAACAAGGATGAGGAGGAAAGAAATGAGGAGGAAAGTAGCACACTCTGTATCCCCCTATGTGTTATAAAGTAATAAAAAGCCAGATAAGTCAGAGGTAATGACAGCAAAAGAGAAAATACATGTTTATATGCACATTATATGATGTAGATTTATGTCTGCCATCCGGGACGTCTCATCATTGTAGTGTGTGTGTGTGTGTGTGTGTGTGTGTGTGTGTGTGTTTGCTTACTGACTGCAGCTCAGATATTGTCAGATACGTAATGTTGATGGATAATGATAGTGATTAGACGTTTGACAAACTGGCAGTATAAATAAATGTGCCAAAAAAGATTTTATTTCTTCATAAGACTGTCTATGAGTTAGTGTTATGGCACTGAAATATCTGCTTATTGTTTCTATAATATGCTTTATTAAATGCCTCCTGGCATTAATGGCTGTGTTTGATATGTGCATAGTGATTACAGGAAGACATCAGCCAGCTCACTCACGCTCTCACTCACTCAACATAAACCGCACTACTATGGTGGGATGCAATCCAGTTATGTCAGAGGCTCCATATTGATTTGCTTGGCATTCTCTGAGGGGAAACCATGGCAACAGATTTCTCATCACCCACATGAGGCAGCATGGCACACAGAGGAATTAGGTGTGTCTGTGAAGGAGCACAGGCTTCCTAATGACGTGGCAGATCAGATGACAGCTCTGCCGTAGCGTGTCTCATTCGATTCTCTGACCACACAGAGACCCTTGGCTGTACATGGTCCACTGCCACCTTTTTGCCTGGCATCCCCTTACACCACCAATGGGGCGATGCTACAGTGTGCATGAATACACACTCATCTCTCTGTGGCCATAGATACCTTGTATCTCCAATTATATCTAAGGGGATATAATTTAATTTAACACACTTCATTGCAGTTGAGTGATTTCTAACACTGTGTAAAATGCTTTCTTTTTCGCTTTTTCCATTTACACCTCTAAGCCTTCTTCCGTGTGGTAATATATGGCAATATGCCTGAGAGGCTGAAGATGGAATAAATAATATTTGTGGAAATTAGGACATGTTAAGTGTAAAAGCAGATTGAAAAGTCAGAAACATTAGATTAGTTCACAGTAGCAGCCTTTTACGTTCTGTTATTAACATTAATGTGCAGCATACATACGTTCACCACAGACAGTGAGTGTATGTTTCCCCAGCACAATGAAGGAAGGGATGTCACTATGACAAATAAAGTGAAGAATGTAAAACAAGATCATGCACGGAAGCAGATGTTCAATTTCTTATCTTTTTACAGTTATGGTAATATAATAATTTATATCCTTGCCATATAAAAATTAAGGCTTATCCATTTGGAATAGGCTCGATATTTGTATTAGTCACCTATGTGGAACTGGACATGTCTTGTCCATGCACACTGACCAGTGCAATGAATTTTGCATAGGCACAGGGCAAGTATACTCTGTTCGCTCTGAGTCGTCCGCGTGGAAGCATTTACCATCAGTCCCCAGTGTCACCACCTGAATTATTCAGCCGCATCTCGAATTCATACGAGTGCTGCCTTGGCCTGGGGTTGCTGCCTTTTCTGTGAACGACACAACTTCTGAGAAGCTGTCAAAACGTAAAAAGCATGGCTCAATACACATGAAATCCTGTGCAACATTTGAGCAACGTGTGTGTGTGTTGAGTAACTCAGAGCCTAGATCACTGTTTTTCCCACTCACCTAGTAGGTTTATGCAGCAAATGGGTGTTTTATTGATGTCCTATAAAATAATTTACATTATAAACAGTTAAATGTGCTTACGATTTACTATAAGAACAATGTAATCATGATATTTTACTTCTTTTATTTGGCCAGCATCTTCTGGATGTTATTTATATTCTGACACTCTGTTTAACCATGGTGTTTCCATAACTCACAGTGTAACGTTAATGAATATGTTGATATGTGGGCAGCTTGTGCCTCTGGCAGGAAAAGACTAGGATCTGATAAGATTAACACACCTTCTCAAAACAGCTGTACTTCTTGGGCATGGTTTCCTTTACATTAAAATAACACAGCATGAGTCACAGGGTAACTCTGATTATATGCCAGACAACATCCAGCAACGATTCCACAAATATCCATTCAACAGTTCTAAGAAATTCTGCCCTTTCTGTTTCAGTGCTCTGTAAAGTTCAGGGCTCTGACTTTCGGCCTGCATGGCTAATCAGCAGAGTCACACCACACATTAGGAATTGTGCACTGAAGGGCATGAATATCAGTACTCATGTACTGATACAATTTGACCACAGCTTTTTTGGGGCTGACTGAGTGATCAATACTTTTAACATCAGGGAAAATGTCGTAAAAATTCAGAAATTCAAAATATCACATATAATCACAAAATATACATATATATATATATTAAAAAATTCAGACCGAGTTCATGTAGAAACAAAACAAATAGAATGTTCAAAGCTGGATAAATATATATACATATATATAAATTATACTACTGTATAATTTATCCTGACAGGAACGAGCTGCCTGATTATAATGATGAAACATTCCTGATTTTGCATTATAAATTGCATAAAATTCAACTGCTTATTCCGACCGGATCTGCACTCCTGTCTGAAACAGAAATCCTCTGAGAATCACTTTCATGTTCATTAATTCCAATATTCGTGCCAACATTCATTTTAGCCTCAGCCTGCTGCTTTTAACTTCAAAAAGTGCTGCTGAGACACCTCTGCCCAGAGGCCTCATTAAAATGTTACTTTCCTCTGACAATGAGGGTAAGAGTGATAACACTGAAAATGTGAAGAACATGAACCAGGCTACTGAAAAGCATCTGAAAGGGTTCAATCAGTGAAACATCTCACTGATATTCATTAGTGCTCTGCTTGGACCTGTAAAGCATCACCACATCCACTAGGCTAAAAAAATAAAGGACTATTTTTTCATAGTTTTACATTTATCAATTTACATTTATCAATAGTTCTATACTCAAATGGCAGCATTTATTAATAGCAATTAACACTTACAGCCAAGACGGATATAAAAATGAAACTTTGTCCTCACATCTGACAGCACATAATAGCCCCTCAGAGTCATTATTTTATTATTATAAATAAAATAATATATTATTTTGGCAACATTCATCTGCATGTTACCTGACAGAAAAGACAGACTGAAGAAAACTACACAGAAGATGTGGGTAGATTTAACAGATTCTGCACTATCATGCAGCTAAAAACAACTTGCAGTACTTAGACTACCCAAGTCACGCACTGCACAGAAACTGCAGCCTCACATATTGGAACTGGTAAAGCAAAGCCCACACAGCACAGAGACGTATGGTGTGTCTTTGTTAAACAACCAAACTAAAAAAAACAAACAAACTGAGCACAGTGCTCATCCTACCGACATCAGCAGAATCATCTGGGTTTGAAACTGGCAGCGTGTATCTGTTAGAAAGGACACAGGGGACTCTGAAGGTGGGCCCATCATATTCCACCACTCAGCACTTCCGCATTGATTAGGACCATCCTCAGCAGCCATGAAATCTCTGCAGCCGGAAAATATTCCTCTTAAAAAGAGGTCCCACTTGTCAAATACGAGTGTACTTCTGCTGACTCCACCTCTACACCAGGTTACACAATCTTTCAGATTTTAAAAAAATGCAGCTTCCTATATCTCACCAAATGCTGCCCATGGGTCTGTACCTTACTTCACAGCCTGATATATCACATATAAAACATTTGAGCAGGAAATAGTAAAGTAAGTCATGTCTGACCTCCAGTGTAAATGCCAGCAGAGTAAATCAGCCATGAAATCGGTGCACTGGAGCCCTTTTGCCTTCATGCCTCTTTGCTCTTCAGCTAAATCACATCAAAACACACAGTCAACCACAGCAGTGTTATTAGTTAATTAATCCAGATGAAAACAATATCCCTATGTCTGCCATTCAACAATACTACTAAAGGTGATCGAATTATCGTGCTATGGTTAAAACCTGACATGTCAACTGCTGATATTTAGTCCTTTCCAGTCGTGAGGTTCTTGCCATGTTCCATTACATTCTGAATCAAATCTTACACCGTGTTGCTTGTGAAAGACTCACTGTTGTGTCTAACTTTTGTCTCTGCTCTCACAGGAGGAAGAGATCCCAGAATTAGAGATTGACATAGATGAGCTCCTGGAGCTGTCTGATGAAGGGCAGAGAACAAGGCTGCAGGTACATTTCTGCAAGTTTACCTGGTACTTTATGATGTGTATTCAGTCATTATTTACTGAAACTGTTCCATAAATCTGCAAACTACTGACAAATCTTAGGCCAGGCCACTTAGGCCAGAGAAGCTGAACCTATTTGCTACGTGGGGTAAAACCGTAAATAGTTGAGCCTTGCTGGAATCCAACGTGAAAAAAAATGAAATTGAAAAAGCAATGTGCAGTGTTGAGTCTGTATGTTTTCTTTGTTAGGAGCTGTTGCAGGAATGCGGGAAGCCAAAGGAGGTAAGCCAAAAAAAAGAATACATCACCTAAATGAAGCTATTTTCAGGCATTTCACTATTCAACAGAAAAATTAAAAATATTATGCAAAAAACATTAAAAAAGAAAAAAAAGATCTATTTTCTTCAACCTCTCCTCAGGATTTTATCAACGGGCTACTCTACAGGATAAAAGGTCTACGTAAAATGTCTGGTCCCTTGAAGAAATAGCTCTTGGTCAAATAAACAACTGAGACAATGCGGGGCCTCGAATCTCCCCAACTCCCAGGCATTAACTGTTTGGATGCATTTCACATGTCAGTGGGATTCTCTTCCTGGCTCATCAGTCTAACACCAGAGCAGTTGGGTTTTGAATGGATTTTTTTTTAACTTCACTTTAATTTATGGACTACTTTAACATCCTCCCATAAACCAATAATGCACATGAGACAAAAAGCTGTAATTATTATTACTCAGACGGACAGTTTTATTAGTGTATGACTGTACATTTTCAGTTGCCTATTTATGTACATATTTTTGTTCTGATAAGTGTTGAAATAAAATGGAACATTTTCAAGACAAGGCTGTGGATGAATTGTTCAAAGGTTTAGATTGATTTCAAAGTCAACCAAGTGATAGACAAGATATCAGAAATTATTCCCCATGCAGAAATAAATATTGACAAGTCCATTACACCCGGCCATTTACAGTACCAATTGAAATATACTTTCCCCACACGTTCCTTTTACAGCTGCTTTAAACACTTATTTGTTTTTAAAGGCTAATTCTTTTCTGCCCGGAGACTTAACTGTCAGTCTCCAATCACATGGTGCTGTTTTCCAAGAGAGACAAAGGAAACGTTGACATGTCACGTCGAGGAGTAAACACAGCAAAATCAGCAGCAAAAAGGTCCATTAAGTATGCATCCATTATGCTCATCCATTTCCTGTCTGTGGAGGGTATATGACAAGGCCAGAAATGGCAAACACAGTAACTGTCTCCATATACCTTAATGGAGCAAGCCCCAAGAGGGGGTAATTATGGTTTCTAGACAGTAATGCACACTGATGAAACTGCTCTCTGACATGCACAGAGGGTCTTTCGGCCAAGTTGGGTCTTTCCATTATACTAATTGGCTTGGTTCAACCCCCATTTCCATTTGCTTTTCTGGTGGCTGCATATACTGTAACAACAGACCTCTGACTAGACCTGCCAGCTTGAGACATATTTATCAAGTAATAACTTTGATTATAAAAAGGCTTCAGTGTTAAAAATAAAACAATGAGACAAGGACATGAAAGGCAATTTTCATGTCAGACTCACAGCCAAACATAGAGTACAATAGTGACTGCTGTGGCTGTCCAAAGAAAACAAAGCCCTCAGTAAACCTTTAATAATGACTCCTCTATACTTCTTTAGTCTGGGGTTGACAGTCTGGAACTGTACATCACACCAGATGAGCTCATGATGTGTCTGCCTTGGTGACAAGTGCAAAGACAGTCTAAGATAAACTTTTGTTGCTTCTACTAAAAGTAGGACAAAGGACATGCAAAAAAGTTATTTTTAGTTTTCAACAGTTTTGTGTGTGCAGAAACTGCACAATTTTACTAAAGTAAAAGTGCTGAAGTGTAGCAGTTTCTTTAATGTTCGCTTACTGTTGTTTTCATACATTACAGGGAAAACAGGAGCTACAGTATATTACTATGTATACTGTACAATGTGTGTTGCATTAACATTTAATCAAATGCAGCTCTTACTGTTGTCTACAAAGGATGCATGTTTACAGCCACTAAGACAAGTAGGATTCGATACAGTAGAGTCTAAAATTAGCCTTATTGCGTTGCTTTAGATCATATTTGTGTTTAAATCTTTTGGGATGCTGTTTTTTTTCTTTCAATAGGTCACTTACGGCTACAGTACATGTCTATGGATAATCACTGACAAGAGGTTGATAAAGGAAACATCTAAAACTCAATATACCTATCATGTCTTCCTCTTCTTCTTTGGTGCAGTGTAGTTAGTGGTGTGATGCTCCATCCTGTCATATTTATCATGGCCTTCCCTGGGGAGATAATAGAGTGTGGGCTGATAATCCATCACCCTAAATGCTGCATAACAGTAAAGCAGAAGTCTACAAATATTTGGATCAGTAAAAACAACAAAGCGCAGGCATCTTTGCTGGGCATCGGGATAAATGTCTCCATGCAAATCTGAGAGTTGAACCATTATTCTTGTAGTACTTTTTATAACAAACGTATGGTCCCCTACCTGAAGCAGCGGTTGCAGTAAAGGTCTCCGTCACAAGTGTGACATCGAATTGTGGCGTCATGGTTACATATGCAGCACCATGGAAGTTCATCCTCATCACTGTCTGATGATTGATGTGCAACAGCAGCTGGTGACATCCTGCTTGTGGGTCCTGGAGCCTCTGTCTTTAAAACACACCAGAACAGCAAGGGATTAAATACTGATCACACTAAGTATGATTTTTGTACTTTGGCTGTTGTTCAATACCTGTTTCTTAGATTTCTTTTTCTTTTCTGTGTTCCTTGGTCCACACTGTTCAATGGGTATGTTGTAGCCACTAGCTTCATCCAGTGCAGCCTCTTCTGAGAGCTTGAAAAAAAAGTGGAATAACAATGTTTGATCACCCCTATTGTTCTGAATTTGTTCAAAGTCAAGTTGTGATATGTATTTATTATTTATTACATCAGATTCATTATCATTTACATTGAAATATGAAGTTTATTTTAAGTTAACACCTGTTTTAACACTCTCCTCACAGCTTCTTCCTCAGTCTCCTCCTCACTGTCTGGATGCTGGAAGTCCTCCATAGTAACTAGAAGTGACAAGAAAAGAAGAAACGTTAATGGTTTGTCATACATAAGCACATATGCACTTATGTAATGTCCATAACAGTTTCCATAAGAGCGTACCCTTTTTTTTCTATAAGGTATTTCTATATATTTATAACTATGGGTAATAAATGTGGAAAGAGTGCTATGCCAATAAATAAGTGTTGTGTACCTTTGTCTGGGTCCTGCCCCTTCAGCTGGGCCAACCTCTTGGCCATGTTTAGGACCTGATCCTGGGAATGATGCTCCCTTCTCAACTCCTCCATGGCTTCCTCCAAAAGACGGGCTTTCTCAGATTCCAGCTGCTTGTTTGCATCCTGGTTCTTCTCCAAATTCTCATCAAGTATTCCTCCCTCCTCCCCTTTATTAAGATCATTCATAAAGCTGTCAACATCTGCAGGGGAAATGAGAGCTTAAAACAAGAGCCATATAGAAGCTGAATGGCTGCAATACTATTATGTAGCTTTTCGACTATTTGGCCTTTAACAATGACAACACCGTAATTTATGAAGTGAATGTATGTGGAAAAACATGGAAAAAGTGAGCTCTTACTGCATCCAGGATTGGCTTGCTGGTCATCAATGGCAGCTTCCTCTGTCATCTGACTGAGCAAATCATTGACTTTTTCGGTCTCACTTCTGGTATCTGGAGGCCGGTGCAACTGTACAGATGAGCACAGTATTTACAAATTAACAATTACTTCAAACTATTTAGAATGCAGCTAATTTGAAATGCTATAAACATTTTAAAGCTGTTACTTAGCCTAACTGCATCATCTAAAAAGCAACGAACAGGTAGGAAGTGATTTATTTGTCTTACACGTGGAGGGGCTTGAGATGGGGGAGGTTGACCTTTGAGAGCTGCCAAACGGTCCTCCATCTCCTCTGCAGAAGGCACTGGCTGGCTGGGAGCTTTCAGAGCAGCAAGGCGAGACTCAATCTCTTTCTCAGAGGGGACAGACTCTAAAAAAAAAAAAAAGTAGAAAGCTCACAATGACACATGCCAAAATGATTACTATTAAATCAGACTCGCCAGAATCTGAAATACTTTTTTGATTAGTGATACAAAAAATTATCTAATTTCATTACTTGGTGCAGTGTCCTCTTTAAGCTTCTGCAGTCTTTCAGCAATAGCCTGATCTTCTTTACTCAGGCCTTTGGCTGGGAGATGGCCTGCTTTGCTGTGTCTGCTGCCTCCTTGAGCAGGAGGCTGTGCCGACTGTCCCTGCTGTTTGGCCTCAAGTGCAGCAACCCGCCTATCAAAGAAACATTAACTTTAGATACCATGTCACTGCTCTTTTAACACAGAGCCTCGGGATTGCTAATATACTGACTTTTTGTAGTTTTCAGGCGGAGACCATCGTCCAGCACTGTTTTGAGACTCTCCACTATACACAAAGACATTATATACAGTAAGAACCTTTGGGACCTAGCAGATAACCACCGTTATATCATGTTCTTTCGCATATAGTGACCTTTACCTTGTCAAATTGCCGTGGCACTGTTTACACACCTTCTGCTGGGTGTTGCCAGACCGAGGTACCACAGCACTGTAGGTCAAACAGCTGGAGCAGAAGGAGCGTCCGCAGTTCTTACAACCCAGCTGTGTTGACGTGACAACGAACGTGACAGTGTTTACTTTCGTGATTGTATTATCGTGTGTAGAGCTGTGTCACTGTAGCGCTAGCCAGACCTTACCTCCTTCTTGAACAGGCTGAACTTTGATGCACAACAAAAACAACGGTTGTCCATACCGATACAAGGAGACACTCGTGTGTCAGGGTACTTTAATTCAGTCGTTGGTGCTATTCCAGTTAAATATATGACGAACCCTGTTCCTCTGAACTAAAACACAAGTAGCTAGCTAACTGTTTCGACCATTATTTTAAATCTTTCAGAGCTGCACTCAGACGCCGCCGCCATCTTTTTCTTACGCGACTGTGACGTCAGAGGGGGCGGCCCTCGCACTGAACATGACACTTTCAAAACACAGGCGCTATGAATCATCATTGTAATGTTGACGCCATAATGGCAAGATGTTAATATCTGCATGTGACCTTTACAAAACTCTACAAACAATGAGGCAAAAGCCCTACGGAGCAAACTTTCGGTCTGTCATGGCTTCCCCTTTTTCTTTGGTACAGTCAGTAGTGTGATGCCCCATCGTGTCATATTTATAATGGCCTTCCCGAATGAGGTAAGGCGGGTGTGATTGATAATTCATTAAACTAAATACTTTATGTTCATGCTGCTTAACAGTATGGCATGAGTCTACAAAGTATCTGGGTCATGTTAACCATTTCAAATCATAGGTACTGTTTTGGCATCAGGCATTTTCATGAAAAGCTGAGAGGAAACCCATAATTTGCAATGCTTCTTACAATGCATTTGTACTAAGCTATCTGAAACAGCAGTTGCATCGGAGGTCTCTATCACATGTGTGACAACACAGTGTGAGACCCATGTTACAGATGCAATCATATGAAATATCACCTTTATCACTATCTGGGGTGCAACAGCAACTTGTGAGACCCTACTCTTTTTTGTTCCTTGTTCTATATTGTAGTAAATGTTAAACAGAAACAAAAAATTAAAATATGGATTTTATACTGTCAATTAACTAAAATGGCAAAATAGCAACCCCTTGTGGTCCCCATGTCTTGTCTCAATGACACCCCATCTTAAATTATTAGCTGAATATGAGTGAAATAAAAACATGATGGGAATGAGATCTTACTGTTAAACCTGTGGAAGGAAAAAAATACTTCAGGTTTATTTCTTTGGTTGTGCCAAAATACAAAGCATTGATGAGGATGCACTTTTACATATCACCGTTAAAGCTAAGCGCTACCTAACTAGCAAGAGCAAACGACAGGCAATGGAGAGCCCTGTGTATGATCTGCTCCGGAGCTAATGGCAGCTAATGTTTGTTTTGAAGATTGACGTTCAGACCCCGTTTACTCATACTGACAATGACCAGCGTTGAGCATGTGCTAACTGCTGTTCGCATGTCACCGCAGTCAATTCTCGCGTTAGGGCCAACGTGTATATGAAACAACAAACCACGTCAGATGTCTCGCGATCTCACAGCTACCAACCAACGACCAAAACCGGAAATCCTGCAAGACGCGAAGTGACGCATACATGCGATTTCCGTTCTCTGATTCCTCCAATCAGCTTTCTTCTGTTTCTGTCGCGGTCCTCATTCAAAACACAACGGACTACTCAACACACTCGCTGCAGCTTTTTATTTGTACTGTATCTGGAAAAGAGACAAAGTAAGCTTGTAAGTGAAATGAAAAACAACAGCTGTGTAGATCAACAGTCACATTTCTATCTGTAACGGATAATTTACGAGGATATTGCGTGCGACAATGAAACCGATCTGGCGAAAGCAAACTTTAGTTAGCTGGTGTGTTAGCTCCCCACGTCAAGCTCCCTGTCGTTAGTAACGTTTTCAGTTGAATGTGTAGATGATAGTTGCACTGTTTGGTTTCAGTGTTATGTTATGTAAGCCTAACATCTTATAACTTGGGATTCTAATTGTTATAATTGTCTATGTCGTAATTATATACTTGCGCTTCATTGTAGCAATATTCTGTCACTCGTATTCCATGTTCATTATTATTTACTTTCTAATTTTTTTTTATCAATGATCAGTTTTTCTGCAAGACGTTGGATACTAGTAATAACAGCAGTCAGTGCATTTCTGATTTATTTTTTATAATCTAAAAATATCGATTTTTTTATTAAACAGAAGCTGCATATTTCCATGCTGGAGAAGTGGCATGTCTGTTTGAATCGCTTTTAAAAATCAAAGTAATATACTTATTTTTTTTCTTTGTGTATGCATCTAGTTTAATTTTCCACAATGGCAGAGGGGGAAGCTGTGGAATGGGAGCTGAGCAAAGAAAACATCCAGCCACTGCGGCGTGGCAGAGCCATGTCAGCCTTGAATCAAGCACTCAGTCAACAAGATGGAACCAGCTTAGCTGTCAACCAACAGAGACAGTATGGATGAACTCTGATACATTGCAACCAGAATTAATACATTGCAACCAGATGTGTTTTAAGCATTTGAACACCGTTTCCCAGCTATTTTTACATATTGATGGAGATTTTGTTTTGTCTTTTGCTTCTCTAGGGCCTTTGAGTCAGAACTGCGAATGTATGAAGGTGATGATCCGCTGGATGTTTGGGATCGGTCAGTAAAATATGAAAAACGTGAACTGCAGACAGAGGAGTTGATCAAAAATCCTATCATATGCAATACTCGCATGACTTTTTCTTTCTCAGGTATATAAAGTGGACGGAGCAAACATTCCCACAGGGGGGGAAGGAGCGCAATCTCACTACATTGTTGGAAAGGGCCGTGACCAGATTCACAGATGAAAAGAAATATTATACAGACCCTCGCTATATTGACCTCTGGATCAAGTTTGTATGTGTCATATTGAACCCCTGTCTGATTGTGCTTCTTGTACTTTACCAGTAATAGAGGCGTAATAAATTCTTCAACCCATGTTTGTCATTAGGCAGATAACTGCCCAGAGCCACTGGACGTGTACAGGTACATGGAAGCACAAGGAATAGGAGTGACACAGGCGTCCTTCTACATTGCTTGGTCTGAGAAGTATGAGAATCAAGGAAACTGTCGCAAAGCAGATGAGGTCTATCAGGAGGGATTCAAAAAGTGTGCAGAGCCACATGATAAGCTCCTACAGTTTCACAAGTATGGATCCAAGCAGTACAGTCTGAGAAACAAAGATCACTGTTTGGAATGTAACTTCAGGTTTCAACAGTTGTTATCATCTCAGTTTTTCTGTATTGTTATGTTTAGGGCACTGCAGGCACGTGTGTCCCGGCAGGCAATGAGAAGTGTTGTGGAGGCGGAAAGTGACGATGAGTCTAGTAAAGAGGAGAGAGTTTCTCTGGCTGACCTCAAACACAGAGGAAAGAAAAAGGCCATTGCTCCTGTCAACAGAACCGGGGCTGCAATCAGAAGTAAGCACACACATATCTAAATTACACATGCAGATACTTGTTCTGATGATGATTGTTGCACTGCAAATATTATCAGATGACATGTTTGGTTGCCGGTTTTCTTGTTTCTTTAACACAGATGTTTCCGGGGGCCTACAGTCATGTGGCGCCCCTGTTCTCGGCAACGCTTCAAACCGTCGGTTCATGATCTTTGATGAGAACAAGAGTCAGACTCAAAGTGCTGGTCCATCAGAGCCCAAACTGGAGCCTTGGGTTGCTCCTCCCAATTCCAGAGCAAAGGAGAATGAGCAGAAAGCAGAAAAATGGTGTGATGTCAAGGTGTGAGATAAGCAGGTTTTACATTATTTGATTTAAATGTGAAATAAAACCCAATCCTTTCCATTTAATACTGTAATGTTTTTATCCATCTTAGATGCCCCAGAAGTCCAAATTTGGACGTACTCTTATGGCTCCACCACCTCCCAAACCAACCTTCCAACCATTTGTTGAGGAGTCAGACCAGCCTCCAACAATGTGAGTTGCAACCAGAGTCTAACTTTAATCTTCAGCTTAAATTAATTTCTTTCACTTGCTGAATATTCTGTGTACATCAGATATTCAGACTGATGATAATACGAGATTGTACAAACCCTTTTCATGACAATTCCTAAGTGTGCAATTCCTTCCCTTGCTCAGGACCCCATGTAAGATCAATCCAGCAGTGAACACGGTTTTATCAGCACGTAAGCCGTGCAGAGAGGAAACTCCTCTAAAGAAACTACTGGAGCACCACCAGCAACATAGAGAGACAGAGTCTGGACAGCCACAGGAGCAGAGCATGTACTGCAAAGAGCTGCTGTTCAGTGGAGCCACTGAATTCTGCTTTGAGGAGCTGCGAGCTGAACGCTATTTCAAAAAGACTGCACAAGAGTCACAGGTCAAAGCTCATATGGATCAAGCCAACGTCAGTGCTGACAAAGAAACAAACTGATACATCAGCAACAAGAAACAGTCTGATTGCTGTTTTTGTGATATGTAATTACTGTATTTTTGTGTGTATTTTGTTCTGTTGTAAATATTTGAGAGCCAGTTACTGAGAAAAGTAAAGAGGCCGATGGCCTAAGATTTTTTTTTTGAGTCCACCTTCATTTGTACAGGCCTTGTTGCAGAAATACGACTCACAGTTATTCCTGATTTCAAACTTTTGTCATTTTTCTCAGTTGCATGTTTTTATAGTGTGTGCTGCTTTTTGTTGTCTTGAGTAGATTTTTTGTAACATTCCACCAAAGTAGAAAGACAGTGGGATAATTTGACTGAACTTTAGTCCTGAGTAAAATGTCCCATCTAAGCACTATATCCCTGATGTTCAATAAAGCTGGGAAAATGTCTGACTGGTGAGAAGCTGGATTGTGATTGTTCTTTTTTTTTGAAGACTGAGGGGGATTGTGATAATGCACTGTCAGCAGGGGGCATGCAAGGGAAAGCATGGATTGTATTCCTGGTAATGGCAGTTGCATTGCTAATGGGGTGTGATAACAGTTTAGTGATCTGTTGCTGCAGCTGAGTCAGCACTGGTTGCCAAGAGTGAAAATAAAGTGCATCTAAATAGTCCTAAACGCCATTAACATTGCTGCTTATTCTAATGAAGTGACTTAATTGAACTCACGGCAGGGGACACCTGAACATTTCGGGGAATCCCCACATGTAGTGGGCATGAGACTTAAGAATAAATGCTTGCATTTAGCTGGCAAGATTTCATTCAGTGAGGTCAGGTTAATGCTCGCTGAATAAAGTGGTGTGGATAAACCTAATGTGTTGTGATGATGGCATTCCATACACAAGCAGCACACAGGGCAGGCACTGATGAATGGCTGGGAGATAGGTGGTTGGCTCATTAGCAAGTGAAATCCACCCTTTGCAGTTGTGGGCAGAGCAGGCCACAGTTTTCCCCATGAGGCCACTGTCCTGATGTACTAGGACACAGTGTTGCTGCTTTTACATGCACACGGAGCGCGAGAGGAACAGACTTTAATCTCACACAGGAAATATGACACTGCCGGCCAAGATCCTCTCATCTGGTGAGTCCCTAAACTGTCTCCTCTAAATTTTGGCTTAGCACTCAGAGCAGCTGAAATTCAGTGATAAATGACAGGCAACATGATGCACTCCCGCCATAATAATACAGCACAGCCACGTCATAATGCATCCTCTATAACTCGTTATTTGGCAGGACTTATTAAAAGCTCATCCCGTGAAAGCTTGCAGCCAAGTGTCTCCAGTTGCAGCTCAGACAGAAAATCCATAGCGCTCCCTGACACTGCAGCAGAGAGATGCTCCGAGCAGGCTACCTTTCCTTGATGTATTTTAGACAGGCCCTCAGAGAAGAGCTTTTGTCCAGTGTTGTTACTCTGACAGACAGGAACACTCAGGCTCCATATGGGCCATGTTTCACAGTCACTGCTCTTAAGCTATTTGTGTTTACACGCACCAGATAACAGACATTTCCCAAGCCTCCGCTTTACTTATAAGTCACCAGTAAAAACTGTTTTTTTATTTTGGTGAACTCTCATTATTTTGGTCATAATTGATTTTTTTGATCCAATACATTTTACTTAGTGCATGTTATGACTTATACCTAATATCATTCAGTAAGTCTCCATTTTTACTATTAATCTCATAAGTTTGACTCATGTAGAATATAATGTTAAACAGATCAGTCAAAGATTAAGTCAATTTTTTTTATTTATTAATAAAGACTTCAATGTAAGAGATTTTTTTCTTTTTGTACAGGTGTATGTAGGTTTGCATATATAACTTTATTGGTTACAGGAGACTGACCTCTTTTTGTCTGTATTTTTTCCATGACTGTCTCACTCAGACAGAATGGAAACTGATTTATAGGTCATCTGGAAATGTCACTGGATTTATAGAAAAAAAAACCTGCATTTGCAGCTGTGTAGGCTGAGCCCAGATGACCCTTGGTATAATCCTCACAGATTCATCCTAAACAATGGACTGAATTGAAATGCAAATAATTAAGGCAGTTTCACTTAATGCAGCCCATGGGCTTTCGTATTAATGACTTGGTGGTTTAAAACTACTATTGTCATTATAAGACCTTTTTTACATCCCGGCATTTATTGGAGGGAAGCTGATAAATCAAAATAAACACTGATGAGCTCACAAAGTTTTAGTGACCACGTCTCACCAGCTTGATGGATACAGTCTTAACAAAGACAATACACTGATCAGCCATAACATCTAAACCTCCTGGGTAATATGTAGGTCAACTGAGGCTTGGACTCAACAAGACCTCTAACCAGGATGTTAACAGCAGATTCTGCAAATTGCAAGTTGGGACCTTTTATCTATTAATTGACCCTTTGACCTTTCCAGCTCTCTTTCATATACGTAAAGCAGAGGCAGGTGACAGTACATGTACAACTCACACAGGTGGGCTGAATTGTAGTAACCAGCACACTGTATTGATCTTCATATGAAGATCACAGGATCACAGGGCTGTTGCTGCTGCAGCAGCTCAGCACTCAGGAAAAGAACCGACTGAAATAACTCCTGGGCTGCAGTGAATGGAGGATGGGTCATGTCTGCCATACCACCTATCAGGTGTATCAGCCATTGTTGTGCAGATTGGGTTCAGTGGAGAGCATCTTGAGTTTATTAAGAGGATGAAAATGCTTAATTACTCCTGTTTGCAAACATCTCCATAATATTAGGCACTGCGTATTACACGTATGCGGAAATCTTGCTGACTCTGCACTCTTATTTTCGCATGACTTGACCCTAATACATTTTCCGGCGTTGTGTCTGGTTTTAGCGGCCGTAGAAACTGTTCAGGAAATGGTTGTGGTGAAGAGAGGGGAATGTTTCAGTCAAAGTAATGTGGACGCAGCGCTTGGCCGGGCGGTTGATGCATCAGTTTCTTGGGCTTTCACCCCCCATAGATTCTTGGGTAAAACAGGATTGCATCATTTACAGAAATAGCCCTGCTCTGTGACGACCTGCCACCCCCCACCCCCCCAACATGCTTCACACTCACACATACAGACAAATAACAACCCCTCCTGCCATCTGCCATCTCTGACCCTGTCACGGCGTGGATAATGCGTTTGGCTGAACAGCAGCCGGCCAGGTGAGCATTACATTACCTTACATGTCATGGAGGCAGAGGGAGGGGAGAGGTATCTCAGGTGATGACATGTAGAGGAGCTCTCCTTTCCAAACGAGTCACTGGAAACCAGCCTGAAACACACACACACACACACACACACAAAGAGAGAGAGAGAGAGAGAGAGAGAGACATTAAATGCATGCTGCTACAAATTCTTTAGAAGCCCAATGAAGGAGTGGGAGGAGGCAGAGGCATAGCGAGAGAGAGAGAGAGAGAGAGAGAGAGAGAGGTGGGAGGCTGTGTGTGTGTGTGTGTGCATGTGTAAGAGATAGAGAGAGGAAGACAGAGAGACAGTGAGGGAGAGGGAGAGAGAGAGGAGGGGGGATGAAGGAGCTGTATGGGGCCGTGATATTCTCCCCCTCTGGATGCTGCCTGTCCTCTTCATGGCTTTGTCCCCTCCTTTGTGCGGTCAGCCCGTGTCCCCGGGAGCAGGCACCGGCGCTGAGCCGCGGAGCAGGGGATGAATCAGCCGCGACAAAGAGCCTTTGAGATGGCAGCGTGCGCTCGTGCCTGCGGGGAGGAACGCATCAGGCTTTCCCAGGCAAGCAGCAGCCTGCAGTGTGCGCTCGCCTGAGAGCCAGCCCTCCTCATCATCGCTGTGTGCATGAGAGAGGAAGCGTGTATGTCCGCGAGTGAGTGAGTGGATGTGAGTGTGTGTGTGTGTGTGTGTGGGGATGTGAGTGGGGATGTGAGTGAGTGTTGTATAATAGTGTGTGTGAGTGTGTATGTGCGCACTCTCCCTTCCAATCCTTCCTAGAGGAGAGAGGCTCTCCTCTTCACTGGTCGGCAAGGTAAGGGGAATGACTGACACACACACACACACACACGCACACACACACACACACACCCACACACACACACACACACACACACATTCTTCTAACAATGATATATTCCTCAAGAGCCCCGTTTCTTAATTTCCTGTCTGCACGGTGAGGGGTGGGGGTGGGGGTGGGGGGGGATGGGGTTGGTGAGGAAAGAAGGCTTAACGTCATTGATAAAGAGCAGGCTCGAGTGTACCGTCGGTGGGCATCAGCTGTGGTGGAGGAAGAGATGGAGGAGGTGGAGAGGCTGGGAGCTGAATGCGGTGCAGCCTGGTGCTGATGTGGGGGTGAAAGACAGAGAAAGGGAAGCCTCAGTGGGCTGCTGGATGTAGTCAGTGATGGGCAGCATCTGAAAAGAGGACCCTTCACCCTCTGCTCACCTCTTGTCCTCAAACTCCCCACATCCTCTCTCTTCCTGTCGCCTCTGTCATCAGGCTCCTTAAAAACACAGATACAAAAATCACTGAAATGCTTTTTGGTCCTTAAAATAGCTCACTCTTGACACATAGCGATGGAGTCTGTCTCTGCCATGGTTGTTTGTACCGCTGTGGATTGTAGTGTGTGTGTGTGTGTGTGTGTGTTTGTTCTCAGGTGAGCTTCCTGGTTCAGCTTGTGTAATGAGGATTTAAGCTGCTGCTGTATATGATCAGTAACAGGGGGTGGACGCTGTGGGACATATTTGTGTGACATAACATTTACTTTCCTCAGTAAATGTCATCATTAGAAACCCTGGCACATAAGAGGCTGCGTGAATGTGTCGGATGATCTTCAAACTTTGTATTTGTTTTCAGATTTTAAAAACAAGACTTTACTCACCATTGTAGAAAACAGCTTTGCAAAGTGTTCCTTTGAGTCTCTCCGTTAGATGCTTAATACTTTTTGAAAAGGCTAAGGACATTTAAAGGACCGTATAGATTTTAGCTGCCGTTCACCCATTGGACCCATTAGTATCAGCATTACAGCATTAATGCACTTGCTACTTAAGCGATGCTCCCATTGTTTGCATTCTTGCAAGCAAGTGTTTTCATTAGTGCATTTCAAGTCTGATGATGTAACTGAGGTGCTGCAAGACCTAAACTACAGCGTGTTCGTGTCTCAGGTTTCTCATTGACATTCACAAAGGATGAGGAGGGGAGGGTGAGGGTAGAGGAGGTGACACAGAAGGTCTTTCTGGTGCACATACACATAGTCATGCACACACATACACCTGCACATACACATTCACACAATGCGTACACTCTTCTGAAATAGTTGTTTTTTTGGAGACTGCCTCATGTCGCCCATCTCTAACGCTCTCACAGACTCACAGCACAATGCATAGTGGTAGCACAGACTCACATATACTAGAACAGTGTCAGGACAGGAAGTGATGGGAACGTCTCACACATGCATGGACATAGCACACAGGTGTAGGAGGCACAAAACCGGTCACGTGCCTTGATGCATTCATTCACATGGCTGTCTTCAGGACTGTTTGTGTCATATTCGTGTCAGCTGAATACGGGGACAACTCGCATTACCAGATTAGCATCGCCGCCGGCTATGAGACGTCAGGCACTAAGGATTAAATCAAGCTCCGAGCCCAAATTAGGGCAGCAAGCCACACGTCCCCCCTCCCTCGGTTGAAACAGCACCCATGCTGGGTGACAGAGGAGCACATCAGTGCAGATTGATACTGTAAAGGATGGGGGGGGTTCAAAATTGTCAGTGATTTGTCCCAGGGAGAGACACGCTGAGGCCTGCACTAAGAAAACATAAATCAAAGCTTTCATAAGCACATGCGCGTATACTGTAAAGCTTGCACCGCGGCCTGGAGCATCAATAAATTAGACCCAAGAGAGAAGAGATGGGCTCATACCATTGGTCCAAGCTGATCAAATGTCTCTATCAGCACAGCATCAAATTGTTCAAAGCACTTGTGAGAGCCAGGAGGATCTTTAATTAAACAGAGTGTTGGTCAGTGCATGTGTTTCCTCCTCCTCCCTGACTCCAGCCTTTAAGATACATATTGTTATAGTGCATGGAGAGTGAAGAGTGTTTGTCTAGTGATGTGTCAGCATCAACAAAATGTCCCATAAAGGCCCCAGGACACGGGAAGTGCTGCTTTTACAATGTCATTATGTTAAGGTGTTTGGAGGAGATAGAGCCTATAGCTTTTACTGCGTATTAATGTCCACGCTCCTCACCGCAGGGGAGAACAAAGTACTTCCCCCGTCCATTTTTTCTCTTCTGGGAATATCAGTGCCAATATATAAGGTGACAGAATAATGTATACGCTCTGCTGATGCGCCCGTCGTGTCCTCAAGTCCCCTTTGCAGTAGCTTGTTTACAGCAGACGAGACTCCCCATGATGACGGGTGAAAAGGGTCTTTAGAATAAAAGAGCGCAGCTAAAATAAATGAACATTAACGTGCATGACATGATTTTGCAGACTTTACTGTTCAAAGATTTCAATTCAGTTTTTATGGTTGCCATCGATACACGCTCAGCAATAAGGCGAAAACCTACAAAAGGTCTGACTGCATTCTGCACGTCCACTGTCTTTCATCACTACATCTCAGTGTGAAGGGTGTCACTCGCTGGCCGCCCTGCGTTCTCCTGTCCTGACCTCTCATTTCTTCTTTTCCTCCTGTCAATATTAACACAGGACCGGTGTGTACTCCTGCCCTTGGAGAACTGACAGCTCTAATTGTCAGGCTTATCTTACAACACCCTTTTCCTCCCCGGTCAGAGCACAGCCAAATGACAGACAAGCTCCTTAAATGTTTACCTCCTCATAATCACCAGTGCTCTGTGTTTTTGCGACATTGGAAATACCCCAAAATATTGAACTCGCTGTGTGTGTGTGCGTGTGTGTGTGTGTGTGAGAGAGAGAGAAATGTGGAATATGAAGATGACAGAGTCTTTTATTTTTTGCTCCAGACGTTTTATTATCCTAATGTGTGCGACGTCTGCAATGAAACCTCTCCTTTGGTCTATACACTGAAACGAGTGCAGAACACTCACTTCACATGCCCTTGGGTTTGCTCTACATTCTGTCTGTGCCCCTGTGTGGAGCTTTTATCTGAGCCACAGCCGCTCAGGACTGAGAAAGCTGTTGTTTGACCACTTCAGAGAAAACTGGCACAGTGCATCCTCAACCCCACTTTCCTCTCAGCTCCTGGGCCTGGTGTGGCACCTGTCATTTTATGGACACCCGATCTATATATATTCAGCGAGTTAATTACAGTGAATTCACAATAATCGATCAACGTCACACAAGACTAAGAGTCGGCGGGCACGTTAATGGCATGTGAGTGACAATGCTGACATGATTACACACACAATTACAGCGCTAACATGCTAATGCTATACAGGTAGGCTCACTGTAAATGCCACATCAGGATTATTATTAATGGGCACAACAATGTGCCTGTAAGCACAGAGATACTAACAACATGGATGACTTCACAGATACAGTGGATGCGTGCAAGTCTCCACCAATCCTTACAGCCTATTCCACGAGCGATGTTGTGCATGATGTATCAAACCGCTTGCATGAAATATGCATGGCAGCAGCATGTTATTCCATGTCGCTGAATGCAGCCTGTTACACCAGTTGTCTTCTGTTGACAGTCCCTCCATGTCTGCAGACGTGACTTGAAAGGGAAGGCAAACATCCACCTCAATCACAAACACTGCCAGGTCACATCCAGTGTTCCTGTATCTGTTCATGCCGTCATATGTGCATGTGTGTGTACGTTTCGCAATGCACGAGGTAGAAATGACCAAGCAATACACCCCCGGCCCCTACCACCACCCCCACCCTTTGAGAGGCAGTCTCATTATACTCAAAGGGCAAAACGGTCATCATAATGAAGCTGAGCAATCTCTAAGCCCTCCACACTGCACTGCAGAGTCCAAAAACAGCAGTTAAGACCTCAATACGATCTGTGCCACTGTGAAATGGATGTAGCCCCCTGTAATTCAGACTTGCCGGATTATGCTTCTGCACAGACTGACAAAAACAGAGGATTACCTCATCCCCATCGTCTCACACCAGCACCAGCGTCTCACTTTTTGAAATGCATCCAGTACAAAATAAACGGGTGTGAAATGACGATCAGTGATGGACTGAAACACAACACGGGTCCCATGAGCACAGTCACCTGCAAACTCACTACATTTCTGCATGCACGCCAACAAAGAAGGAGAAATCGGGGCAAATAGGGAAAAAAAAATCATTCAGCAGAGCTTGAAGCACTAACATCGAGCAAATCCAATACCTCTCTTATCTCTCCATCCCCTCCCACTCATCCATAACTCCTGCCCAGGGCGATTTGAACATGAGAGGATGGTGAGCATGTCCTCTCTTCTTCTATCATGTATGTGGGAAACTTCTTGCCTGGTTGCATATGTGCATGGCATGAGACCCTCGGTTCCTCTGCCAGGTGGAGACACTCCATCCATTCAGGGGGTAAGACTGTGATTGGATCTTCATTTGAGCTTGGAATAAGGATGGGTCTAACACAAGAGAAACAACAAGAGAATCTCTTTGCTCATTTTCTTCATTTGCATGCTTCATCATACAGTCATCATCAAAGTTTGTATTTAGTCACACCACAAAAGCAGATTTGCAACAGACTGCCCTTTACTCGTGATTCTCTGTGTGTGAGGGGTTTTTTCTCTCAGTGATGGGATTTGTGGGGTTTCAGGTCATGCATTTCAGATCTACTTAATAATTTTTGTTTCCGCAAACAGTTGCAGAGATGGAAATACCCAATGTAGTGCAGTTTTTTTTTTATAGTGACCTCATCCCCTTTGGCTCTTTGTATCCCTGACAGCAGCTGGCTGAATATTTCCTCAGCACTTTGATGGATTCAAGACAAGCCTCTGTAACACAGGGTTAAGTCCCTGCAGTTGTGATGGATGTGACCAGAAAGTATAATTATTAACTGTGCTAGTTCAGCTTTGTGCATATGTTTTATACTACGGGCCCAGAAATCAATAGCATATTGTTGTCAGGACAGTTATAAGCTAAACAGAGTTAGAGAGGTCAGTGCAGGGCCAGTTGCATGTGATTACAGCTTGTAAATCAATAATTGCATCAACTTATCAATTAATTTTACCCAGGCATGAGTCACCAAAGTGCATGTGTGTACGTTTCTACTTGCTACTAATATCACACTGGTTAGTTTGTAGCTCCAGAGTCTTCAGATTGGGAAATGTGGTGGAAAATGAATTATGAATGCTGCAACATGTTTGATCCACTGCCGTGAACTGATGAAGCTTGGTAATTTAAAGTACCTTGCAAAGCAACCGTCCTATTTGTGCAAGTATCAGCCCATTACTGTTGGTAGTAGAAGGCTGTAGCAGTTTGCCTTTAAGTCATGAGTAAATATTGATTGATCTACTTGTAAAAGGATACATAAGCACTATGTGTAAACATTTGCTCATGCAGTGCCAGCATCTGCATGGCTATCTAAGCAGATCTCTTGTGCAGCGGAGAAAGGAAAACAAAAAATGAAAAAGCCAATCTTCAGTTTCGCAGCTCGTTATCTCGTGCATTCGTTTCCCAAGCAGCAGCCACAATTAGTGGTTAAAAGCCTTTCCGTGTATGTGGGAAACTGGATGCCTGTCTCGCTAATACATACATGTCTGATTGTAATCTTGGCCCAAGCTGCTCTCTCCCCCACGTCCTGAGAGTCCAAACACCATAATGACCCTGTCAGATAAAATTAAAGTCCTTCCCAGCAACACATTATGTACATACAGTGGGCACAGAGTGATATGCTTATGCAACACTTAGCATATTAGCCTTGTGACTGAATTATCCTTGGAGGGTGACATCTCTCCCAGCAGTAATCCCAGCCCCTCCCACACTATTCCTCCCTCTCTCATCAGAGCCCCACCTTGCTGTAATGAGGCAGGCTCAGATGATGTGACCACTGGTCCTGACCTCCTTTTGCTCTGTGATGTGGCGAGGCGAGTGCCGTGGGTGAGTCACATACACACGCCTCATAACAGGCGCCGCTGATGCCAATTAGAATCACGCTGATCTGAGGGCAGAGGTGGAGTGAGGAGTGGCTGCCAGTGTGATCTCCCACTGGACACCTGCAAAACTCATTTCCTCAACTCCCACATCACGGTGCATGATGGGAGATTGTATTTGATACCCTCATGGCACCTTGTGGGCCCCCGCGCTGGCCAGATACACCAGGGCCATTGAGTGCTTTAATGTGCTGAAATAGGCTAAACAATGGTGCACCTAGTGGCTATGTGACGCTGTACTTAAATATAGACTTGTCATCAACATGCCAACTAACTATATAGCTTGTCGTAGTTTGGCATGGTAACATGGAATAATCAAACTACACATAGATACTTGATGCATGTGTCTGTAATGAGAAGGGCTATTGCATACTGAAGAAATAATAGCCCAACACGTGCTAAAAAATAAAGGAAAAGTCACTTTTTAGGTGTATGCACCCAGTTTGTATTGTATAGACTCTGACTGTGGTTCTACGTACCTCATCTGTCTTAGTGCTGGTCTTTGCTGAGTCAAAGTTTTTCATCCGCTTCAGTATTTAGCTGTAAACACAAAGCACAGTGGGGGCTGATGAGAATATCATTAATTTTTTAGTAGTACTGGTCACAAACCCAAGTTCTGTGACCTGGTAAGAACATATCCTCCAGGAGCTAAAGATAATCTATCCAAAAATATTTAATTCTGAACCACTAATGTGAACCTCGTAGTTTTGTTAAAGGAAACGCCAGGGGATTGTTTAAGGTAGCAGAATTTATCATGTGGGAATAATGATTTATTATGTACGTATACATAATAAATACAAAATACTGTTTCTCTGAGTGCGATGGCAGACACAAAATACATCAATACACATACCACCTGTAACACACCATGTGTAACATAAGAGCAGCACATTCGGTGACTGTTCCTTTAATGTTCAACCATCAACACTTAACAACAGTTATGGAGCCATGTCAGCCTGGAGCAAAAGTGGTGGAACCACCGACAGACCCACTAACAGACTGTCATTTCCATCCCTGGAGCCATGCTTCTAGCTTGGCTAACACGCATGTCCCCACTGTGAGCTACATGAATCAGAATTAATACTAATCATGAGACTTAAATGTAAGTGATTATCTCCCAGTGCAGCTGTGCAGCTGAGGAAATGAGACGTAATGTATTGAATTATTTCCCTGTACTTGAATGGAAAATAAAGCTGAAACATGCAGTAAACACGAGTTCGCCGAATGCGGGACCGTCCACGCAAAGATTAAGTGGTTGCCCTCACTGCAATCAAGGGCACACGAGTCGCTAATTAGAGTCGGATATTGAAGAACGAAAAGCCTGCATCTGTATTTTGTGTATATATGTGTATCTGTATCCGTATAGAAAATACTGTCCGTGCATTAGTGTTTGTGTGTGTGTGATGTACTCGTCCTGCTAATGCACTGAAAGCCTGTGGGCAGCGGCCAAATCCTGCGTGCTCATCAGTAAAAGTGCTCAGAGAATGAATAAGCCTTAATTGACCAGATATCCTTCATTACACATGTGTTACAAACTCATTCACTTTGCTTAGAGCAGTTTCAAAGCACAGGCTCGTGACAACAAGCAGGGCAACATGGGACATAACACATTCTATGTCTGGGATGTCGCCATTTAAATATTTTCCCCCACATGGAAAAAAACAGCTGTTATCACTGTTCTATGTAAATATAGTGTTAAGTGCTCAATCACTGAGGCAGGAGAGTTTTGCTTATGTACAATATTACCAGATTACAGTTATACTGTGTGTGATATTGGGTGTAATTTACTAACGGCTAAATATACTGTCTCTACAGGGACATTTTGAAGCGGGCCGGCGGTCGTCCTCACGCACCTGAGGATGTTTCGCAAGAAGAAAAAGAAGAGGCCTGAGATATCAGCGCCCAAGAACTTTGAGCACCGCGTCCATACCTCATTTGACGCCAAGCGTGGCTGCTTTGTGGGCCTTCCGACGCAATGGCAGAGCCTGATAGAGAACCTGCGCAGGCCCAAGCCCATGGTGGACCCCTCCAGGATCACAGAGGTGGAGCTGAGGCCAAAGAAGGTACATCGCAACATCTAAGGAGATCTTTACTGATCCTGTAGCATTATCTGTAAACGGTTAGGAATGTTCAGCCCACTGTGTTACCAGACACTCTTTTAGCTATTAAAGAAAAAAAAGATGACATTGTGTAGCTTTAGTTCCAAATTCATAAAGAAACACTGGCTGTAGTATTGATGCAGACATCGTCTGAGACATACTGCTGTCTCAGAAAAAGTCACAATCCTCTGATGACAGTGTGGAAGTGAGGCCTGCTTCCCCACCCCATCACTTTTATTTTCTTATCTATCATGGGCCTGGGCTAATGACCCTGCTGTGTACATCAACTTTACAACAGTGAATACTCAGAGGGGCCACAAGATTTATTACTTCATGCAGGCAATTAATAACAGTCTATGGTCCCTTCCCACAGACGTCAAGCAGAAAGGATAAAAAGTGCAGGTACAGCACAGTGAATGCCAGTGAGTGACAAAGCCTGCAAATCTCAGGATTTCTCCACTTCGCAGAGCATACTGTCGATGCTGTTTATGACCCTCCAGATGGAGAAAAGCAGACAGAACGCCAACATTTCATTAACACCATGATGTGATTCGAGCTGCGCAATATGAGAACCATCAAGTCAGCATTTAGGTCAGATGTATAGTTTTAGTATTGTCATCAAGATGTCTGCGGTACTGCTCCCCCCCCACAGAGCTTCCCAGTGCATTTCATTCATTTCAAATAATTATCCTCAATTATTATTGTAGCTTCTTAAACAGTTATAGGTACCTCACCAGGGCCATTATCACCCACTATTCCCTCCTCCCTTAAACGTGCTACAGTAGGAGAGATGTCATCTGACCTCTCCCTGCTGTGCAGATGTAATTGGCCCTGAACCAGAGAAACAGGAGAAGTTGTTGACTGGTTCTGAACTGGACATGACTCTAACCTGAGCCCGACTAATGAGCCACAATGCACGCTCACTTAGAGTTGCAACGTTAACATTGGTCTGGTTTAAGCCCTTAGCATTTGCATACTCGCTAACAATGCATGTCACCTGGGTGGTCCTAGAAGTAGTTTTCTATCATATCTGAATATCTGAATTACAACATCTGAATTATGAAAAATTTAAATATTTGAAAAGGCTTTGTGTTTGAACTGCATTGGAAATATTTGTTGCAATATTTGACAACGTGAAGCCACTGGCAAATTTATTTAGAATAACAACATAATAAAGATGTCCTTTATAGATTTCCTCATCATGTCCTCATGATTACCGTCAGTCCTCCAGCTTTCTATAATGTGATCATGGCATTAATGCGGAATGTGATAAAGATGAATGCTTCTGCTCTTTCAGACCATTGTGCGTGGGAGCATGATCGGTCACGGGGACTACATCGCAGCTATGATCAACGATATGAGTCGCCTCTCTGTGACCAGTTCCAACTCTTTGAGGAAGAGCAGCCCCTCAGCCAGGAAGAGGGCCCAGTCCCTGGGAAGGCTGGGGGAGGTGAATGAGGGAGACACTTACCAGTACGAGGGTCTGACTCAGGATGATGAAGATGATGAGGATGCGAAGGAGGAACAGTGGAGGGAAAAGACCAGGAACATCCACAGTGAGACCAACACCCCTTATCTGGGCATGAAGAAGAGCATCACCCTACAACCCAACGGGATTTTGCCAAAGGCTAAGTCCACCTATGAAGTAAGCATCATGGAGGGACCCTTGCAACCACACCAGCCCCAGAACATCCCAGTGCCAAGTCATGGGGCTTACATGAGTGCTGAGGTGGGCAGCCCTCAGGAGAGAGTGATATGGAAAAGAGATTTCCATCTCTCAAGGGGAATGCCAGGAAATCAGAGACCTGTAGCTTGTTTCTACAGTCCAGCTATGACTGTGCAACAGCCCCATGGAGATCAAGGGACAGTCACAACAGAGCTTCGGCCCAATCTACCCATGTACATGCATCCGCAGAACAGTCCCGGGAGGCCGTTCTCCTCCTATGACCTGAAGGTAACCCTGATATTATCGTGTTTACTTTGTGATACATGAATCGTAGCATTCACACATGTGCATATTTCTGTTGCTGTTATTACTGGCATGTTTTTAACTAATCCTTAATGAATACATGAAATATAAATTCAAGTTTTTTGTCATGAAACCATCAGGAGTCATTTCCATGTCCAGCTTGTGGATAGTTTAATGACATAGCATGATGCCTGTTGTTACATTAACGATGATTACAGCTCTGGGTGCCACGTTAATTCAGAAGGTTGGACTCAAATGCACATCTCTCATCAAAGGGCAGTTCCAATAAAATATGGTTCATATGGTTCAAAGCAGCAGGTCAAAGGTCATGAACAAAAACACTTACTACAATAATGCTTGAACGCTGACAAGATGGCCGTCACATGGTGAGGTGACAAGACACAGGTGGAAACAATCAGGGGCGAGCCATGTCATCACAAATGGCAGGAAAGTAAACATGAACCACTACAGACAGGAAGTGCTACAAAATAAAACAATAAGAGACTTGGAAAAAAACAAAAGACAACTAAAACAGACAAGACTAGCAGATCCTGACATGGCTGGTGTAACACTGGGGTCGAGCATTTGCATTTAATTCTAATGTTAAAATATGAAATGTGGGTTTAAAGTGACGGTGGCGTTGTAAAACTTAAAGAGATGTCTGGCAGAAATTCAGCGGAACGCTGTGGTGCATAAAGCAACAACTTTACATAGGTTATATCAGGTGAAGTTAATGCAGAGTGAGAGTGAAGGGCTTTATTTATATTCAGTTGAACTGCAGGCAGGAGGCCAACATCCTCTCAGCACCGGCTTTTTTATGTCCCTCACCTTTTTTTTTAATCTGATTGTGCAGGCAGAGTCAACAGCGAGGTACCACTCCAGCTTCCTGCCCACGGGCACCAGCAGTCCCCTGGTGGGTGGCATCAGACCACAGCGGACAGTGCGCTCCTCAGCGAGCTACACCCTGGGCCTATCTCCTAACATGGGACTGAGACCCAGTGGACCAGACCCCTTCCTGAGACACTCCGGATGCCCGAACCCTCCTTACCCCAGGCAGGACAGTCCTTCCCAACCTCGACCCTCCCCTACAGGCTCACTGGCAACCAGTCCGCCCGGCACCTGCTCCCCCGCCTTCAGACCTCCACAGCACCCTTCACCCAGGCCGCCACCGGACCCACCAAAGGTGACCCATGAACAGTTCAAAGCTGCCCTGCAGATGGTGGTGGACAAGGGCGATCCACGGTCTTACCTGGAGAACTTTGTGAAGATCGGTGAGGGCTCGACGGGGGTGGTGTGTATTGCCACGGAGAAGCACAGCGGCAGGGAGGTGGCGGTGAAGATGATGGACCTGCGGCGGCAGCAAAGAAGAGAATTGCTGTTTAATGAGGTACAGTGTTGAACGAGAAAGAAGAAAGTGACTCTCAAAAACATGAACGGCTATGTCATTTATTCCTGGTTTTATTGCGACTGTTTTGTGGCAGGTGGTAATCATGAGGGACTATCAGCACAGGAATGTGGTGGAGATGTTCAAGTCTGCCCTGGTGGAGGAGGAGCTGTGGGTTATAATGGAATACCTGCAGGGTGGTGCACTAACCAACATTGTGTCTGAAACCAGGTAGGGGTACCACCAAGATAGTATGTCCCTCTTTACAAAGGTCTATCTGGTGCATTTTGGAGTTATGATATTATTTTTTCTATAATCAACCACAAGGGGGTAGTGTGGGACTGACTGGTGTTGTCGGATAGTGGTTGATCCTGGCAGCAGCACTGTCATCTGCTCCTGTGCTTTTCTCAGGGGGGAAATAAAAACAAAGTGACATTAGATAATATAATAATAATAATATATTATATATATATAATATGATATATATGCATTTTTAGAAAGTGGTGTGGAAGGTCATTAATGGGTGAAAACTGATTTCCTGGTGCTGTCACGTCGCTGAGTAGTTCATACAACAGCGATGGTAAAAATCTATGAACCAGCCGTGGTTTAATGGTTTTCAGCCATCAGTGTGTTCCATTTTATTAACAGATGGCTGAGGGTGACCTCAGGGTTAGATCACTTGACTCGCAGGGATAAAAAAAATATTCCCTCAAGCCAGATGACATATAAAATGAGCCAGCTGTCACAGACACTCCTTATCAGGGATTAATGAAGTGCGTATATTGACACAACAATCACAAATAAGATCCCTGTGCTACTTGTGCCTCTGCTTCTTGTGTTTTTTTTTAAATCAAGAAAGGATATGAAACAGGCGAAGGTGCAGCAATACTTATTTCATTATAGTCATTTGTGGTGGTGGTGGTGGTGGTGGTGGGGGGGTTATTATGTTAATAGCTGTCACTCACACTCAATAGTGTTTGGTGTCTTTATGTTACAGTGAGTCACATTAAGACTGCAGAGGAAAAAGAACAGGTTTTATTAGTCATTCTCCTGAGTAGGCGTTGTTGTTTTGAACCCCGCTCTCTTTATTGTTTCCTTTAACGTGCGGTGATTCATGGATTTTGACTTTCTGAGCTGACAATTTGTTGTAATTCACAAAGGGAAAAGTGTCAAATGTTAATGTAAAATCTGTCTGTGTGTGTGTTTGCGTGTCGTCCTGTAGGCTGAATGAGGAGCAGATTGCCACAGTGTGTGAAGCTGTTCTGCAGGCGCTGGCCTATCTCCATTCACAGGGCGTCATCCACAGAGACATCAAGAGTGACTCTATACTGCTCACATTAGACGGGAGGGTGTGACACGCTATTACTCTCTCTTTTCTTCCTTCTTTCGTTCTTTTTGTTTTTGTCATAACAGAATGATCGTTCTCTTGTCTCACACAGGTCAAGCTTTCAGACTTTGGTTTCTGCGCTCAGATCAGTAAGGACATCCCTAAGAGGAAGTCTCTAGTGGGGACACCCTATTGGATGGCTCCTGAGGTCATTTCCAAATCACCATACGGCACAGAGGTGAGGGGGCAGGCATCCAGCTCTCTGGTAAACAGTGATCACCACCAGTCATGACAGTCGGTGCTATAACTACACGATTTTACTGTGTGATGCTGAACCAGGTGGATGTTTGGTCGATGGGTATCATGGTGGTGGAGATGGTGGATGGGGAGCCGCCATACTTCAGTGAAACCCCTGTAGCCGCTATGAAAAGACTGAGAGACGAACCGGCTCCTATTGTACGAAACGTCAGCCAGGTATGAGAACAGACAGACAGCTCACATTCACAGGAACATCTACAGCTTATGTTCCAGTAAAAGCTCTCAGCTACTTTGTTCGGGCAGTTACTTTACTATTACAATTGTTACATTGCATCTAGTGGACAAACGTGCATGTGCCCTTGTTTTGTGGTCCAGATCTCCCCTGTTCTAAAAGACTTTCTGGACCGTATGCTGACCCGGGACCCTCTAGAGCGGGCAAGCGCCACTGACCTGCTGGAGCATCCGTTCCTGCTGCAGAGCGGCTCACCTCAGTGCCTGGTCCCTCTGGTGGAGCAGTACCGCAAGCGCATGTCCCGCTGCTGACCCCTGTGGGGCTCCTAGTTCTCGACACCCACCTCCAGTGTGATCCGTCCAGGCCCTGCACGGGACCCACTCCTCCAGGACCCCAGCCGACAGGAGATCAGCTGCAAAGAGGCAGAGCCAGACAGCTTAGAGCAGCCAGGCTGACGGGACAACGGGAAAAGGCTGAAAGACGCAGCATGGTCTCGGGCACGAGAGAAGCACTTTAGGAGTCGGTGAAAGGCCGCATGCATTTCCTCACCCCCTCAAATCGGTTTCACTTGACTATCGATTGGCTTCCTGTCGCATCCAGTGGGATTCTACACATTACAACACGGTGCAAATCAAGTGATCGCAAAAATCAATGTTCCACGTAACTCTGCACTATCTACTGAACACGCACTTCTATAAAGATCCTTCACGGCGTTCATAGTGGGCGTTATTGTCAGCCATGTAAAGCTTACAAAGCTCGTGTTAGGCTCAAACCACAGTCGTTCATCGTGACCCTTATTTTGAAAGGATAAAGTTACCTCTGCACAGTCTTACTCTCTGCTGGTTAACCTGGACAACAGCCTGGTGGCTACACCCCACAAATACACAGTGGACTCTTTGCATGGCCAAATGGAGACGCACCTGGCCTGATGTGAATGCTTGAATATTTACCAAACTGGGATGTGAGAGACAATTTTCCTTTATTAGCATCATAAATGGGTAGATGAGAGCCCAGCAGCTGCTGTTGGGCTGCTGGAAATCCACCAGTAACATATTCCTCTTTTTTTCCATTTTTATTCTTTATTTCCAAAAGGTGTTGTGGGTTGTTTGTTTATGATGTGAAATTACAAATAAGCTTTTGTTAGTATGGACTTCAAACATAAAGAGATGAGCTAATAATGTAAATAAGAATAGTGAATATTAGATCCTTACACCTGCTGATTCACTACAGTAAATTATACGAGATGAATTTACTTTTCTTTACAGAAATATGAGTGTGTAGTTAGACGTGCGTATGTGAATGAGAGTGTGAATGTGGGCGCGCGAGGTGACATCTCAGTGTTTGCTTCTGACACAACCCTCTTTGTATTGTGACAGACTTTTTAAAAAACCACAAAATGCGTGTTGCTCCCCGAGAAGATATGTATGACTGTCTTTGCATTTGTTTGCCTAGAGAAAGCACACAGGCCTGGCATGTGATGCTGCAGGACGTCCGCCTGCTGAGAAACACTTTGCACATAGTCTTTGTATTCTGACACGGATACATGTTGACATGATTCATGTATTTCTATCTCTGTGTGGTTCATTCATGGAAAAGAGAATTACATATTTTAATTTTGTACAAATTAATAAATGATGCGTACTGAATCAAATCCATTCCATCCTGCGTTGTCCCTAATGAGCACACTCATACGCGTGCATAAATACAAGTTGAATATTCTGTTATATGTTTTTAAGTATTTATTAGTTATTCGACATGAATATACAGTGCACAGTCACTGGGTATCTGTAAGCAAAATAACATACAATGTTTCCTGTAATCACAGAAGCAATATCAAATACATTTAATTCCATTCAGTATAAAGCTTATATATGTGAAACAAAAATAATTGTTCTTAGTAGCTCACAGACTGGTAT
>JAFBJQ010002736.1:55507-102281 GCA_016785345.1 Trinectes maculatus
TTTCTTTTTCTGAATAAATCTTGAAAACAAAGCTAATAACTGCAATGTTAGCAAAGGCCTCAGTAAATAAAATACATCACCAAACAAACAAAGTGCATTATCAGAAGTTTAAGGGCTGTAAAAAAAAAAAACGTCACTCTCAGCCATTTCTGTTGCTGGACGCTGTTCCTGTTTCTTGTCCTAATCGAGGGTGGACTGAGATGAGCAACTTTCAAACTCACACTTCACTCCACTGATGCTGTCCACGCTCGGCTGACTGTTGACCTGCTGATGATGCGTGTGCGAGAGGGGGAAGGTTTCTGAGCGGGACATCCGCCCTCTGCCGTTTGAGGAGCCCGACGAGCAGTCCGTCACCATCCTCATGAATTCAGGTGCAGTGAATCGACGGAGCAGCCTGGTTCCCAGGCCGATGAACCCCGGGGAGCGGCTGGGTATCTTCCCCGGCTCCACCTCTCCTCTGGCAAACAGCAGTTTGTTGTGTCTGCCAGTTGGGCCAAAGCTCCCCCTTTTCTGCTGCTCTCTCCTGCTCGACGGGGCGACGTCATTAGCTTCTACTTTCTGTACCCTGACGCTGTCCTCCAGTGATCTCAGGGCCTGACTCTTACCGTTTAAAAGAGATTTAGGCACTGACACCGCTGTGTCAGCGTTGTTTGTCAGGCCCCTGGTGTTTCCTTCGCAGTCCATCTTGTCTATCAGGCATCTCTCATCCTGTAAAGAGGCTCTCTTTAATTTGCTGGCTGTCAGACTCATGTCACGTACATCACCCTGATACGACTGCTTTCGACTGCTCAGAAGGTCCATGTTCAACGACTTTGCTTTACCCCAGAGAGGAAAACTCTCCGGCGTTTGGTCTGGGACTCCCTGGCTGACGTCTTTCTGGCTGGGTTCAGTCAGTGTTTTAGTTGCTCTCAGCTCGTGAAGTTGGCAGTTTTGCAGTTGCTTGGCAGTGAAGAGAACACCGTGGTCCCCCTCGGTTTGGCTTTTCTCGAGCTGAGGGGGCAGAGCCCAGCTGTGGCGGTTTGAGTTGTCCTCTTGAGACTGGCCGCTTGCACACTTGAAGCGGTTCCACAACCTGCTGCCGTCTCCATTCTTCAGCTGTCTCTGAAAAACCCCAGGCAGCTGGTCCTCATTATTCAGCTGTTTGGAGAACCTCTCCAGAACATGCCTCGGGAGCCTGTTGGGCAGACGGCACTCATCATCAACGGTAGCCACATCAGCAAGGGGATCGTCTGCGCTAACACCTCTCCGGCTGGGAAAGTTCAGAATCTGGACGCATTGGTTATAACCGAAAAACCTGGCTACCTCGATGGCTGAGTGACCAGCGGTATTGGTTCTGTCCAGTCTCAGTCCAAGTCTTTTGAAAGCTCGGACCAGGAACTCCAGAATCTGGCTGTGCCCAGAAAAGGCAGAATACATGAGTGCGTTGTTACCCCAGGCGTCAGATATGTCCGGGTCAGCGTTGAACTGCACCAGAAGCTTGACGACGTCCAGGTGACCCATCTCACAGGCGTGACTCAGGGCTGTGCGACCATCCTCATCCTGACAGTTGACATCAGCCCCTTTCTCCAGCAGCAGCCGGGTGAACTTTACCCTGGTTCCGGGGTCTTGGAGGCAGATGGCATACATGAGCGGGGTGCGGCTGTTTTCTGTTTTTGAGTTGATAATGCGTCCGTCCAAGGCATCGAGGATAAAGCGTGCGAGGTGAACTTTACCACCATGCATGGCTTCCAGGAAGGTCTTGGTGCCAGAGCCCTGGCGTAAATCTTTCGGTCGCATCATTCTTGAACAGCTGCTAAAGGAGCTGCACTTGTCAGTGAGGACGAGAAGGTCGTGAAAGTGCGCCGCAAGTTCTCCAAGGCTGTCTGTGCTCACAGTGAGTGCATCCACCTCAGAGTAAGACTCAGAGAGGAGCTGCCAGTGTTTTTATACCTCCTCTGCACATGCCCTCCCCACGTTGCCAAGGAAACAAACGTCTGAGGACCATTATGCAGTGGCAGCATCCATTCAGCCCAAGCACTCCCTGCCTGGAGAGAAAAATATGCCATTTGAACAGAATAATCCCTCAAGGAGAAAAACATGATCAGTGTTTTTTTTCATGTGAGGTTAACTTAACTGCATAATTTTTATTCATCTAAAATGAATAAAAACAACAACAACTAACTACATAATAAATTCCTAAATGTATTGTCAAATATAAAAAGGGACAAGCCAGTATTTTGTGAAACCTATTAATACTGCAGTTTGTTGCAAGCCTGCATTGTTCGATTTGAAGAAATGGAGAGAAAAAAAAGACCATTTAGCTTTTCATTTTCTTTTTTTTTTTACCCACCATCCAGTATGTGTTCCTGCTTGTAGATTGCTTCATCCACCAATCATAGCACAGTGCAACAAGTTCACATTATGCTTCTCCGCAGCTTCGCTTTGACTCAAGGTTTCATAATAATGACTTTGCCTGGGGCCTTTTTTGTCATGGAAAACAATGCATTTAATTACCTCCTTTGGAAAAAAAAAAGCAATGGCTGCTTTTTGTTGTTAGTTTAGTTGGATTAAAAAGAACACAAAAAAATTGTGCCCAGCTGTCATGACGACATTGCTTTTCTTAAATAATCCAGTTTTCGCACTGACCCTTCAACACCATTTACATCTGATATCAAAATTCAGTCTTATTGGGTGATTAGAGCTTTACCATATAAACATAGTAGTTTAATGCACCAAAAATATTGAAATGGGATGGATTATGTTACAGCACATTCCCTGCGGTTAATTTGGTTCCCTTGGAACCAGGTCCTGTTGCAGACTTGCCTCCAGTACATACTGCTTATAAAAGCAATTGTTAAAAATTAAAGTTTGAATCAGTATTTTAGTCTCTAATGTGAGAACAAAATTGAATTTAATCAAGGATGTGTTATATCACATTTTCATTTTAATCTTTTGCAGTTACTGTTAAACCTTTAGACTCGGAACCAACAACAGGGGAAAGCGGGCTGGTCTCACAAATGTATTTCCAGCCTTCAAATGTTTTCCAACATTTGCTAAATTCAACCACGGAATGTTTTTCTTGAATGTCTTGTCGAGACCTGTGTATGGAAAGTGACAGGGAGATTTTCACGCAGCTGTCTCTCCTCTGCATGACCAGAATTTAATTTGAATTGTTAATATAAATCCCAGCGGGACCAAAACTGTGCCAAGCGGTGAAGGTGAGACAAATATTTCCCGGGTTCCACGTTTCTCGCTGTTTGCCATCCGGCATCATGTAACCCTCAGCATGTCCTTATACAGCACCGTCAGCCCCACACCCATCAAAACAAGGATCAAATGCATCCGTGGACTGATACTTCTTGTCTCCTTCACTGGTCGGCTGCTGTTCTGCTAATGCAGACTTCTCTTTTTCAGCACCACTGCCACGTGTTTTCATTATAGGTTTCTGTTGTGATGATGCCAGATATGGCTTTCCACATTTAGCTTCACAATGCCTGGATCCACAGGTGTTACGTCCTCAAGATTTATACTCTGCCTTCAACACATATACAGTGTTCACTACAGACTACTGTGTGCACATGCATACACACATACAGTACATGTATTATATTGAATGTACAGATTTGAAAAGTAACACACTGTGGCCTGACACAGATGCACCTTTTCAATAATAATCTCTGTGTATGTCGAGTTATTCAAATGAGGCTAATCTGCTTCCTACCTCTGCTTCCTCATGGAGTCATACGTGCTTAGTGTCAAATTCTGGCAACATATGACAGAAGAATTATGTAAATATGCTACTTCACATGTTATTGTCTATGGGGCACGGAAACTCAATTTCTTAGGTCCCTTCCCACAAATATAATTAACATTTCCGTAGAATTTCCATACCAGTGAGGCAGAGCTGTTGACATTACACCTGGAACAACTATACGGTACAACTGGCCCAGACATGCTCACAGACAGGCCTGTGAGAATTAAAGCTTACCATATCTATTAGTGGGTGACTGTGCTGAGTTATTAAATACAGTAATCACAGTATATTGTCAGAAAAAAACTACAGAAATAATGATCAGCATGTCTCTATTGATAACAAAACAACTGTAGTGTCCATTCCCTGAATGCAAAAAATAGACTGGGCAGAAATTTGGATGAATTATTCTGAATGAGAATGAGTTGGTGCCATGAGACTTGTTAATTGGACAGATGTATGCAATAAAGCAGAGATGTCATGGTAAATACCTGATCTCCCATTCATCGCGGGCCTGGCCTTGGCAGGAGCCACTTAGAATGTCTGATTGGGAATTAGAGCTTGTGTCAAGGTAAGGTGTTATCCACAGTCCTTAATGTCTTAATTAGTCACCGGGGAAAATGCACTTCCAGTGCCACAAAATCAGCAGCTCTCTTCTGGTTCTTTGAGAAAAAAATAACTTTTAAGTGGAAACCAAATGCTGTGCTAAACCCCGTTGGTTACTCCAGTTAGCTGCTAGCACCTGGGGCTGTAGTTGTGTGTGTGAGGCCAAGATTGGAAAAATAGAGCTCATTTGGGACCAGCTACAACACGGCCCATTTACTGTAACTAAAATGCAGTGACTCAACATGCCCACATCCTCCGCGGACTATGTCGCCCTGCTAATTGAGCAGTGACGTGGCTCAGGGTATCACCTGCAACCCTGAAAAACAGGACGTAACTTGCAATGATGCTCGTTTTCCATTTCACAAACACAACCGTTCAATTAACCTCATCAAGCCGTCTAACCCGAAAAGACGTCCTTGTGCCGAAATGTCAAATCACTGCCAAATGTGACCTGACTTTTGTGTCCTGGCTGTTATGTAAGGTTTTAACACAGGTAGCTCTGTCGGCGGCGCAGCAGGGGACAAAAACTCCTGCAGGGACAAAAGCGCTAGATTGCCACATTCGTATTCAGCAAGAATAACCGCGTCTCTGTATGTCCACTCAGCCCCTCTAACGCCCTTTGATTTGATACACAGCAGTCCCAGGTTCAATGGGGATTTCACGCACCTTCTGTTCCAGGAAAGAGGCAGCAGCTGGCCTGCTGTCGCCGTGTAACCATGGTGCGTTTGTATCATCATTAAGGTTGAGGCAAGGTCATGTGGCATGCCCTGTAGAGGAAAACAAACGTCCGGTTCAACAGTCTGTTAAATAAACCTCAGAAGGTTATCAATTCAAATGTGGACACTAACAATTTTCATTTTTGGTCAAAAGATGGAGGACACATACTGGAGATGCAGAAAGGCGGAGCCGGATGTGAGAGGATAAGTACATGGAGTCACAGGGCTGCAGCTGAAGACCATGAGAAGTCACCATGAGCTGCCACTGATACTGTATGTTACTGGCCATGAGGCGGACCCTTCACAGCCTGTGCTCCCTCTGCCCTCATAAATTATCGCCCTGACTCAACCAGATGGTAATCAGCAGGCTACTCCTTCGGCTGTTGGATTTAGGGGCTTAAATATCAGCCTTCAGCCCGAGACATTTTGGACAACAGAGAATTAACACCTACAGTGTGACTGGTCTGTGATCTTTTGCCACGGCCTTCGGGGGAATGACAGTAATTCAGGGAGCAAAGCAGCTCTGCAGAGGAGAAGTGTGAAAGTCGTGACAGAAACTTTTGCGCAGTTACATATAGGGGATGAGGGATCTATAGAAATTAATTTGATTTGTTCCTGCTGCCTTGCTTTGGATGGAGAGATCAAAGTCAGATGAGATACAGACATTCTGACTGTGTATCGATGTTGCCATTGTTCTGGTCTAAATTCTAATTCTTGCAAAGCTAAGGAGAAAACTTTAGCCTCCACTTGTATTGTTAACTGATACATGTGACTAAGATGTGTCTATAAATATACCATATTCCACTGAAACTCTCAAAGATAATTAAAAACCAAGCCAGAGATAAAGCTGGCTTTATTTCATTTCTTCACGTTGTCTGACCGGTCACTGGGTTCCTGTTGAATAGGAGGGATGGGATCATAAATCCCTTTTGCCATGAGCCGTGCAGTTTCACATAAGCCACCTGGACCCCCTCCTTAATCTAGCAGCTGTGATGGAGAGTCAGTCCATGCAATGACATGAAAGAGATACAGTCACAGAGCCTCGTCTACAATGTACCTCCCACCTGACCAAAACCTCCTACCTGACCAAAACCACCCACTTCTCCAACACATCAATGAATTGTACAAATGGTCAACAAATGTGTTTGTTTGATGGCCGTTGTTACAAACATTTGAATAAGCTGCCTCGGGGCCACTTTGAATTTAAAAGAGAAAAGACAACACAAGCTGGGCACTTATTAAGTGGATAAAGGAGGGTTGTTATAATCATAACAAACAAAACATCCCTACCCGAACTAGAAAAGAATAATGAACTAAACCTATAGACAAAAAGAAAAGTACATTAACTTAACCTCACCAGCAAACAACAAAACTTGAGGAGAAAACTTAAGAGAGGAATAAATGGCAGCTCAAACTCCAGGTAGGAAAGAAGGTGGCAGAAGGTGGTTTCTGCTGGACTGAAGAACTGGTTGACTAACGAAGAACGAGGACCAGCTGGTGAGTCCAGGTGAGATCCTCCATTGGCACGCAGGTCAATGGGGGCGGAGCATACCTGCAACCAAACAGACCAGGATGTAACAGCCGTATTGTGCAGAGATGGATGACACGCATCCGCACCTGGAGTAAAGTTCTTCCACACTACACTATTGCTGTGTATGTTGCAAAAAAAAAAAAAAAAAAACCAGAACAAATTATGTGTACAAGAAAACATATATCAATTTATTTTTCCTTTTTTTTTTGTTAAAACCATTAAAGACGTTTTAAATATACACTCCCAAAGGGCACAGGTACCACGAGTGTTAAAATACTTTTAATAAAATCATTATTTTTTTTAAATTAATGTCTGAATACACTGAATTATGACAGATGACAGATGACAACATTATCGGCAGACGAAGACAACTTGAGGAAAGCCTCAGGACACAAAGCTGAGGAAATGGCAGGTCTCTACCCTTCACTCGTTTTTGTTTATAAATGGCCCTGAAGCCCACGACCATCTATTTCCTCCCACACAGGCTCTGCCTCTCATGTTGCTCTGCACTCACCTCCTGAGTGCTCAGGAGGGGTTTTTTCTGCAAGCAGTCCACGGTAAATGCAGAACTGAGTAAAAGCAAGTTTCACATGAAATCAGTAAGACTTATTACTTTGCACAGAGCCACTTGGTGAGTCATCGGTGCATAACATAAAATGCATGTTGTCATGACATTGTGGGTGTAAGTGTGGCTCATGAGCCTTTTCACACCCACCAGTCCTGTCAGCTGCTGCCACACACAAGTAGCAATGCAATAGGACAGAAAGAAGAAAAAGAAAAAGAAAAAGAAAAAGAAAAGGAAAAAAGAAAAGTGGGGGATAATGACACTTTAGACAACAGGCTTATTTCCTTTAACGTAAAACGATTTGATTAAAGCTGTGTTAATAAATGATGTCTGCTTTTATAGTGTAAATTGTATCTGAGTATTTATTTTAAAGCCATTTGTTTGGCATCTTGGCCACAAAAAAAAACAGTTTCATAAATTCTTACAATTCATCAGTGTTTCCCGTCATGCTGTTTTAACACTGTGGAGACAGTGAGTGGACCGTATAGATCATGGTGTACAGCCATTTGCTGTGGATAGCAGGCATCTGTCTGATTACATCATTTTGATATGACTCTTGTGTCTCAGTCCTCTTAACTCACAGTGGGACTGATGCTCTGATCTTAGCCGCTTTGAATGAAATTGAGATATCGTCAGGTGTATCTGCATGTGCATGTGTGTGTGCGCTTCTCTGTGTGTGTGTGTGATGAAAGAGAGTCATTTTTGCATTTAATGTAAGCACCATATCCTCCAAACATGCAGCAAGATCAAATTTGCATCTGTGAGAAGGTGCAGGCGCCTCTCACAGGCCTCTCAGCGCTCGTGTGGCTCGGGAGCAGAGTGTGACTGACTGGAACACTAATTGGGTTGTTAATCCCACACTGAAAGCAGGATTTTAATGGGATTGTGTAACGCGTCCTTGAAAATAAGCGCAGCGTCCTGCAGCCAGGTGACAGTGTATGAGCAAGTCATGTGTAAAGGAATCAGATTTTTATTGACATATCTTTTCCTTGGCCACAGTTTTTACCTCTTGAAAGGCAGGATGCAGCCAACAAACACATTGACACACACACACACACACACACACACACACATGCAGCCTGTGACAGCGCAGCCTCAGCATGTGGTGTGTACGTGGGCGGCGTGGGTGCTTGATATTCATCCAGGATGGTTTCCACTCCGAGCCAAGATGGACTATAGATCATGACTCTCCGCCTCCTGCGGGTGGACCTACTTCCGTGCACAGGAAACAACAGGAGGAAGATTGAATTGAGGCATGGTACTCGGTACTTCACAGTGTCCTTATTGTTTTGTGAAAAAATTAATTTATTCCAATTTCTGTTTTCTTCTAACATCATTTTCATTTTCAAGGTAAGCAAGCGCATCGCAGCAGAACAGAGTCGTGGAACTGCAGGGTTGAGTTTCTCAGTTGGTTTTATACTCTCAGCACAGACTGCATTGGACAAAAGCAAGAGCTGCTTTCTAAAGTGTTGCCAAGACTCAGTAAGATTGTGCTGATGGTGAGTGTTAACGTTCTGTATGCTGGTTTGATCATTTCTCTAAATACACTGAATTCAATGAGGACTCTTGTAGCAAGTCTTTAATATTCCATTTCCCATCCTAACATCTGCTTTTGTGCTGCTGCTCTGTAAATGTGTGTAACTGGAAACACCTACTTCCTTCTTCTTGGCTCTTCCATCCCATGTCAGCGAGCAGCCAAGTGTCAGCGTGCGGTTGAAGTTCCTGCTCAGGCCATCCCTCTCCAGCTGGCCTGAGATCGAGCTGCCGCAGCTGCCTTCATCTTACGTAAGATTATCGGCCCGGTGATTCAAGGCTGACTGGTTTCACACTCGAAAGCTCGCGGTTCATCTGTGTTGTGCATGAGGTGGCAGGACTCACAGGCACAAGCTGTGTCTCGTGGACATGGATGAGTCTGTCCAGATCCGCCACTTTCAAATGTCACGTGTCATTTGATTCAGAAGGAGGGAGTCACAGCAGTGAGGAGAAAGGAGAGACTGACAGATTGCTTTGGATGGTGAGTCAGTGTAAGGCCGCATTCATTAATAAAATGGGTTGCATCTAAGTGTAAACATGATGGGAGGTGAAATTCAATTGGTACATTTTTTTTATTTTCTGGGTTTGTTTTTTTTTTTAAAAATCCAATTACTTGCCTTCTGTCAGGCCACGTGCCTTTATCAAGGCTCCGCTGTAGAAAGAGCACTTGATCCATCGCAGCGCTCATTAGATAGAATAGAGAGAAGACATTGCAATTATGTGGTATTATGAATCAGTCATACCATAATGTGGCAAATTACACTGACCAGGTCTGAGAGGTCTGAGAGACACAGAAACAAAGAGAGGCAGCTCGGACGTCATCACCAGCCTTCATGAACCAACACTGCCTGAACAACTGGACTCGCACATCGACGTACTGCTGTTCTCCAGACCGTTCTACTCCTGACTTTCTATTTAGCATTTATATGGACTTTACTTCATCAAAACATATACCTAATTGCTGTATGTCATGTTGGCTTTTAATTACACACAAAATCATTTTATGAATTTATTTATGGCCTGCTGCTTTTTTTAAAAATTGACAGTGGTGTGAAACTGACAAGAGATCAAAATTGACAAAGTTCAATAAAATTTAAAAAAAGTTAAAACATCCTTTATATTCCCAGACTACAAATATATATATATATATATATATATATATATATATATATATATACACACAGGGGGTCCTCGAGTTACATCGGTCGCAAATTACGTCGTTTTCGTGGTTACGACACATCTCCTGTGAACTTCCTTGTTTCGGCTTAAGCAGTTTGCCCCGTAAATTTGTAGGGGATTGTTGTCCTGTAACTGATTCACCTTAAACAACAAACCAGCTTTAATGTGACTTCAAGGACAATCACACGTCAGTCAAAATGAAGCTGTACTGAAGTGTCACTAATGGAGACACTGTCTCCATTCAGCCTGCTGACAACCTGTTTTCTCATGCAGCATCTTTCGTGACATCTTTAGCCATGTTTGGACTCAATAGCAGAATAGAAAAGGGGACTGTGCTTTTAGCAGTGGGCTTTTATCTGGGATTATATTTGTCACTAAATGGCCCCAATTTGGGCAATTTTTTAAGACGCAACTAAAATAGAGTCAAATTGAAGATTAAAATAATTTCCTTTCTTTTCTAGCTTTTGGTCTAAATGATATCCATGAAAACAGAACTATCTTATCCCTACAGAATACGTACTATGAATAGCACCTAAATGCAAACTGAAAGTTCACACTACCATCACCGAATCATCTAGACAAACATAGAGTTTTGTAACAGCCGGATATAAAAAGTAAAACGGAAAAAAAGGTACTCATAAGTTAGGACAAGATACTGTGAGAACAAAAAGTTTAACCAAGGAAGACATCTCCATAGTGGTTGACCCCCTCCGCCTTCGTGTCTCCAGCTTGGTCGACCAGGTCAGGAAAGTGGGCACCACAACAGGCATTCACAGAGTCCCTCACCTCCGCAGGCAGCGACCTCAATTTCTGCTCATGTTCTTTCAGGACCTCCTGATTGAGCTGAAGACACGGGGGCCAAATGTCAGTCGGAGGATAAAAGGTCATTGAAAGGACAAGTTGACATTTTTGTTACACAATCTTTACAGAGTGGATTTTTGAACTGACATCTGAAATATAGATCGATGCAAGTCTGGAGCGGAGGAACCTGGCCTGAACCCAGGGTCATGGATTGACTTTAATGACATGGCAATGTGCCCTCAATAAGGAAAATGGCTCAATACTACTATAAGTCGGCCACATTAATGAAATACGCAGCATTGAATAGTTTTGAAAACAACTTTCAGCTGAAAACTCAATTCCTCCCACTAATTCTCACAGAACCAGAAACTGTATTTGTAGGCTAATACTACTGATGAGACATAAAAACAAACCATCCATCTGGAGTCCACGCGTCAGTATCTTAACACCTCTTTCCTCAATACCAACTGCTAAGACTTCACTAATTCAAAGCAAAGCATTGTCACAAAAAACTGCACTGACATCATTTACAGTGGTGGGAGCGTGTTTGTAAAACTGGAGGTGTCACACTGCAGCACTGCATGTCGTCACTGCGTGGACAGATGGCCACAGCTAACGTATTTGAAAACCATGGATTTGTCTTTGCCGCAGTTTGCATTGCAGATGTGTTGTGGTATTTACATTTCATAACTCTGTTGGCATTTTCGGCACATTGTTAATCTTTGTGACGACTGTGGAAACACAATCCCAGTGCACTGGAGGTTCTAGGAACTTGGACATTAGGAGACTGTAGCAATGAAAATTGTTCATTTCTTCATGTGTCTGATAACGTTTGAGTTTCTGAGCTTAATTTAAAAAAACAAAAAAACATTAAGTGACAGAGACGTCCTCCTGTATAATGAAAACAAATGTGTGATGGGGTCACTGTGCGCACCTGATTCGGCAGAGCCTTGATCTCCTCCAGAGTGGCAGCCTGTTTCTTCATCAGAGCCTCTTGCTGTGAGCTGTGATCCAAGGACTGAAACGTCACACAACATCTAGGTCACTACTGAAAAGCACGACTGCTCAGTGGTTGAAGTGCATGTGGTGTCAAGTGAGAGATAAACTCTGTTTGCATGACGATAAGCAGTTCATCTGCTCATGTTTCTCATCTCCTGTGTGTCTGTGTGTGTGTCTGTGTGTGTGTCTGTGTGTGTGTATCTTGTGAGGAACACACCCTTGGGATGCAACCTGAGTGAAAGAATCGATACAGTGCAGTCACAACAGTTTTGGTTTTTCCTGTTCAGTTATACAGCCCTCATTGTGGCGTCTTGCCATTCAGTGCTGTGGCTGATTAAACAAGTGATTGTCTTATAAAGACTTGTGGTAATTAATGGATGATTGCTGATGAAGTAGTGCGGCTCCAGTGAGCAGGTGGATAATTGAGAGGAGCAGAGTGAGATGGCCGGGACTTTAACCCAGATACAGGGGTCTGATTCTTGATGAGCCAATGGAGGAAGAAGAGCAAAGCTCAGTGAGTCATCGACCACACGTGGATTAACCCACTCCCTGTAAACAGCCTCTGAGTAACAGACAAGAAGCCTGGCCTGTGCTCACAGGCTGCTGCACTATACACTATACTGTGTCTGTATAGGTGCTTTGTTAAAGAGTAGATATCCACATATGCACGTAATTATACCAATATATCTTTAGCTTTAGCTTTAGCTTTATCATTATCATTATCATTATCATTATCATTATCATTATTATTATTATTTTTATTATTGTTGTTGTTATCATCATCATCATGATTATTATTATTATTATTATTATTATTATTATTATTATTATTATTGTTGTTGTTGTTGTTGTTGTTGTTGTTGTTGTTGTTGTTGTTGTTGTTGTTGTTGTTGTTGTTATCATCATCATCATCATCATCATCATTATCATCATCATCATCATCATCATCATCATCATCATTATCATCATCATCATCATCATCATCATCATCATCATCATCATCATTATTATTATTATTATTATTATTATTATTATTTCCACTACTATCTATGCTAAAAGAAAGTCATAGCTGCTGCTATTATTGCTGTCATTAATATTATTTATTTCATTAAATCACTATATCTCGCTATTATTCTATCCACTGTAACATTTTGAAAGAAAGTGGGTGTATTAAATGTGACTGAGTGCGAGGTCATATGAAAGGATAACACTGGTACATGCCGCAGGTGATATTTTATCTAATTTTTTCTTCAAATCTTTAGACACTCGCTGCCTCTTGTAACCATAGTTACACTGTTAAGTACAAAAAGCGTAGAAGTGACCAGTGGATATCTCCACTTTTATTTGCCCTTTCTCTGAAGTCGATTGGTCAGGTGGTACAAATGTCAGAGGTCACATGACACACACACTGACACTGTATTGTAAACCTTATCAATGTCATCTCTCCGGATGACTCAAGCTCTTTAAAACCTTTGGTTTTTGGTGATAACTCTAGAAAAAAAGAGGTATTAAGTATTCATGTTGTGTTGAGGTTTAAGTACTTATGGCACCTTACTGATCCCTGCTTTGACACATTTACCACTAGCGAACCAACGCTAATTAGATTCAGATTTAAATAGTGTTAAAGAGACTGACAGTTTAGACTGACAGGAGATGGGGGGGGGGGGGGGTTTAGTCATCCAGATAAATTAATGGGTAGCTCTATCTGCATCAGATGGCAAGTGGAAAGATTAGCATTTGCATTTTGTTTTAATGGGAAAGGAAGAATAACACAGAATCAAAGCCTTTAATTTGCGATGGCATAAATTAACAGTAGGCTTTAACTTGGCCTGCTTTAACTGCTACTTTGGTATTTTGCTCTGTGGCCATTTAACAGCAGGGTAAATCCAGACATATCCACCTAATCTGATTTTAAATTTGATCCCTGACTATGGAAGAAAGCAAGAGTCCTAAAACATCAAGCCAAACTACTCTCTTCCTCATATCCAACACAAACTACACAAAGTTCTCAAAATCTTTTACTTTCAACAAGTTTAAAGAAAAGACAGATACTTACTGCACCATCAGGCTCACTGGTCCCATCCTTCTTTGCCCTGGAGGGGATAATTACGGTTTTCAATTAGATCCACCGACCATTATGTTACAAATTCATCAAATAATACCAGGCTTAATTTGCCACGTGGCAGAGAAGGAAAAAGAGGAGCTGCTCCTCCTCATTTTTCTTCTCCTGTGTCTTTTCAGTTTGGACAAGAAGCTGTAACGTAAAGGAAACAGACACAGTAACGCCAGGCAAGGCCATGCTGCAAACTTACTTTTCCTTCTTTGAACAAGATTTGTTGGATGTTTTCTTCCGATTTTCTTTGATTTCGCTGCAAAATAAAACAAAGGCAGAAAGTAAGGACCGTCTGGTTTTAACATATAAAAAGGAAAACAATAAACTACAGCGATAAAACAGTGCATTTCCTTTTACACTTTCCTTTTTGACAAACTTTCTTTTGGCAGTGAAAGGAAGATTTAAATATGGAGTTATATGGTGTGTGTGTGGACAGGTAGAGTCCATGACCGGAGCTGCCTTCACTCCCTGCTGCTGTTTAAACACCTTTTGGATAATGGTTGCCCTAAGATAACGATCTACCAGCTGGGGAATTAGGATAACACACAGTCTCACACACAGAGGACTCCATGAGCCAGCCGAGGACACTGGAAGACCTGCACATTCATTATCTGATCTGTGTCCTCGTTGCAAAATGTCAAATCTTTCACCTCAGATGACAGACACACACACACACACACACACACACACACACAGACAGACCGACAGGGAGACACAGAAACGCCGAAAACATGACAAGGCCCAGATTGGGCTGACTCAGCAAAGTGTACAGCACGTCCCAAATGTGTCACACTGTATGTGCGCTCGCACCTCTCCAGGGTCTTCACTTCGCTGGTGTGTCTCTCTGTGGCGATCTCCAACAGTTTGGCCAGCCTCTGTCACAATAGAGGAAGGAAGTGGCACATTGGCAGTGAGGATACAGCTACAACATGAGAGCGGAGGAAAAGAACTGTGTGTGTGCGGTGTGCGATTAGGCTCCTCTGCGCAGCCCAAACAAAGGTTCACAGTGCCTCTGATGTTACGCCTGAGCAGAACATCTGGCTCCAGACCTGAGCGTGAGCTGCTGACTGTCACTCCAGTCTATTGACTGTGGCAACCTTTGAAAGATGACTTGATTGACCCCTCATCCTCATGCAGATTTAGAGCTTATGCGAAGAGCAGCCCCTGAGCACTTAGGCCTGATGTATAATCAATAGAGAGTCAAAAGCTCTGGCTGTTTGCCCCTAAGCACAGTGACACAGCACAGAGAGGTCAAACTTGGCGCTCAGTGATGTGATGTAAAAACATGGGTGTTGGAGTCGGTGTGGCACAGACAGTCAGGAGAATTGTCTGTACCACACTTCAGGTACCTGCTTATAGCCATATATGGATAAAGTATGTATTGTTTTCCTTCTAGTAAAATCAGACATCCTCATTCTTTTCTGCCCATATGTTCCGAACCTCTGTGGCAAACTGCTCCTTCTTCTTCTTCTGCTGGTCGTACTGCTCCTCCCACAGAGTGTGCAGCTCCTGCTGCATCTTCTCCTTCTGCTCCTGCACCCTCTTCACGCTGGGGTCAGAGGTGGCGTCCTCCTCCCTGGAGGACACATGCAGTGACACAACAGGACACGGCGTTTATCGACTAACAGCCACTACCCCTTCAAATGAAGAAATAAGGCCACGAGCATTTGGGTACTGGAAATCCTTTGCTGCGATGCTTCAGTGGCCTTGAATAATGCATGTTTTATCCCAAACACTTACTGTGTGCTCTAATACTCTCACTCTCACAGCTAGAAAAGCACATTAGCTGAGGAATATTCTGCATGCTGCTAAATATAGGCTCATTAAAAACACTGACCAGAACAACAGCAACTTCATTAGTAGGTCAGAATTCATATTCTGCACAGTACACGGCCACTTTAAAAAGAAACAGTCTTTTTTTTTTGGCAAAGGACTAAATGTAAATAGTTGGCCAGATGGGTCTATTTACTCTCTGTGTGTATTTGCTTTATGCTGTGCAAGCCCCATTTGTCAAACATTTTCTCATCCGTCTGTATTTCAGCTTGAAACTGGAAAAAAAGAGTCAACAAATCAGCAGCAAAAAAAAAAGAAAGCCCTCACTCTTTTTTCTTCAGCGAGGCCTTTTTCTTGATGGCCTTGAAGGAGTCGCAGTATTTTTTAACCAGATCCTCAGCTTTTTTCTGATGCTTCTTCTCCGCCTCCTTCAACTCCCGCTCCTGACGCTTGACGACCTTCAGATAGTTCTTGTGCTGAGTCAGCTCCTCAGGAGTCACAGTGGAAGGCTCTGCAGGATAAACACAGGGCGTTAGAATACGCCCGCTCGTGTCTGAAGCAGCTATGCATTCATCACAGATCTATATTGGGCTTCCTATTCTCTCTAAGGACCTGTTCCTTCAGTGGATGTAGGTAGCTGAGATGATGAGGATTCATCAGATCCTGCAGGTGATGCATTACAGGGCGGGGGTACGACAGCGGCTTCTGCTGGAGCCTCCTCTGGAGCCTCCTCTGGACTGGTCTTTATATCGGAAGCAGGCTCAGGGTTTGTGCTGGAGTCATTCACCGGTTCCTCTTTGCTTTCAGGAGCTGTCTCCTCAGGGCAGGGACTGTCGTCAGGAGGTGTTTGAGGTGTTTCTGCATTTGGTGTTGGTTCTTCAGGTTCAGCAGTATCAGTATCAGGAGTTTGACAAGGCTCCTCTACAGGTTGTGGTGCATCTGCTGCGTTCTCCGCCTCTTCTTTGGCTTCTTCTGCATTAGCCTCTGGTGCAGAGTGAGATGATTGGTCATTGGTGTCAACAGGCGGTGTCGGCTCCGATGCTGCCTTTTCTAGGGGAGGCAAAAAAGTTCCGAGATCACATACGTCCTGTAAACCCAGCACTGATGCCTATTGGAAAGGTCGTATTAGATCTTCGCTTCACAGACTTTCATACCTGTGATGGGATCTTCACCTGTCTCGGCTTCCTTTGCCGCAGGTTGGCCCGCGAGAGGCAGCTCGTAGGGACTAACGTAATCAGAGGACGACTGTGTGGGCACAAACAGGACAGGTCGGGTTCATAGGAGATCTGAGGACGTATGCATTTTAGCAGGTAATGGCCAGGTTAGGTTTTTGCAGTTTCGTTACCTGAGTCTTTGTCTTGTCTGTGCCCTTTGTTGGGTTAAATAATGCATCTGTGAAATCTGTAAAAAAAAAAAAAAAGAAAAGAAAAAGACAATCATTTCTTATTTAGCCTCCACACACCATGACTACATCGTATCAGAGTCTGACCCCTGACTCATGGATTCAATTACAGCAGAGGGGTTTTTTTTTTCTGTTACGTGACCAGTGACAAGTCATGTACCTGCAAAGGCAGCGGGGACGTAGTCCTTGACCTCGATGTACACAAAGAGAGCAGGCAGGGTGAGCGGCATGTTGCTCTCGCTGCGCAGGCAGATGTGATGGAAGCCTGCAGAGAAACAAAACAAATCCCTCTCATTTAAAAAAAGCAAGGCCCCAGCCGCCCTGGACCAGGAGATGACGAGGTCGCAAACACTCCGAGAGCCTTGGCTGACTTAGTGTTAAACAGCGTAGATGTTGTGTTTTAACCTGATAGGATGGCATCAACCGGGATGATCCTGTGTCCCAGGAATTTACCGCTCTCCTCATGGACCACGATTCTGAGAGAGGCCATTTCTGGCAGCAGGATCTGTCCGTGACGACAGCAGCAGACACATGAAGATCAGCAGCACAGCGGGTCACAATGGCCGAGCTCTCGCAAACACACGTCATCCTCACTTGTGTGTTTTTTGCGTGTGTGTGTGTGTGTGTGTGTACTCGAGCATGTTTCACGCACCTTCTCAAAAACAAACGGCTCCTCGTTCCACACTGGGTTGATGGCGTTGGGTGTGGTGGACCACTTGGTGCGATATTTCTTTTTGGGGTCTCCCGGCAGCCCCACCACCTCCACCTCAACCCCTGTTTTCACGCTCTTGTCAGACAGAAACTGGCCAGAGAAGATCTGGTGAGATGAAGAACACTGGATGTCATATACGTGTATGTGGCTGAAGCCTGGACGTGTCCTGTTGTGTGGATTCATGTTCAGGACACAGTGGATATAAATAGAGCTCAGGTCTGTTGAATTCCAGGAACTATGTATCCGACTCAGCGGGAAGCTCGTGTTATTATGAACCCTGCGTTCAAACTGCAGAGAAAACCTAGCCAACGTGGCTGCACACACACACACACACACACACACAAACAGAATCTTGCCAGGACTATTGAGGCTCATTCGATGCTCAGTTTAGAAGAGTAAATACATTTGTCGGCTTTCTACATATCACGTTGTTGGAATATTCGTTTCTCTGCAATGCAAAAACAGTACCTTCTGTAAAAAAGTGTAATTGCAGCTTTTAAGTGGAGAAGTGGATCAAATGAGGGGAGAGAGAGAGAGTGATAAGAGCAAGGCGGTGGACCTGCCTTGATGGTCAGTGTGCTCGCCACCACCGTGTCAATCCTGTCACAGAAAGGGTCAAACTTCTTGTCACTGCGACGCATCACGTCGTGCTTGAGCAGGTATCCGGTTCGGCCGTTGAACTCGAACAGGGCCATGTTCAGCTGCATGGGGAAATCTGGCAACAGACACAGAACAATGACACATTCATGCCCCCTCTCTGCAGCAGCAGCACCAGCAGGGCTCAGCAGAGGCCTGTGTGCAGCTCAGAGAGGCGCAACGCTGACCCGCTGTGGTGGAAAACGGAAACTCGGTGTTTCACACACATCAGTCAGAGAGTGAAATGTGACATCCTGTTCTGTACCGCAACACATTCATGGCATGTTCGGTGGTTATCAGTGAAGCGAGTGTGCACTTCTACCCATTGTCTGGTAGTTGAGCGCCACCATCTGGCAGCCCACGTTCCAAAAAGGCTGGGGGTTGTAATTAGACGAATCCATTCTTGTTCCTTTGGGGTAAATCCTGCTCATCTGCCTCTTATTGTATCTGAGAGCCATGTTAAAGAAGCAAAATTATTCTATATATTTATACACACACACACACACACGCACACACACACACACACACACACACACACACACACACACACACACACACACACACACACACACACACACGCCAAGACGTGTAACAGATCACTTTTTTAAAGGATACTCGACAAATTCAGTCGCGCTCTTGGTAATCATTGCCTCCCCTTTGGTCTCCACAAAGGACGAGATGACGTAACTCCTGTTTTTGTCTATGAGGTGAAGATTGAAACCACTTTGATTTGTTCACCTGTGATTTTTTTTCCCAGTATATTTTGTAAAACTAAATTTTGTGTGTTTCGTTCATACTTCTGGCATTGTCAAAGGAGATGAATTTGTTGGGCTGGATGTAGTTGACCAGGGCTGACATCGCCTCGTACGATGTTACTTCTTGTCCAGCTGTGCCCTGCGGGGGGGATTGACAGGAAGTTCACTGACATTCACAACAACAGTTTTCATCTGGACACAGATGATGTAAGGCACTTGAAGTGTCATTGCGGTTGGCATCCTCTACCTCATCAGATGACTTCATCTGCTCCTCATCGTGCTCATCGTGGTCGTCGTGGTCATCGTGGTCGTCATGGTGGTCCACAGCTGCGTCCCCGTCTGGTTACACATGTAAACATGATGTCAGGAGCTAAACAACCATACAGGGTTGTTTTTTTATGGGTGTGGTCAGACTGGGCTGCACATGCGTCTCACCCACCGTGGGTCTCATGGTTTGCAGGATCCTGATTGGTGCTGTTTGCGGTCTGCTCTGTGGCAGCTGTGGTGGCCTTCTTCGCCTGGGCTGATTTTGCATGGTTGCCCTTCTTGTTCTTGATGAGGATCTTACCCATGAGCTCAGATGGGCTGGGGATCTGCTGGCCTGGCTTCAGCTGAACGTCCGACACAAACAGGATGAGTAAGAAACTGGACAATAACTGGTTTACACGGTGACATTCTGTGGTCAGGGATGAAGCTGTGCTGAGTCGACAACACTGCCTGTAGTGTAGCTCATAGCCACAGCTAAGAGGATGAGGGGAATGTTTAGCAGAAACAAAGACAATCATTAAACTTGAACATCTTTTATGTCCTCAGCATTAATGCAGCTACTCTGCAGCACTCAGCTGATTCACACAGTATAACACAATATACTTAATCCAATTATTAGAGTGTTCTGTTTAACTCATTGCCCACATCCACTCATCTATCTGTTGTTCTGACAGTGAGCCGTGCTGCAGCAGTGTACTCACAGGGTATTTGTCCAGCAGCTCTGTTAGCAGGGCATCACCAAATATGGTTTTGCAGTGGTTGGCCATCTTCTCCTGCTGTTTCACTCTGTAACAGAACGAAATGTCCATTTACATCTTCGTCATTTCCCATCAGTACTCCGTTATGTGGGATAACGGCTTGAGAGCTCTGTTACATTGATCTTATGGTATTGCATGGCATCGGTTCATGGAAAAGATCTTACGAGTCAACGTGATTCTCAAACGAGAGGATAACCGGGTACGGGGAGGTCTTGAAGGCGCTCTCGGCTATGGCCTCGATCACATCCTGTCACATACCACAAAAACAACTTTGCTTTTTTCATGCATTTAACTAGATTATGATTTAAGAGATTTGACTGGCAAGAGATAAAAATAAAAAGTAAATAAGGCAAACGGCACGAATAAAATAAAACCAGCACATGGTGTGAATAGAATAAAATCATGCAAATCACATGAGGCTTGACAGATCACGACTACTCCCCCAAAACATAAAGAGAGACATGTGACAAGCTGCAGGGATACTGCTCCTTTGCAGAGGCCTGGATCCAAACCTATCACATCTAGAGGTTGACAGTAAACTGAAGTGAGGTGTAGTTTCAGGGCCCTGGAGACTGTGAAGCTTCAGCTGCCCTTAAATGGAAGTGCTGAGTGTGAGAGGATGAAGGAGCAGGGTGTGTGTGTGTGTGTGTGTGTGTGTGTGTGTGTGTGTGTGTGTGTGTGTGTGTGTGTGTGTTTTGTGTTACTGTGTCCTTTTAAACCTTCACATTATTTTTGCGCCGTGATGTGCCCATGGATATAAATGGAATGTAATCAGAGAATTTATCGGCTTATCAGGATACCAAGGACACACTGTGACCTTCACCTACATACATGAAGCATGGAGGTGTAGACAAAACGCCATATTAATATGAACTGGGCTCATAGGAAAATAAGGGCTCAGGCATCTACTGGCAAAGGCCCATGATTTATGATGGTAGGGAAATTCACTCGAGGTGAGAAGAGCATGAAGCGGAAAATGTTATAAATCATCTAGAGGTTCTGGGTTGTCTCCTATTGTAGATTGTCAATGTAGATTCAGAAACTATTTCTCCTATTATGCTCCTGCATGAGTTCAGAGAGCTGTTAGCTTTTCAAAACGGATTAATTGTGTTTGCATTTCCTGCCTTGAAGAGGATTTCAGTCGTCATAGTGAAGCCGTGGGTAATGATGGGCTCCTCATCTGGGGGTTTGCCCTTCCAGCAGTCCAGCTCCAGACACCGGCAGCCAGAGAGCAGACACTGTCGGTACATCTCAGGAGAGGACACACCAGAGAACTGACCAGCTGCAGGGGACAGACGGACAGAAACTATCCACATATGTCCAAAGATGATCCTTAAACCTAATAATCTGCTCCTAATATACTGATTGCTGAGGGTTGTATGGTATGAAATCAAAGAGGACATGTGACCTGTCAGGTATGTGTTGTGGGACGACTTGATGAAGTAGTGGGGTATGGGTTGGGTCAAGTCCTGATACTTGGCCAGTTTGTCCTGCATCACAACTGATGTCTCGGGCCCCAGCAGAAAGGAGAGAAGACCTTCTGGAGAGATCAGACCTGCAGATGAAACAAAGAAGCATTCAAACCCACAATGTGAAGGAACCGCCGAGTCCTCGTGACAAACCTCTCACCGATGAACCTCACCTCTGTTTGCGTTACCGGCACATGGCTCGTATTTGTCGATCAGGGCTTTGATCTGGTCCTGCCGCAGGCGTGGGAAGAGCTCCTCGTTCAGCCGAGAGTCTCTCTGTTTCTCGTTGAGGAACTTGGTGAAATTCTCCTTTGTCATGGTGGGTTTTGTGGAGCTGTGGGGGGGCAATAAGCCAAGACAGTCACATCAGTGCTGCACATAATGCTTCTCACTGCAGCCTGCTTGATGCCACCTGAGCCTGTGCCAGGGACTTAATGTATGGAGTGAAGGACCGGATTTGCCAAGCATGAGGCCAGCATAATGTAATGAGCAAAAGACATCACTGGGTTCATACTGTGATAACAATATGTCATGAAGCATGTTTAAAGCCAAATTACAAGATTTAGAACATGATGAAAAGACAGACATAAAAAAATATATTATTATTCAAGTATGACATTACTATTATTGAGAGAATGATCAGAAACGTTCAAGAGATCTACTCACTACGTGGTGAAGATCTCATAGATCTCCGGCCGCGGGCAGAGATTTGTTAGAAAGGCCCTGAAGGCAGATTCAGTGAATACATCCGGCTTCATGGAGTCATACTGAAATATGGACAATGTGACAAAATGATCCAAGACCATTCACCGTTGTAAAGAGAAAAGCTCAGACATTTACATTAAATTCTAATCAGATATTGGCAGGGATGTGCAGGTCATAAATACAGCACACCTAACACCTACCTTCCCTTTCGGTAGGTTTGCTGACGCTAAGGCATTTTCCACCCTCTTCTTGTCCGCAGGGAACATCTTGTAAATACTGAGGAAATACACAATAAATCTTTGAGCGAGAACAAACAATCCACTGACCCCTGCAGGACGCCCTGCGCCTCCAGATTACTGCAGTGTAACCTACTATTTCACTGGGATCTTGCCGTCCTTGTTGGTGTGGAGTGAAATGCGGGTGTATCTGGTTTTGAACACACAGAGGTGGCGTGTGATGATGCATCACTGTGTCATACGTGATGAAATCAAATAGTATTGTGCTCACTCAGAACCTATGGAATAAATTATGCTCACTCACATTTTCTCCAAGTAGACTTGTCTGCACGCATTGTTTCTCGCAGTGTTGTAGGCAATAGCAAGAATGTCATCTGCCCAGTTCTGTGGTGCATTCAAATACAAACAGAAAGAGCAGTATTTCATTACTACATATTGTGATATGTCATTAGTCCTAAGGGGACAAAAGGAGCTTTTAAATAAATACGAACCCACCACTAGGGGGCATTACCATTATAGCGCCTGAGGAAAATGAGAGTAGTCCATTTTGCATTTGCACTTTGATTTCATTCCAGCTGATTATATCCGGATATTGGACTCATAAAGTCTAATAAAGACTTAAAAGGAAAGTGGGGTCATGAGGGGCAAGCAAAGGCTCAGTGTATGATGCCTAATGGCCCGTGGCTGTTTCCACAATCACATGGGATCAATGACAGACAGGGTGGAGTGTAAACAGCTGAATGTAGGACACCATGCCAGTAACACGCAGGGTCCGTGTACATGCTGGTTTATTACCTGTGTCACCTTCTCCTTTGACGCAAAGAAGTTATAATAGTTTAGGTTCACTGTATCAGGACCTGCAACAATCGTCAGGGTTTTGGCAAGATGGTGGCTGTCTGGAAAGTCCAGGTTGAACACATTGCGGAGCTTGGGATGCTGTTGTAAGGCAAGAGAGAAAGACAATGACAAACACAATAATAGAACAATAATTTGTTTGCTTCCAGAATCAACATTTCCTCTGGGACACAATACAACAAAATACTACTACATTTGTTTTTAGTGAATTTGCACACAAAGTAAGCAAGTCAGTAATTTCCCTGGGACCTTGTTCAGCACAGACAAATGTGCTAATCAGCATATGCAAATAAATGGATGTGTATGCACACACACACATACACACACATGCACACACACAGATGCATTGCTCTGCGCTGTGACGACAGTAACATACAGGAACTCTCTGTGGACGTCTGCGAGAGCTTTCAACTTCTGAGTCACAACACCAAACCAAAAGTTTCCCATGGTCATTTCCAGAAATCTCAGATCATTAGTGTGTGATGGGTTGTGTGTTTGTGTTTGCTTGTGTATGAGTGCATCTGTTTGTTTTAGCAGTAGCCTAGGCACGTTTTTGCTCGCTGCCATTTTCTTTGCAATGCAAATGGGCCTCTCATACTTATGGTCAGGCTAATGGCTTGACACAACATTTGCATGTCAGCAGGGATTTTTAGACAACAAGCACATACATCAATTGACAAATCAAAGTGTGAACCTAATAAACATATACTCACTTTTGGAAGTTTGGCATATTTTCCTGTACGGGTATCTCTGATGCTAGCAACATCCAGAAATGTTGTCTCCTAGAAACAAGAGGCAGAGAATCATCTCTAATATTGAATTCATCATGTAGGCATCAGTCCAAATATGGATTGTAGTCATCTTCTGGCAAAGTGCAAAGCTATGCCGTAGTTGTTTTTGGGTTTTTTTGCATGTGTCTGTAGAACATTCAACTACGACGTCTCAACTCATCAAATATAGTGATTCACTTTCAAAATGCACATGAGCACTTTAAAGTCAGCAGCAGCCTGGCAGCAGTGGCAGAGAGGTACACTTCACTGATATTTTACTGTGTTGAAAACAGGGGGTCCATCGATGAGAGAGAGAAATATAGTGTATGTGTGTGTGTGTGTGAGAGAGAGCGAGAGAGCATATTACAGCAGGATAGTGAACCTACCAATGTACCAATCAATATTCTCCACTAGCTGAACGTGCAATGTAGCTTTTAGCTATCACACAACACTGACAGAGCCTATTTACACACGCTACGGATGTAAATCACTGAAAAATGACTAATTCTATACGATGGTTTTATTCTGTCTGATGCACAAAAAGCCTTTGGATTCCCATCACCAGCTGTGCAATGCCTTTACTTCTTTTCCTATATTTTAATATTGATCACCTTGCTTTGGTTGATCCAGTAGACAAAAAAACCTTTGGGATCCATCTTCATGGTGACAGGAACGGTCTTTGTGGAGTCCTTGAGGGAAACAATGAAATTAACCACTGATTGTTCATTTATTGAGTATAAAACTCAAGTTTAAAACTTTTTTTTAAAGTCCTGATTGATGGTGATATGCTTTTGTGAAATGTGCCCATTTAAATTAGAGGTCTAACTATAAGAGTTGAACAAATGAATAATGAACAAAGTGGTTTACTTGAAATTTAATTTCCACTCACCTCTGACCACTTGGTAAATCTTTCTCCTTTCAACAGGTAGTCTTTGACCTCTGGAGGCTCCAGAAAGTATCTTTTATTATTCATTTTGCCCGTTTAGAAGTTTAACCTTGTAACTGGAATATATTCACCGTGTAGGTGTCCACCATGGTCACATCCAGTGTCTGGCTCTTGAAAGCACATAGAGCAAGTGCATATCCTGCCTGCACTCAGGATGCACCATGAGAAATATGCCTTGCAAATTAAGCTGAAAACAAACAATCGTGCAACATGACTCAAGATGAATGCGCTGCCATCAAGTCAAAACTACAGAGCCAGGGCTGTGGACTGAATGGCCAGAAGGAGAGAAAAACCCTAGTTTTACACTGATAATGAAGGGTTAATTCAAAGAGTTTTCACAGGAACAATTTTCAAATGCCACATAAAAAGTGCGTTCACTGTAACCTGCGGTTTGACAGTAATATGGATACTGTTTCTGGAAAAACATTGTTCCTGTTAACTTCAGTTTCAGAGCAAAATCTCAAGAAATCATGGGAAAGTTGACAAAAGTATCAGAAATGACTACACAGCCAGGTGTAAGAGAGAAGATGTTTTTCACCTTGTTGTTTGGGTGAACTGACCCTTTAATAAGTTTGTTTCTCCTTACTATCTAGTGTGAATACTCATTTGCCTTGTTTGATTGGCCCCTTGTTCAGTGTAAATAAATGGTTATGTGCAACTTGATAAACATTAACAGTAAATCATGTAAAATTAATTTTCCTCTCATCGTATTATTTTATCGAGCGATGGCAGAACCACCTGTCCATTGTCATACCACAGGGTCATTTATTACTCTGGGCAGGATACTGACTGCTCTTTCAACAATGGACTCCCAGTCATTTGGATATCATTCAAACAAAGCCTCTGACCATGCAATATCTAATGCAAACCTTCAGCCAGTCAGGGACAATGCAGAGGCGACACCTAGTGAAGCACCACACGCTACATTTATTTATGATACTGACACGGTTGATCTAAAACTTAAAAAACTTTATTAAAAAAAAGACAAATAAACATCACAGAGCTATTTAAGAAAACCCACATTAACCAAATGATCCTTGTCACTCTCACCCATGTCCCAATCGACATGTGTTTACATGTTTGAGATGACCACTGTTTGTCTCCTCTGCCACGTGTAGATGCCAAGCATTGCTGCAGCAGGATTTGCAGCAGTATTAAGACGATATGGAAAACGATGGAACGTCATTGAGTATTTAACACCTACAGTACTCTGCTGTAAATTTCATAGAACCAAGCCAATGAGTTCCAATGTACTTAAGGGTACATGAAGAAAATTAGCAATATAAAAGAAATATAAAAGGAAGAGTGTATCATTTTGTTTATTTTTGGTCTGACTTTAGGCTGTGAGTTGTGTTTATCACTAACTAACTGGGTGCTCATGGTGAAACCACGTGTACATCTGGCTCATCACTGGTTGAACGTCGCTGTCTTCCACCTGCTCCACCTCGGCTGCCCTGGCGCTGTCCATTGTGCTGAAACGACGCGCTAACAGTGCCAACAGGTATCCGGGGTCACAACAACCCAAAGCAAACATCTGACTGGCATACTTCATCTCTGAGACTGGACGTGCAGTGCCTGATCGACAGATCCCGACAAAATGAATCAATTATCGATTTTTTGGCTCATTGCACATGGAACGTAAGCGAATTGTTTTTTTTTTTACTTGGGGGGGGGGGGGTGTCCACAGTGGAGGTAAGCACTTGCTAAATTCCTCACTTCGTCCCAGCCACATCTTGACAGTGGTGTGTGTTTTTGTTTTTGTTTCGTGTGTGTGTGTGTGTGTGTGTGTGTGGTTTCCTCTCGGGCTGCTGCACAGCTGCTGCTTCTTTAAGAGCCACCGCCCGCCCCCTCTCCTGTATTTTTAGCTGAGCCAGCCACTTCATCTGTTGGATAAGGCAGACAGCTGTGCACCGTGGGCTATGACCTCACTTTATCCTTTGAATAAATGACATCAAATTGCACGCTGCGGTTTCGCCGCTGTCGCCTGGAGATGCCGCGCGACGGAGCCGTGTGTCCCGCCGCTGCCGGATGCTGAAGGAGGCGCTCAGCCTGTGGATGCTGGAGGTCCATTATGAAACGCGACGGTGCACTGGCTGCTGCTGCTGAGCGTCAGGCGCAGTGCTTCTGACAGCTAATGAATTACCAGACACCCATTTAGCCGCAAAATAGTGGTGCGGTGCGGACGGTTCAAGGTGGACCAGCATCCGTCTCATCAGCCCTCAGCTTCCTGTCTTCTCCTGGACTGTGGATAACAAGAAGCCTTCAAGACGGAGGGGGTGGTGGAGCATCGAGGGAAAAACAGGGGCAATATGAGAGAGCGGGACTTCATGCCCAATATGGAGAGGGGCAAACCTGCCACTTACACGGGGGACAAAAAGGCTAAGATGGCTGCTAAGACCAACAAGAAGTGGGTGAGACTAGCCACTGTGTTTGCGTATGTGCTGTCCGTGTCTTTAGCAGCCATTATCCTGGCCATTTACTACAGTCTGATCTGGAAACCAACCAGTGCGTCCTCATCCGCGGGGAAGCCGGGGCTGCCTGGGGAGGTCACCCCCACCGCCAACATCTCCACCAACATCTCCATCGGCACCAATGTCTCGGAGTGGAACTCCACGCAGCAGTCGGGGCTGCTCTCCCTCAATCACAGCCGGCAGGGCGCAGCCGCACGCGGCCAGCCGTTCCACTGGGACGACATGGCCGAGAGTGTGGCCGCGTCCCCGCGCGGGGCCGGAGCAGACGTCGCGCACTCGCAGCAGGATGAAGGACTGTACGCGTCATCACAGGGTCACGCGAGCGCGGAGAGGTCGGGCACTTTGAGTACACAGACGCACGCGCCTCAGACCCGGGTGATGCACTACAGCCCGGCGAGTGCAGGGGAGTCCGGCGCTGCGCTGCGCGAGGGCGCAACGGAGGCGCACAGTCCCGGTGAGGAGGCGACAGAGGAACGCGGCCCCGAGCCGGGCGCTGCAGACACATCCACTGTTCCCCCGACCAGCAGCACCGGCCTGACAGCAGACTGATCCCCCTACGACCCCCCCTTCACTCCTCACACACAGACACACACACACACTGACCCATCCAGGAGTGTTTACAGACTCAGTGCCGCAGGTCGGATAACACACAGGTCTTCTTCAAACTACTTTTTGCAGATCCTCTTGTGGATGCTGAGCTGCACATAGAAACTGATGGTACAGCCTGAGCAGAGAGGAGGCCACGCTTCTTCTATGAACAGCCACCCTCCCCACAACACTGACTGTGCGTTCCCCCCCGTTTTAGGCCATTTGTATGCCTTAAAAACCAGTGTGCGTCAACTTTAACCCCCACACCTCCTGAGGCCACTAACCTGCATGTGCGTGTGGGTGAGACAGGTACAGAGACACACGACGAAGGCTCCAGAGGCGCTTTTGATTTTTGTAGGACATGAACATGTCTCATGGACAAAAACAGTGCTTCTCATCACTGCCCTTCATCGGCTGGTCTCAATCACTACTGCATTTTAACATAGGTTTTTATTTTCATGGATCAAACCTGGATTCTGAGTAGAGGAACTGCATTATTGATTTATGCTCAGGTATGTGCATATAACCATGTAAATGTGTATCTGTGTATTTGGTTCTGTACATATAGGGCAGGCATACATCTTTTTGGCCTTGATAAACTTTTAGTGTAATTAGAGAATTTTTATTAAGCGTACAGTATGTATGATAGATATAGTTATATCACAAGGGAAAAATAAACATCCTTTCAAAATAACTGGTATCAGTGATTTTACATAAAACGGCTACATACATTTTAAATTAATCAGTGGCATTAACCCTGCATGTTGAGGATATTTATTCAGATTTATTCAGAATTAATTTGTTAGTATCTAAATGGATTTTAAAAATGAAAAGTCGAACGGGCTTAAATGAACTCCAATTAACAGTAACATGCAAATCCCGCATTAACTGACTGACATGAGGAACTAGATTCAGCAGAAGTAGCACCAGTTATTAAAAAGGTTTCAGTTTAGGATCAGTCTTGTGAGCTGGGTCATGGGGCTCTTTGGTTACTTGAGTGAAGTGTCCAGTGTGTAATCAGAGGGGCTGTCTGCCCGCCATAGACAGAGAAGCATTCATTTCCCAATCTGCCACAGTCCACTCACTGCAGCTCTTAGTGAAATCACCTCACACGATGTGATGTGAAGTGGAAATAAGACCAACCACCCCGTGCACCCTCTCAGCAGCGTGTGAGGGAGGTGTATTGATTTGAGAGCTATGTTGTTGCATTGCACAAAAGAGAGAACACACATTACACAAGATCTCTTGGTGCTATTTTGATCCAGCTCTCTCTGACACAAAATGTTTGGCATTGCGGTTTGTGTTTCTGTGCTGGCAGTGACGAGCATCATTCACTATGACACTGAAAATATATCCACTTGATTTCAGCCCGGTGTGATGTAAACGATGATGACATGCACTGTCGTGTAGCCGAGGTATGTGTCTGGTGGGCTCAACAGGAAGTCCATTCATCAGGGAAGACAGCATGAGACGCAAGCATCTCCCATGAGCGAACCAGAAAAATGTAATGCAGAGTATCTATGATACAGTGACTGTCAGTACTGCAGTGGCCTCTGTGTGTACAACAGCTGACAGATGTATTTCCAATGCCTCTTATGGCATCATGTGATATATGGGAGTACTAATGACCAACCTATTGATGAAGGAGTTCATCAGTGCTGACAGTTATTGCTAGACACTGCGCCACAGTCAGGACGCGGCATCTGACCTTGTGACCTTTGAACTCTCTCGCTCAGGCGGATGATTACATTATTAAATGCAAAATCGGTCATATGCTGCATTCATGTTCAGAATGTGTTTCAATGGTTTTGTAGCGCTGACCATGCAATAGATCATAGATTGATAATACTATAGTTGTTTTTATATTGCAGCTGGAATGGTCACTTTAATGCTGAAGGGCTTGCTTTCATTGGAGAGATGTGGCTTATGTGAAACATCTCATATTCATCTCAATGAATATCGTAAATATATACAGTATAAAAGCTTTCTAGGTCCCCCACAGCTACATAATAAGACATTTAAATAAGCTGCTCTAAAACTACAAAATTAATATGAAAATATTTTGTTTCAGAAATGTAACTACTGGACCAAAGACCCTGATGCACATTTTAAACTCGGATTTAAACAGCAGCATTCAGCAGAGTGATGCAATAGAGTTAAAAGATAAATGCGTAACAGGTGTTTGTGAGGTAGAAGCTCTGCTTTACAGAAACTAATTCCAATCATAATTTGATGTGTTTGGCGGTGACACATCACAGGTACAAAAGACCTTTCCAGCAAAGCCGCAGGGATTAACGGCCTTTGTTTGACCATGAGATTATTGCAAAAGTTATGAAGTAGTGTGTTGTCTTGCAGTGCAGGGGAACTTTATCAAGGGGGTAAACAATAGTTTAATTCATAAAAGGGCAAACTTATTCTGTCTGTATTAGTGTACAGTGTATTTATATACAAAATCTATACAGTACTATGTAGCTGAGAGGTGAGACAATACACCTGGCCCATCTAAAAGCATTAGCTAACTACATTTATAACCTTTAACGTAGTAACAATATGTTGGGGTAATAATAACCATCATTGTGACGCTGCAGATATATTAATGGGTTTGGCTGAATATTAAATCATACAGTTCCATTGCGTCACAAAAATAATAGCTCTGTTTATGATGACAGCCTCTGCCATGATTTATTAGATAGTGCTACCCAGTGGGGGCTGGCCCACAATCAAGATGGCAGACACAACACATGAACACCTTTTCAGCACAGCCTCTCATCTCCAGGCTGAGGGGAGGAGGGGAGGTTGTGGGGGTACACAATCTCCTTGATCATGGCAGCTGCAGAGGCGTGGTTGTTACAGCCAGACCTACAGGACAGGCTGGGGATGGGGGGTGACGCACACGCTCAGTGGGGACTGCCAGCCTGTCTGTCTGAGGTTGTGTTTGGGTCACCAGGCCGACCCACTTAACCTTTTCCACTTTTTCACTTAACCCACATCCATCTACAGTAATGACACAGGGAAACTTCAACTGTTGCCTTGGCTTCTTTAAAGATCAGGGCTTATATCACAAAGACGAGAGGGAGAACCATCTTCACAAAGCAGATCTTAGCTGGATTTTAGTTTTGAAATTTTTGAAAATGTATTTCCTGCTGTCTTGCAGTTAGATGAGAGGACTGGATTTATGACCCAATTTTTAAGCTAAGCTAAAAGCTATGCCTCAAAGTAGTATTGACTCAGTAGGAGCATAGTTTATAAATTAAAATTCAAAGTGCTCTCTTAGTCTTCAGACTGGTTTACTTGCACAGATCTGACGCATGAAGGACATAAATCTACTGTGAAAAAAACTTGTTTCATAGCCACAAATTCATATCCAGCACCAAAACAAAACGCTTATTGATGCACACACTAACAGGCCATTCCACCATGGTGTCGAAATGCTGCTTTGACCAAAGTTGTGGTTTTTGAGATTATTCTTCAGGGCGAGGCTTCTTTCCACTGCACAGTGCCGCTGACATAATCCTACACAGCACTTACATCCTGTAGTACAGCCTACAGCATTCATTTCCATAATATCAACACACTGTAATGTACTTTTCGTCCGACACGCTAAACTATTGGGTAGCTGTGCACCAATGTGAGCCAGCAGAAAGTCTTTTATAAACTTATTTGTAGCGATCAAAAACATATTGGTTTGTGTGAAAAGACTCTACTCTACAAAGGCAGAAATAACCCTCAGTGGCAGAAGGCTACTATGGAGACATCCCCTGGAGCAGATAATTAAAATAGTGGCACCTATGGGAGGTCCCAACTGCAGCGCTGAGAGGCTACAGTTTCCAATTCAAAAGACCTGCAGAGAGCTCATCTCAAATGAATGAAGTCCAATATGAAGGCAGACTCAGCGGACCGGAGTCAGGCCGAGAGGTGGTAATGCTATATATATATCAAGGGAAGAGATTCATTCACAGCTGTGGTGTCATTATCAGTATCAGGGTGGGGAAGATCGAGAGCAAGAGTGACAATGCAACAAAATAAAGTCGGTATTGGAAATACAGAGAAAAAAAAACTTTATTGATCTTTTGGATGTCTACTCTACATAACCGAAGCGATGTTGTGCAAATAATAAAGTTAGGATGAGCACTTCAAACAGTAAAAACCTGGGGTCACACACATTCACACAAACCCACACGCACGTACAGGCACGCGTATATCAATTCCTTCTATATGAGTGGATGTGGGAACACGGAGGACAGCGGTGGACACAATGACGAACATCTCCTACATTTGCCTTTTCTGGCAAGTGACAGTGCAGGTGTCTGACACCTAAATGAATAAGTGCTAAACTAGGAAAAAGTGCTCTATGGGTACAAGTTCTAAAATTCCTTTCACTAAATTAAATCCCATAGGGAAGTGTTAACATTTCAATGGTCAGCTCTATGACCAGCTTTTCAAACAGCATTTTCTATTGCCATTCATTCAAATTCCATGTATAATACAGGATAAGGCCCCTGCTGGAAAAACAGCATGTTTTTCTTGATGACTGGACTGGCTCTAAAAAAATGAAACTCCTTTCTTTGTTTTTCCAGTGTGCTTCTACTAAATGCTTGAATAGTGGTATTTCATGTAACCACAGTTGGGGCTGGCAGGGCCTCGCAGCTCAGAGCACGTTCGCTATGCTGTTACATAACTGTTTACTATACTGTCGCACTGACGAAAGCCAAAACCCTCTTTGAGGACAGACTTCTTGTAAGGCTTCTTATTATAGTTCACTGATACCAACAAAAAAATGCAATAGTAGCCGGACAATAAATACAAATAAAACCATACATGTCAGAGAGAATAAAAGCAGCCACTACAATGCACATACACATTGTTTTAAAACGTTTAGATTTGCAAAAACGCTCTAGGTAATATTATGTTGTCCAACGGACAAGCAAATAAATAAAATCAATGATGCTGATGCTGCACTATTAGTACAGTGCATTTAACATTATAGTGCGTTATGATACAAACCATGAGGGTTCACCTTCAGTATCGAAGAAGCTAATATGCAAGGCACAACAGCAGACGAGATTCTTTTAAAACAACGTTAGTTGTTTGTCATTATCATAAATGATGACAAAACAGTGTAGAAAAGGAAATAACAGCTGAATCCCAGTGTTTTGCCAGTGGATTCAAGTCTGAATCCTTGCGGACCTGGACAATGTATTTTCAACAGTGCAAGTCAGACTGTCCCACAGGAGGTGAAAAGGCGGAAATGGGTAAACAATATTTCACCCTCCTGTACTGACTCTTTACTTACAACTGTTTTAGGTCCCAAATTAGTTGATTCACAACCCAGACTTTTATGTGTCTGCTAAGCATTGATTACACTGGTAAAATGATATGGTACAGTGCCATTAAGAGTATAAAAATAAGTGAGTAAAATGAGTATGAAAATGAACAGAGAATTGGGATTCAGCTGTCAAACCAGGCCAACTGCAGGAAACACAGTAGCAGTGTGTTGACGGGCAAGTTTGAGATTTCAGTTCTGTTATGTAATTCATCATCTGGGAAGACAGATTTTTAAATTATTATTGTTGTTGTTGTTGTTGTTGTACACTACAACACTCTCTTTCGAAACATTTCTTCCTGCTAAACATCACACCCAGTTAGTAAAACAGGCGTTCTGCATCCATTGATTTCCAAACCGTGATAACACAGAACCATGAAATCATGGAACCATGAGATAACACAGCTTGATGTGTGCATAATCAGCGGAATCTCCCTTTATGTGATTTAAACAGAATAAACATTGTGGGACTGTTTTGGAACATCACCAGTAGCTTGGTCAGTCGTCAATAAGACAATCTCAGTCTTCTCAAACGTGTCCTTCAGTGATGCATTGATTTCTACTTCGGGTTAAAGACGCTGGATGACGCTGGAGACAACACAACTTTCAGTGTAGAAAGAAAGACTCTATTCTTGTGAAGGTCTGTCACTACAGCATCATTATATACTGTAGACCAGGCTTTACTTCATTATTAATATGGCACTATTTAAAATACCTCTAAGGCAAAATCAGGCATCGGATTATTGGACTGTGGTTGAAGTATATTGTCAGGGGCTCCCTAGGTTGATAGGATTAGACAGCCTCCTGATATGTACCTTGAAATGCTCATACACATGTAAACATTCAGTAATATTGCACTCAAGCAGTGTACTAACATACTGAGTGATGTGTCCGTACACATACTTTTATATTTATAAAGTGCTGCGATCTAAAAATATTTGACCAGGGAAAATGTCAAAGTTTAGATGGCTGAAACGTCTACGGGTGGGAAACGGCACAACGAAATGAAACCATGTTTTTGTGCGTCAGCCATATACTTGGAGTTTTAAAAATAGCTACCTGAAGGAAAATGAAGCATTCAGATACAAAGAGGCGAGGCTCCGCGTCTCCGTGTTTTGGTTGCAGTGTTTTTCCGTCCCCGTAAAATTTCAAACAATCTTCCCGTGCTCTCTTGCCTAGAAAAAGAGAGAAAGTGCACACAAAATGACTAATCAGAGCTGTGATTGCTTTTCTATACTTTGCTGTTTACTTATTTCAGGCCTATCGCAAATATATTATCAGGCTGATTCAGAGCTGGATGAGATGAAGAGGCTGCTTCTCCTGCATATGAACCAGCCCTCAGAAGTGGCCAACACACTTGAACTGAAATTGGATATTACGGCCCATCTCTCTCCCTCTTCATCAGTTTCTCTCGTCATCCATTTGCACTTCCCACCATCAGTCCATTTACGCATCTATCGATTTCCCCATCCCTTTCTCTGGCTCTCACACTGACCTTGTCACTGCTGGTACAGTGCGTTGGGTGAGTTTCTCCTGACCCCAGGCTCAGGACAGACAGGCCGGAGTCTATTAGCTCCTCTGCGTGAAAGAACCAACATTATCTTAGTCACATATCAACCAGATGTGCTCTCAGTAAACGGTTTAGCCATACCTGTGTTTGTGTTGCTGATATTGCACTTGGCAAGCTCTATAGACTGGACAGAGCCTTCCTGGTGAGACGCACAGGCTTTTTCAGCAGGGGGGGAGGTGGAAGCTGCGGGGGGGTTGCTGTCTGTTTTTGTACATTCAGTTTCAGAAACCTGCCGCTGGGCAACAGGAGGAGCAGATGGACCACCTCCCTGATCCCGAGGACGACCATCATCCTGCCGTGCACTATCAGGAGGCTGCAGTTGCCCCTGCACTGTGTCTTTGTTCTTTACAGGTGATGGAGCTTTTAAAGAGCTCTGATATCTTTGCTCTGAGCTCATACTGGCTCCCTGGACGAGCTCCTCTGAGAAACGTACTTTCTTCTCTGTGCTCCGAGGGGACGAGGCATCTGTTCGCCTCTGAGTGGAGGTGTCCTCTTTTAAGGTAGGAGCAGTGGACCCACTCACCGTTTCAGACGTTCGCTCTGGCAAATCTGGACAGGCCGACAACTTTGTTTTCGTGTCCTGACATTTCTGATCTTCTGTTTCAGCATCCGTGAGGGCATCGAGTTCCTCCAGGAACTCCTCCAGTGTTGTGTCTGAGGTCTAACAGATGAGATTAGAACAACACATAAGATATATATATGTATATATATATATATTTAGTGACATCTATTAACCAATGTACAGTACATATTTAAACTAACTCGGATCAGACTTCTCACCTGTAGGTTCTCCCCATCTTCAGTCTCCTGCCATCTGAAAGAAATGATGATTAAGAAAGTAACTGCATGTGGCCACAATTTGTCCCACATCAAAAAACCCTATTTGTTAACAACCCTATTAGCGATATGTCACTGGCTTCATATTTATTGCGGAGGCATGAATTTGTTACCCTTTCATCTAACACTCATCATGAAAGTGAATCATTTGTCAAAACAGCAAACTCGTGTTTTTTTCATGGCAGTGTCGTGAAAAAGACAGGAAGCGATGGCACATGTGGATAGAGCTTTAGGTAGAGCAGCTTTGCTGCAGCCAGCTGAGACTTGGATCTCAGCTGTTGTATTATTAAACTGTGAGCTCCTCTCGCTCACTTGGGGCCACTGCCAGCTGTGACAAAACACATCCTGATAACAAGGATTTGTCAGGACACACCTGAGTGTTGCTTTGCATTGTGTCCTGACCCCCTGACCCCTGCCCGACTGCCATCGCTGGGAGTCAGAGACAGTAAATCATCTGGCACATTACATTTTCACACTGATTCCAGGTCTGTGGTGACATGGCTTTTTAGACTTATGAGGGATGCTTGTGTTCCAGCACTCTCTGAAAGCCTCCTCGTCAGACAGCACAGAGGGGAGGAACAGGAAGGCAGTGATTCTGTATATATATAAATATATTATTTAGTCAGCTGCCACAGCTTCTGAATCACGTCTCATGACATCCTGGGGAATTTGTACATTAGGGCACAGTGCAGCAAAACAACATGCCTTCACAAACAAACAAACATTTCACATATTGAATTAGTCAAAGTATGTTTTCCCTGAACAGTTTATTAAGGTTGTGGTGAGAGTTGAACCAGCGCTGACTTTAAGCTGTTGTTGTGCATGGTGCCAAAGTAGCTGCAGCTGATGTTTAACTGTTACTGACCTCCTCGCCCTCCCAGTCAGACGATCTTTGCCTTTTGCTTTGCTGCTCATCACTTTCACATTTCGAGCTGCCTTGTCTTTTCCTCGCTTCTCGTGACCTAGGAGAGGAGAATACTGAAATTTAAGTCGCTATTCAATGACAATAATCGGTCTCTTACGTAGAGCATCTTTTTAAAATAGTTTTGGGATAAATGACAACAATAGAAAAAAATTATTTTCACTCATTTCCAATCTGTATCCTGTTTCGACAGAGGATATGCCAAATTTAACGCTCTCCTGACAATTCAGGAAATAGCAAGTTCGAAATTCAGATTCTAAATGTTTGTCCATTATATTATTATCCTCAGTAATCTAACTATTGAATGATAGCATTATATTAAAACATGGGAGACCTCTTGGGTCCACATTTGCCCTGGTTTGTCCTCTTCTCACATTTCTCCCACCTGGAATTAAAAAAAAAAACAGATAACGATGAAACTCATCTTTTTTAATCAACATCCTCTCACACAAAGCGTCTGATTCCTCTGTTCTCAGTTTGGATTGTCACTCACCTCTGCCCCCGGGCCCCCAGTCTCTATCAGGGAGGGATTTGTCTGAAAACCTAAAAGCAGAGATCTAGGTTAGACAGAAATGGGCCAGTCTTTTTTCATAACAGCTCCAGATCTACAACCCATTAACAGGCTCAGCAGCACAACGCTTTTTATCTCCACATGTCACAACCTTGCATTTTAAAATCCCCAAAACCACGTAAATTATTGAATCCAGAACCCATTCCCTCTTCTACCCCTACTGGAAGGCCTTGTTTTTAAGCCTTGCCAAATAAGGGAAGGCATTTCATCCCTTATCCCTCGCTAAAAATAGTCCGCCCTTTCTTGTCTCTTTACGTTTTGATGTTTGCTTAAACACTGATTTACTCAGCAGATTTACACACTCTGCAGCTCTGTCAACCTCTCTACTACAGCACAGTTTCTTTCAAATCCATCCAACAAATGGGTGATTTATTGGGTTGTGTGTTTACAGTTTGGGGTGCTACTGTGTGACCGATGAGGGTATGAGAGGGAAGACTACGTCTGTAAGAGGAAGTGTGAACACATGTAAGGAAACCTAGTATCATTTATAGTAACACAAATGAAAAAAAAAAAACACACTGATTTAATCAGTGTAATCATTTAGATGAATACCTCTGAATGGAATTAGCCTTTTGATCATGCGGCAGACTCGTCTCATCTAAGAATCAGTGTGTTTGTCACACACAGAAAAGTGGAAAAAAGTTTTCCTTCAAGACATCCAAAAGTGTCTTGAATGACATGAATTGAGACTGGTGAGAGCCCGAGAGAATGAACGTCTCATTTTAGAAGAAAACCATATAACTACAGGGATTAAAGTTGTGCAGCCAACAGTAGGTCATTACTTATAAATCATAACAACCACCACCAAGTCTTGTCTCATAAGGCAGGCTGGAGAAGAACAGACCCACTCTGTTGACATTTCATTGACGAAGATCAAAAAAATGTGATTTCTACTTCAAAACTACAGGTAGCTAATGAACAGGGGGAGAGAATTCACTGAGATAGAAGAGGTCTCACATGTTCTCAGATTTGTCCATGTCCCACGCCCTCCTCCACTGGCCCTTTGCGTTTTTATGGCGTGCCACTCGCTCCCTGTCAATCTGCTCACGCTCTTTCTTCCACCTCAGATACTCCTCCTGCTCCTCCTTCAGTGTGGGGATGTCGAGGTCTGTGTTGGCATGCAGGCTCTCGGGCTCCTGCGAGAACATGAAGCATTGCAGAGCGTTCAAAAGCACTGGCATCCAAACGTAACTCAGAGGTTTCATATTATGCACAATGCGCTGTTGAATGGATTTCTACCATATATGTGCAAGAAAAAAAGAAAAAAAAGCCCACCATTTTTGTTTGCTTACTTAGCACTAAGGGCTTTGTGCCACCTCCAGGTCATGTGACACCCCAAGTTCAGGAAGTGTCACATGACCTAAATCATCCTACCCACTCATCATGTCTCATTGTAACACACTTAAACCATTATGATACACACTAATCAGCGACACTGAGATCTTAGTGGTCATCATCAAGACCAGCCTCTCCTCTCCAATAACCAATAACAACACAGGAAGTCCAAACACAGATCAATAGGGACTGAATAAAAAGGGAAGGATTGAGGATATTCCTGATATTTTCATGCATTCAGCAAACGCCAATCACCACCTCACTGTAAATACTACCAGTTACCTCAAGGCCCAGTCAGCTTTTATTTCCTTACAAAGAGCATCGTGTAGGTGCATCTACCATGATGATTAAAAGGCAACACAAACAAATTCTTTGAGACACTATTCCAGATAAAAATGCAGGGTACAGTAAATGCAGCACGCCGCCCTTCCTCCTTTTCCCTCTTGGTCGCTGTATTGATCACTGTGACGAGAGCAGAAAGGATTGCTGGCGAATACTAAAAGAAGACAGGGTGATCTAATGCAGGCTATTTAACACATCAAGGGGAGCAGAGGCTGCTGTGTGTTTGTGTTACAAAGGCCTGGAGCAAACCAGTTCTAGAAACACTTCTCTGAGGGTAGGAGGGGAATTACATAAAAGAACTGCAACCCCTGCAAAAGCACCTGTCTGTGGTTGTCTTTATACAGCAGCAGCGGGATGATACATGAGAACATTTTAAATGTGAGTTGTTTCAAAGTAAAAGATTTTTCTTTGCGTACAATGTCTCAAGGTAAGAGAAAAAAAAAAGTCAGGAGGAGGAGACATAAAAGTGTCCCTGTAAAAAAAAAAAATGATAACAGTAAAATGAAATAATAGTGAATGAGAAAATAGGCGATGTTGTCCCCTCTGGTGTGGACCAATCACGGTGAAGTAAACATGTTTCTGCTTGTTTCTGTATTGCTGAACCTAGCACCTGTGCTTGTCCCTGTTTTTTCCACCCCTCCCCCCACTCGTCCTCTGGCCCCTGGAGGAACTCAGAGGGCACATGGGAAGACACTTGCATGTTTCAACAGGCTGTCCCCTGCTGCCGCCCCGCTAATTAGCACTTTTCAATTTGTTGCCTCCACTGTGCCTCACAGGGAGGTTACCAGGGGCCAAGACAGGTAAGCTGGACATTACACAGACTGTAGGCATAGAGAATGGGACAGGTGTAAAACTGTCAAATTAAGATAGATCCATGATAGAGAAATAGACCGATGAGCCTCTGAGACGCTACCTGTGTTAAGGTTTCAGTGTTCGTGTTGGCTTTTACGGTTTGGTTTTGTAATCAAAACAGTAACACTTATGAAACACGTGCAAGAAAAAAATAGAAAAGAAAACAAGTGATTTCCTTTAGCAGTCATTAGGCTTGGACTGTAGAGCAGACGAGCCACAGAGAGCCAAAGGGCCATGAATGGCATCAGTTGTCATGTGGCGTCATATTCGGCGAGCCTTTGAAGCTCATCCCCGCTGCCTCCCTAGTCAGCCAGTTTATCACAAGCCTCATGTGTGAGACAGCTCTGAGCTTCTCCAGCACTGTTACCTCACAGGCCAGTGGGGGGCAGATGGGGACACGCACTAGAAAAGGAGGACATGAATGGTTCCATGTTGTCCCCATCGACATGTGTTTGTGATGGCGATGCACCACTGGGGAACTTCTACAGTAGCACTGTCATATGAACGCATTGCATTTTGCATTTGTTTTAATTTGTGTGACTCATTTGACCACAGTGAGCTGGAGCTATAACGATACTTACGTTTTCTCAAAATGAAAACGTTAAAGCAACGACAGCCATACTGATCCACTGACACCGGTGTGTGTTTGCATGCTACCTTGCTTTGTTCCAAAAGCCCGTGATGCTCCGTGTTGTGCTCCTGCTCCTGTTTGACCTCATCCTGCCACAGAGGAGACACACAGAGACAAAACCATAAACACAACGACAACGAGGGTGACACTGCAGCTTCTTGCCACCAATTATACTCAGCTGTAAAGAGTCACATCACAGCTCCAGCAAACACTGAGAACAAATCCATCAAAGGCAGACACACTCTCATCCAGTTAGATAAAGAGGCTTACGCTGCCCCCAAGTGGACTGGTGATGTTACAGCACGACTTGGCACTAGTTTGTATTTTTATATGTGAGAGTGCAGTTTGCAGGTGGTTGAAAGCCAGTGGTTTGGCGAAATCAAACTCACCTGTCAGAAGGTAGTGCATCGTGTTAATGTCTGGTGTATTTCTGACTGAAAGGTGTGGTGAGACGAGTCTGATGAGTCATGTTGAGTGGTCAATTACACCTGCAGACAATGACTCTCTCCTACCCACACTCCAGTGCAGCCCCGCACATACGCTGGCACAAAGGGCCCCTGGCGACCAGGTCCCTTTTCTTCTGTCTCCCCTCTTTCCCCCCTCTTTCTCTCTGACCTTCTCCTGGCACCTTGCCAGGTCCGTCTCTGTAGCAGCATAATGAGCCTTTTCAGAATGAGGAGGCAGCCGAATGTTAATTAGATCAAATCGACCCTTTCAGGATGGTGGGAATGGGGAAACAATTGTGGCAGCGGAGGGCAGAGGGATGGAGGATGAAAACAGACAGTTGGCTGCCAGGAGTCTCTCTCTCTCTCTCTCCCTCTTTTCTAACATTCGCTCTCTTTTTCTGCTTAGCATGAAGTGACGTCTGGTCATGAGACGCTCCCAGGCATGACGATCTGCCTGGCACGCAGCCAGATAACCACACCCCTCTCACAGAGTCATTGTTCACTGCAAGGGCGTCTGGAAAAATATTCCAGGGGCAGCGCATGGCCAGCGAAATGCACAGTGCATCATGGATCATTTCCATACAAATACTTTTTGAATACCATATAGTTGCGAGACCCTTCACCACATCAACTGCTCTAATAAGTCATGTAAATAAGCTGCTTATGTAAACCATGTGGAAACCAGGTCTGTGTGATTCACAGACGACTAGTGCACTGGAGTTCTGGCTTCTGTTCAAGTGTTTATTCAATCCACATGATAAATAACAGGGGACAGACCAAGCGGGCTAGAAACAAAGAACGGTGTGTTTGGCTCATAGTCTCAGTGCACATCAGCTCCGGCCAATCAGACGCAGATGTGCATGTACGTATTTAGAAAGAGGCTCCGCTTGTGTTGTGTCCCAAGACCCCTTCTCCTGCTGGACTGTGTCTGTGTTTACTGTGGCCGACATCAGCTGTACTGATTGTGCAGTGTGTGTGTGTGTATGTTGATGGTCGTGTGTGTGTGCGTGTGCGTGTGTGTGTGTGTGTGTGTCTCAGGGTTCAGAATAAGGCAGAAAAGCTGTTTCAGAGTTTCTGCATGTACCTGGAGGTCGTGTGGCATTTCACCTCCCAGCTGGGAGGAGTTGTGCATGTTTCTCTGCTTATGTGCATTAAAGCTAGAATCACAAAGAATCCGATGTTAAAAATCATTTATCTTATCTTATTATACTACATGTATACAGGGGATCCTCGAGTTACGACGGTCGCGAGTTACGTTGTTTTCGTGGTTACGACACATCTCCCGTGAACTTCCTTGTTTCGGCTTGAGCGGTTTGCTCGGTTACGACACATTTTCAGGAACGGATCTCCGTCGTAACTCGAGGACCCCCTGTACTTATTATTATTATTAGTGTATACAACGTAACATTTTGATGAACTATAGTAGCATCTATTTTGCTTTCAAGGCACCACTGAACTGTACGGCCTGCTCCACACATCCCAATCCATCAACACACAGACAGACACAAGTGATCTGTCATTTGCTAAAAATCCCAAAAAGGAAAATGTGCTAAATGACCACCAGACCTGCATGTGATCACAATAAAAACGGGTCAAAACTCTCATCCAGGCCTTTTCAAGAGTCTTGATTTGTGCTTTAGTTGTGGTTCTACAGGCCAACAGCTCTGTTAGCAGTCCCCATTTCACTAATGCCTCACCAGTCAATAACAGTGCCTGCCCACCTCCTGTCCAAACTATTGTGCTCCAACAGTGGAGGGTTGTGGCAGCCGACATGTCTGACATCTATGTAAAACGCTGGTGCAGCCAGGGGGAACAAACGAGGCTTGGGGGGGTGGGGTGGTTCAGGGGGTGGATGTAGGGTTCTGAGTGCTGTAGCATCTGATCCTGCTCATGTTGTGTTTGGCGTGTGTGATTGAAACCTGTGCTGCTGTGGTTCTCTTGGTGGTGTGAGGTGGCTGCTTCCCCCACCCAGCTGACTCTGCACGCTTCACCTCGCCGTCATCTGTAGGGCTCTTGACATCTGCAGGGCCAAGCCTCTTCTCTGGCCTCTCACTCACCACCCTCTTACCCTGGAGAGACAGTTATTCATATCAGAGTGTGATAACTACAGTCAGGCGCATTGTAACACACGTGTTACAGTGTTTATCATGTCTGAAATGTGCCCTGATAGTAATTAATGTGCAGTTAAATATATGTAACACCTGCTGGTCTCTATATAGACCACTAATAAACAGAGGACTTGGACTGTGGGACACAATGTACACTGTTATTTATTATTTTTATTTACGTTATCATACTCTTTTTCCAACCTGTCTACTTGCCTCTTATACTGCTTTTAAGAACATGTATTTATGACTTTGAGTGAGGAAATGCTCTTGTATTCATATTTTATTAATATGGATATAGATACGGGTGGTGGGGGGTAGGGGGGTGGGACTGTCACATGTCATTTAAAGTGGAAACCGACAGCGCTGTGAATTTACCTTTCTTCCTGCCATGGTGACCGTTAACTGCTTCCTGTGGCCGCGACCAGCGCCCTGTAGGGGGCCCTCTCCTTCCCTGTCAGGCCCAGCCTCCTGCTGTCCTTTCCCCGCTGGTGAACCACTGCTGAAAAGCTTGGTCACCACCACACGACTGTCCTGCTTCAAACCAAAGGAGGGATTATTATTATTATTACAACATTCATTTCACGTGCAGCATGTGTCAGCATATTGGTGACAGGTTTCATGTCATATTGCTGAGACTCACACTGGTGGACTTGCTGATTGTGATGGTAAGATCATCGGCTTTGCCCTTGCGGCTTAGCAGTGCCATTCCTTCTTCCTCTGCCCTTTTCTTGTCCTCCTCCACCTCCTATATTCAATAGAGGAAAAAAAAACTAATCAGGAGTCATGAAAGAACAACAAGACCTCACACTAACGTGCTCCAGATGTGCATCTCACGAAGTGTCAACATCACAGATACTTGTTCTAACCACATGTCCTCCTTACCTTGTACCTTTTCATGAGCACTTCGTTCTTCCTGCGGAGAGCCTCGATCTTCTTGTCCAGCTCCAAGTCCCTCTCCTGATCCCTCCTGGCCATCGTCTCACTGGTGGTCTAGGAGGAAACACATGGGATCAGTAATACAATAAAAACAAAGTACTCTCACATTTGAAAAGGAGTTCTCCTGGATTCAGTGAGTTAAAATACAAAACTATCAAATTTTTCAATTTCCCTAACAAACAAGGTTCTCAAATGACAAATGCTGACCAGACACAACAGCATGGGAAGATATTACCAATAAAAAATAACCTGAAACTGCTAAAACGTCAATTACAATAATGATTTATTCAATTGGAGAATGAGTAAACAAGATGAAAATACCGACCAGGTATTTTATGACAGTTCTCGTTACTGGCCAAATAAGTGTAACACAGACTGAGGTTTAACTCTCAGCCCTTATTGACCCATATAACGTTTTTCCACATACAATTGATCAAAGGTCAAAGTAAAACAAAAGTTTTTAAAAAAAACACTCAAACAGAGCTGACACTTGGAGGTGCATGTGTGTGCTGTGATAATATCCAGCATTAACATGCCCTCACACACACACACGCACGCACGCACACACACACACACACACACACACACATGGAGCATTCATTATGAAGCTCAGTTACACATGCAGGCAGAACGCATATGCAGAGCATCCTAAACATGCTGATGCGGTCAGCAGGACATTCCTCCCCACACGACAAGACACACCATATTGAAAATCTCTGCAAGCACAGCTGCCAACGCGGTCAATAGCCACTGCTGAGTGGCCAAGCACAGTGTGCACGAGTCTAACAACACTGAGCACATGGTCACTGCAGGCACAGGTCAGGTGCGTGACACGGCAGCAAGCTGCTATAAAAACAACAATACTGTGAATTTGATTTCATAATGGAAGTCATATATATCTGTTTCATGTCTACAGACCCATGGCAGGCAGCCAACAGGAGGACAAGGCTGCTCATACATACTATTTAAAATGCAAAACATTGTTATGTCACGAGCAAATCAGATGACAACAAAAGAGAAAACATCACATTTCTGCTCTCACGCAAGCTGCCTGAAGCAGAGACCACAATATAAGTTTTAACAGGAATAACGTTTCAGGAGCAAACAGGACACAAAGCGATGGGCCACAACCTTCCAGAGATATTGATTCAGCACACAGACAATAACACTCGGATAACAGATACGATTCAGTCAGCTGAAACAGGTGTTTCCCATTTGGAATCAGTGCTGTTGCAGTAAACGAGGGGGAAGTCACAGTAACTCCGACAAATATAAAAGTTGCCTCTGCTGTCTGATGAAACGGTGACTCGACACTATTATTTATTTTCATGTGTCCCTGTATAAACTATTCTGGTGGGGTCAGACCTTCTGGACAGAACCAGGAAACAGCCGTGTCAAAGTGAGTCAGTCATCCTCTACTGTCGCCGCAGTGGCAACATGAATGCCGAGGCTGCCTGGATGTTATATCAGCAGCTCAGAATGATGACTCACGGCTAACAACAGCACAACCACCATCATATCGAAACGGCAAGATATTCTTCTTCGCTTTTTCCACCGACGCCACTGGTAAGACCGCTGAGATGTCGACTTTTATCACTGAGAGATATCAGGCTTTCAGTCGTCAACACAGACTTGTACTCATCAACAGCTGTCAACACAGACATCAGGATGTCATTCCCTCCTCTGCATCCTGAATCCAGCTGTGGCTCATACCTGTTTCAAACTTGCAACGGCAGAGAGAGTGTGAGGAAAAGTTGGGACTCACTCAAAGAGGCAGCAGGCTGGAACGTGGTTACCTCACAGCTCGTAGTTGTCAGGGTATCCAAACACAACAGACCATGAGGACATACCACCAGGAATAGGCGCAAGGGAGAGACACGCTGCCGACTCTCAATCTCAGCGAGGCCAATGGCGGAGACTGGAGTGAACGCCGGCCTCCACAAATTGAAGTGGGGAGACTCTGTATAGGGGGACGGTGCGTCTCTGAGTTCAGCTGTCCAGTTCAAGGCTAACATGCACACACAGACACACGATCACACAACATACAGGCGTTGTGGTACTGCAAGTGGACAGAACCCATGCCTGGACTGGCAGGGAAAAGGGGGAGGGGGGGCAACAGGGAGAAAGCTGCCAAGGCTTCCTGCCTACCCAGCATTCCTGCCAGCTACAAGAACTACAAGAGGAGAGAGAGCGCGCCGGAGACACAAGTGAATCGCAGCTGAATCTGCGTCAGAGCAGATAAAGGAAAAGGGGGAGCATAATACCAGAGGCAGAGACGGAGAGAGAACTGGAGAGAGTGGGATGAGAGGAGGAGGAGAAAGAAGACACTCACGGGTCTTTCCATGTCAGCGGCGAGAGCTGGGCTCAGTCCAGACGCGAGGCAGCCGAGGCGGCACAGAGGGCTGCCGGGAGTCGACGACCATGCCTCGATCACAATGAGCCAAGTTGGGCACGCAGCCAAGACGTCTGACAAATGCACAGAGCACCCCTGTTAACAGATTTCACAGCACCCACCAGCTTGTCCACCCTCTCTCTCTCCCTCTCTCCTCTCTCTCTCTCTCTCTCTCTCTCTCTCTCTCTCTCTCTGTCTCTCCCTCTCTGTCTCTCCCTCTCGCCAACCCTCCCTCCCCTCACATATGCTCATATGCTCTCAGTCCCTCAGTCCCACTGAAGCACTTGCTCTTTCTCACTTATCTGCGCACGCGTGCACGCACACGCACGCCGCGCGCACGCACGCACGCACACACACACACACACACACACACACACACACACTAGTAATTAT
>JAFBJQ010002736.1:102330-182068 GCA_016785345.1 Trinectes maculatus
TTCTTACTTACTGTTAATTATAATAACAATAATAATAATAATAATACATACTTATATCTATTTCAAATACAACATTATCTATTTCAAATACAACATTATTATATCTATATATATATATCATTATATATATATATATATATATATATATATGTACTATTCATACATACCTCACTATGGAGTGTGTTATTGGGTGTGTTTTTGTCATTCCCTTGTGTCCCAGCTTATAACTCTAGACATCACAAATGAGACAACAGCTGCGTCTCCTATGAGCTCCAGTCTATAGACGTGAGCATGGGGGTGTGGGGATAATGCCTGCTAACCACATGCAGCTACACAGACAGCAGCCTGAGGACACAGGACACAGGCAGCAGTGGAGTCAGCGAACCTCAGACATTCACCAGTGTGAGCTGCAACATTTTTAACATAGCCACATCCACATAGTCTACATTCTGCACAGAGCAGCCCTGCTAATGAGCAAAAGCTCTCTACCAATTCTTTGTCCAGTGTGAGTTTAAGTTAATTTAGAATGAAAGTAAGTAAATATCTTTAACACGTCCCTAACCTGTTAATACCTGAAACAATGTTTACTATTTGATTGTACACCCCGGGATAAAGTTCATGAGTTCATGAGGTGTAATATGTCAGGTTAAAGGGTGTGTGAGTATCACATTTAACTATGAAACATTTACAATTACACCTACTAATCAGTTTACATGAGGAGGAGGAGTCTAGAGCCACGCGCAGTAATTAATGTATTCTTTATTTATTTGCTGTTTACAAGAATCTGATTTATTACAAATCATCCTTAAGAGTGATTCTTTTGCTACATTAACATTTTTCGTCTTGTTGACAGTTATTTATAGGACTATCAGAAAACCATTGATTAACTGACCGATTGATTAATTGGTTAAAAACTTTACTCACAGCCAGCCGCATCAACCGTCATCAATAGCAGAAGCCGCAGTTCCACAGCACATCCACTGGTCGTCGCTAAAGCCTTAGTCATGAAGTGTGCTCCACATACAAACAGAGAAGAGAGAGAGAGAGAGAGAGAGAGAGAATAAATAAATAAATAAATAAATACGCAAGTTCAACACACTGCTGCGGGACTGTGTAATGCAATGTGAATGTTTTTGAAAGATATAGGATCATTTTAAAAAGAAACATTAGGAGCATTAAAAGACAATATTGTCTGTGACTAATTAGTAAGAACAAAATGATACACTTACTGGGATTGACTTAGGAGTTTGAAAAGATTCTCACTAAGATAAAAAAAAATGGAGTGATTAGTAGTAATGAAGAAACATATATGGCAGGCTGTCCATTTTTCCACTTTTTCCCCCCAGCACAGTTTACTGACTGGTGGTGCAGTGGTTAACACTGGGGCCTCACAGCAAGAGGGTCACTGGTTCCCTGGTTCATCAGTGGTCTTTCTCTGGCCTCAGGCACTGTGGCTACCCTGGCTTGCAGACTGAGGTTAGGTTGATTTGAGTACTCAAAATTAATCATTGTTGTGATTGTGAGTGTGAATGGTTGTTAGGTTGGTGCGGTGACAGACAACCTGGGAGTTGCTTCACACGTAATCATCATAGGATAAGTGTATAGATAGCGGATGGATTGATCCGATGTTTTGATTATATAATTGTCTACATTAAGTAATGTATGACTTCATCCTAGTTGGATTCCTTTCATTCTGCATATGGTATCCTGACATGACCTACAGCGACCTAAACCTATCCACACGTCTTATGGTAGCGGCATAATGAATGTTTCTAAAACGTTGGTCTGTATGTGAGCTGTACAAAAAGAATAAGGTGGGTGAGAATTTTCTGTTAACTACAGCAGACAACCAAAAAAGTCAGACCATAATGAAATGGGTGTGCTTGTAAGCTCCTCCTCAGTCTTCAGCCACCCTGTGTGCGTGACAGGTTGCACCCTACCTGGATCACATGAGGTCGTGTTTTAAATATAGTTTCATATAAATGCCTTAAAACAAGGTGCGTCTGAGGTGTGTCTTTGAGTTGTGATCTATATAATTATGGCTTAAATACTTCTACACTAGAGATTGTTGCATTATAGTTGATTGATGATGATTTATAATTTTGTAATGACCTGATAATTACAGATTACAAACAAGAAAATAAACTGTCTGCATAGGTGGTACCATGTTTGCATATAATTCTTGTGTTTCCTATGTCACTATAACCAACATTCTACTTTGGTCTGGTTTCCCTCATGGTTTAATATGCACTGACATACAAACCGATGCTTAAATGAATCATAAATAATCCTTCATAACAGAGGTGCAATGTAGGCGTTTACATTTAATGTTTCCCTTCTTACTTAAACATCAGAATTTACTCAGAAATCATATGATACTCAGTGACGCACCAGTAACAGTGATCCAATCTCAATCTGACAGTGAAGTTAGTATTAATACTTGAAGTACATTTAATACTAATGTTTCTATTTAAATTCATTTGTGTTACTTGGGGCCTGACACAAAGAATCTCAAAGGAGATCATGATAATCAATATGGCAGCAGTATGACAGGGCCATTAAGGAAGATAAAAACAACGTACAAATTATGTTTGTATGCAATGATTGCACAAGCAGTTAATGTTCAGTGTCAGTTCTCTGCACAGACACACACAGCATGGCGCCCTCCCCTTAGGCACAGTTAGAGCATGGACATGACTTTTCTAAGAAAAGGTTTGGCGATTCAGAGTACACATTTGAGATGGAACAATGTCATACCTTTCTTATTAGTCCCAAGTTCAATGTTTTGAACATAGCAGCAGCCGTCTTTCATAAACGCAAACACTGGCTGTTAGTTTCCCGTTGACGCCCAACCCTAACCTGTTCTGCAATTATCAGCCACATTTCATTGGTTAAGACTCCGATTAACCACGCGCAAACCCAATGATGTCATCTCATGCTGCGCCTTATATAAACACAATGAACACACATCTGACACAAGTTTGTTCGATATCTGTACCAGGTAAGTTGTGAGTGTTTTTGATGGTTTGGAATGAATTAACCTAACATTTCTAAATCTAAGATCCTAATTTTTTTACCCACCAGGAAAAAGGTCTTCCTTCGCACGAAAGAACAAGCCAAAATGAGTGACCGTAAGTGGACTGAATTAATTATCTTAATGAGTGCTATGGAGCAGTTTTCTGTGTATTATGCTGAAGTGTCTAATTATCAGTTCTGTTCTCTAGTGCACTGCATAATTATTATATTTTCATATTAATAATCACTAATAAATACTATGACAATAAAAACAACATAAATACATTGGTAAGAAATTTAGTCATCTGACTACAGGTAAATAATTGCTAGATCTAGCATCTATGATATTGTGAATATAGAATATAGATTTGCCATATAATGTATAAACTGTGCATCGCCACTGTAGTTGTCACTTTATATGTAAATATAAGCTATATTTATCACAGTAAGTATATAGCAAAGCAATGCTGTATTAGTCAAACAATATGAGGAGGAGTATATGGGTATAAATATTAATACATATTTGCAAACTCTTCCGATGGATTCGATTTTTGTTCATGTGTAATTATTCAGCTGTGTTTTTCCTCATTTTTAACTTTGTTAAAAACTTTGTTTTGTCTTTCCATCACAGACGGCAGAGGGGTGAGTCAATGCATTTCCTCTCAATGACTTTGATCTATGATTTACAGCAGGAAAACATGCACTCATGAAGCTTGTTCTCTTTCTTAGGATTGTAAAAAGGTAGAAGATGCGGGGAAAAAGCCACAAGACTCAGATGGAGTAAGGCATTTTTTGATTTCCTAACACATGCTTACTGGCTGATAAAGCTCGTTTCTTGTACAGTTACGTTAACCACAATTTATACCTTACAGGAAGAAGGATGCCACGGAAAGGTATGACTTACTTTTGAATCATATAGTAATTCACCTGTTTGTGTTTTCAGAGTCATTCATTGTTATTATGGCTGTTTACAGGGACCGAAGGGGAAAGGTGGAGAAGGTGGAAATCGAGGTGGATGTGACCGTGGAAAGGACATGAAAGAGAAGCATTCTCATGGTCATGGTCCCAAAAAATAGAGAAGAAATCCTGGAATCACCACTCTCTGGCGCTCAATGTAAAGAATTACATGCACTGCTAATAAACTAATCCAGAAGAAAGACAAGTCTGTCTTATTGTGTATGTACATAAATATAAAGTCTGTTACAGACTACTGTATATTAACTTATATGTGAGCCTTTGTAGTTCAGTGTTGTAATACATTTTTAGTATTTGGTATACACCATACACAGTGATAGGTGTCATGCACAGTGACTTGAATGAATGCTATATTATTATTATAAACATTCAGCACTACATCTCATAATGCAGGAAACATTTTCCTGACGGTGGAGCTACAATGAAGTCCTGTCAGACACATCTCAATCACAGAGACTCCTGATATTTTGTTTTCCTCAAGGCTCACTGTTGCACACTGCATACAGTGCCTGGTCTCATTCCTTATACGTCATATCATACTATGACATCCATATAATTATCTTTATAGGAGGGCTGACGGGCATTAAAGTGGAAGTGGGGAAAAAATAAGACAAACAATAAATGCCAGTTTCTAACAACAACAAAAAAATGTAATCACTGGTTGAAATGTGGCATTCGATAAAGATTTTATTGAACTGTTTTCAGATAGAAAGGTGCAAGTGACAGTTTTTCACAGCAGTGCAGATTGGTCCAGAAATATGTGACAGTGTTAGAAATATTTCGTTGGAAATAAAACAGGATACTGGACAGAACTAGTTGAAAATTATAAAAGAATAATAAAATATTCTGTATGTGTTTCTCCAAATATCTGTTCTCCGATGAAGTTTCTGCTTTAGTCATCAGTGGCCCTCTTCTCAGAGCAAATCGATTATTTACAGTCATCAGTGTCTGAGAGAAAAACAATGAAACAGTACCAGCATACGTATGAGCTCAAGGCACTTCCAGTTAGTAGTCCGTAATCTTTTATTAAGGCTGAGTGAGGGGTCGGTGTGTTGGGCCATGTCTATACACTAAGAAAGAAGGCAAACAGAAAAGGAGATCTTTTTAACAAGCCTCCTTACCACCATACTGTCCTGTTCTAGAAGAGTCCGTTGACCTGCTCAGTCTCAGGGTCCAGGTCAATATCATAGAAACAGGGCCTGGTAGGAAGACCGGGGATTGTAGGCATCTAAGAATAAAGCACAGACAGAGAGAGCCCTTTCAATGTCAGACATGGTTCTGCACAAAAGAGCTCGTGGATAACTACGCAGCTACATAGTGCGAGCACATGGTGTCATTTGATCACGTACTCCTGTATATTCATTGTGTTTCCTCTCCAGTAAGACATCACTAAACAATACCTTCATTCTGTTTGCAGTCTGTGTTTAGAACAAAGCTGTCATAATTAACGTGTGATGACAGGTCTTACTTCATTTTTATGTGGAGGATCCCTCCCTTCAAAAAACAAATAAACAAAATGAAGAGGAGCTCCAAAAGGACATAGTGTACATCTACCAGTAATCACTGTCACAGAGAGCGATGAAAATTAGTTCTTACTTGAGCCATTCCCCACCCTCTACTAAATTTCACAGAAATCAGTGCAATAGTTTTTGATCCTGCCAAGTCAGACAAATGCACTGAAAAAAAATATTCAGGTTGAGTGAATTAACGTATAGTTTGTAGTTGCCTTGGTGCAGAGCAGTAAACAGTCACACCCAAATGTCTACCCTACAGACCTACAAACCAATATTTCAACAGAGTGGAAAAACAGCATACCGTGCCAACAAGCGGGAACAGAAAGCCAGCGCCCACACTTGCTCGGATGTCTCTGACTGGTAGGATAAACCCTGTTGGCACACCCTTCTTTTCTGCCTCGTGTGAGAGAGAGAGGTGAGTCTTTGCCATGCAGATTGGCAGACTGCCGAACCCCTGAGAGAAAAAGAAGGAATGGGATCTTTCACGAAGGCCTAATAAGGCATTCTGCATACTGATGTTCTCTACTAACAGGAATAACCAATCTAAACTTGTCTGACAAGACTGACAGATAAGCGTAATCAACCCTGAAAGTCACTGACCTGTTTGGTATAGAGCTCCACCTTGTGTTGGGCCTCTGGAAGAAGCTCAATGTCATCTGCACCATAGATCTTCTGGGCAATTATTCGAATCTTATCAGCGATAGAGAGCTGAGGTGGAATTAGAGATATTTACATGGCTGTCAGTGAGCGCAGTACTTCAGTTGACATGTCTCCAAGCCATTTCTGAGTTGCATTTAGGGCACAAATTATGTATGGTCATTTCTTGTGAATGAGAACATTAATTTCTTTAAGGTAAGGTCTGGCCTGTATGTCTCAAAAATACATTCTAACTCATGTGCTACAATTTTACCCAAGCAATGGACTGCAACAGTCAAGGTTAGAGTCCATACCTCCAAATCATAGAGGAACTTAAAATTGCTGGGAGCTTCAGAAGCCCTCTGGACAGCCTGACCCAGAGCCACTGCCCCTGCTCCTCCCTCGGCCCAGTGGGTGCATCGCACGGCATCGAAAGCTCCAGCAGCTTTGGCCATGCTGCAGACCAGGTCCAGCTCGGCTTCAGTGTCTGTCCTACAGGTGTAGTCAGCACAAGCCTGTGAATATTCTCATTCATCCAGGTCATGGTTATCTCAAGGAGATTGAATCGAACGCAACTGGATTTTTGGTTTTGCCTTTTTGAAGACGTCCCAGCTAGTCAGCGAGCATGAACTGATGAAGCCTCTTGGATGAGAGGTGAAACGTCTTCAAAAAGGCAAAACCAAAAATCCAGTTGTAATCGATTCAATCTCCTTGAGATGTAGTCAGCACATTACCATCATCATGTATCTCCTAATCTCTTTACTGACTCAAGAGTCTGAGTCAGACCCTTGAACCAAGGCTAATCTTTTCTTTTGCTTTTAAAAATCTAAGTGCGCTTTTAAATTTCATTGTATTCCAAGCAGAACAAAAGCTGTAGCATGATGAGTATGGTAATAATTTGCTGACGTCAGTTGTCGGGTAGACTCAGCACGATTAGAACCACAGCCAAGAGGTTCCAAAGTTGGAACCGTTTGGGAAAAACACGCAAAGCATATCATACCATTTTTGACCACTTGGAGGCAGCAAAAAAAGGATGCGGACAGTATTGATGTATTTCAGCATAGAGATGATGCTCTGGCTGTTCCCTAAACATTTTGCTGATATAAAGCAACATAAGCATCAACTCTGAGTCAAGTTTCACTTTATCAGCTCCTGAGGAAAATGTCTTTAGCTCATAATTGCTGCTGACTTTGTATTTTCATCATCTGACTGACAATCAGTGCTGACTGGACTCAAAACCAAAACAATCAGCTACAATTTGCTGAAACAGACCATCCATCCATCACTCACTTGAAAGCATTGACAGCTACCACTACAGGCACACCAAAGTGCTGTGCATTCTCTATCTGCTTCTTCATGTTGCTGCAGCCCTTCCCCAGAAGCTCCAGGTTCTAAATGCAGGTAAAGACACAGGTTTTAGTGAGGCTCTGGATCTACATACAAACTATCAAATACAAAATGTTAATGACTCAGATGAATAGAATATTGTAATTTAAGGTGAAATATAAAGGTAAAAACAAATATAGTGCAAATCAGACAAGAATACTCCAAGACTCCAAAGGGTTTTAGTAAATGAATATAATAGGTATTGCTTTGCATTACCTCCTCCACATATTCTTTTGGTAGTGGCATCCCAGCAGTAACCTGAGCAAGAAATATGATGTTGAATTGCTTAAAATTCAATGATGTGATCATGTAAAAATTATACACTAATTTTATAGATGTACTTTTACAATAAAGACGGTACATGAACACGCTTTGTTGTAAAAGGCTGCAGAAAACCCACCGTTGGTCCTCCTCCATGCATCTTCAGGGCTCGGACAGTAGCCACTAACACCACCACGTGTGGCCTCAGGCCTGAATAGCGGCACTTGATGTTGAAAAACTTCTCCATGCCAATGTCAGCACCAAAACCAGCCTCAGTCACTGTTGGAATCAATTACCAGTTTGAAAAATGAAATATATAGTTACAGTATCACATGATGAAATGCAGTGTTTTATTTGCCTGCAGTTTGATATCTGCTAAACCATCACGTGTACAATCACATGCACAATATATGCATACCACCTAAAGCAGAAGCTTTAGTAGTGCTCTGTTTAATCGGGCCCAAAGTTACTACCGATAAAAAGCAGGTATCATAAGTCATTTTCCCAGCTCCACTTACCAACAAAACCCTTGGGTCCAACCAGCTTCAAAGCTATTTTATCAGCCAGAATGGAAGAGTTGCCATGGGCAATGTTGGCAAAGGGACCTGCATGAACAAACACAGGGTTCCCCTGTGGACAAATATCAGGCAAAACCCATTAGTCAAGTCACTGTCATCTTTATGACCTATGTGTTGCTGTGAGTCACAAACGGTTTAGTGAAAAAATAAATAGAAACAACAACAAATGATTAGAACATCTATCAGAAGACTGAGCTTTGGAAGCCTTTTGTCTGACACTATAAATACGTATGTCCCTAAAGGTCAAAACACTGTCATGCAACACTATATGGTTTGTAAATCTCTGTGTAGTTTAGTGTAAATTCTGTGTTTCACCCACCTCTAAAGTCTGCATCAGGTTTGGCTTTATTGCATCTTTCATGAGCACAGTTAGAGCACCACTTACACCCTGTCAAATAAAATATGACGTTATAAAAGCAGTTCTTTCTTTTGACACATGTATACAGTCTCAGTCTATGAAGAAGATGCCTCCGCACTGACCAGGTCCTCTGTGGTGATGGGTTGTCCGCTACGGCTGGTGGCCACCACCATCTTGGCCAGCCGGTGACGCATGTCCTCCAGGCTGCTGGTGAGGGCCAGCACCGCCATTATTTCACTAGCGACCGTGATGTCGAACTGGGCCTAAAGAACAGAGACAAGGGCTGTAATTACAATGCAGTCATGAAAAGAAGCGCAGAGTATTTTTGTCATCATTCCATCTAGACTTAAGTGTTAAACCGTTAAATCCACGTAATATATAGAATCTATATGCAAGCAAAATTTCTACCTTTACCAACACTACACTGCTATTTGCCCATTTGACTTTTCATAATACCACTGGGAGGCCCTGAAGTTGACAATTTTCCAATGTTACATATCGTGACCCTTACTGAAAAATTAAGTATTACCTCTCTTGTGTAACCCTTTTCAGTTGGTGACTGGCCAATGGTGATCTTCCTCAGAAATCGATCATTGGTGTCCAACACTGAAGTGAAGCAAAACAATAATTTTAATAAATTGCATCCACTGTACAGCACATAGTAGAGTTGTGAGAACTAATCGACATGTGAGGTGTTCAAACCTCTCTGCCAGGTGACAGCGCCTGGGTCAATGTCCAGCCGGACAAAGCGGGTAATCTCTTCTTCAGTCAGAGTGGAAGGATTGGTTTTCTCGATGCCTAGTTTCTACACAAACACAGCAGCGTTCAGCCCTTTAACATGGGGTTTAGTCGAAGCACTTGTAGCCTTTGACCAAACTGTGATCACTTACTTTCAGTCTGTTGATCTGGATGGGGGAGAACTTTCTCTCTCCTCCACTGAGCGGGACCAAGCGGTTATACAAGGCCTACACAGGGTAAGACAGCAGCCCCAGTCCATTAATTCATTCATTAATTCATTCATACATAAACAGTTTATTTTTTGTATAATAACTATTGAAAACAAACAAACCTTGTCAGACTGTGTGGACTCATGAAACATGCGAGCATCAATGGCAGCAGCCACCAAGTTGTTGGCAGCTGTGATGGCGTGAATGTCACCAGTGAGATGAAGGTTGAACTAAAATGAACAGCTGTATTATTTTCTCAGTGTTTTAGTATGATCAGTAAAGTTTCTGACTTCAAACAACACTGGGGTACCTCTTCCATTGGAATGACTTGAGAATATCCACCTCCTGCAGCACCACCTGCAGACAGAAGAACAAAAGTATACACACATGAACCAGTAATGCACAAACTACAGATTCACAAACCAGCAAAGGGCTACACATTTTAACTGCTTAGAACCTGTTCAACCTCTCTGTGTGCAGACTTCATTCACAAACTCACCCTTAATGCCAAAGGTAGGTCCCTGAGAAGGCTGTCGGACGCATGCAAACACATTGAGGTTCATGTGGGCCCCCAAGGCCTGCACCAGGCCAATGGTGGTGGTGCTCTTTCCCTCACCTAGAGGGGTTGGTGTAATGCTGCAAAGAGACTACACTCTCAGCACAAAACATAGTTCATTTGTGTGACCTTAAAGCTTCAATTTAAAAAGGAACAAAAACACTTTCCTACAAATGTGAAGAGGAAACAAACTGCAGTCTTTTAAAGCAATGTACAGACAAATCCAAACAATACAATACATACAGACAACGTACCCAGTGACCACCACATATTTGCCATCTGGCTGGGCCTGCAGGCGTTTGATGATGCTCAGCTGGACCTTGGCCTTAGTCTTGCCAAAGAGTTCTACCTCATCAGAGAGCAGGCCCACCTCTTTTGCCAGACGATCAATGGGCTTGGGCACACATGAGCGAGAGATCACAATATCACTGTGGGAACAACAAAGACAACATGCATCATCATGAGCACAGAAATGGTAAGGTAAGAACAATACAGTATTCTACCAGCTGCTCTGCATGTAATTCACTGAATTTAATCAACCAGGTGTTCAACAATGCACACGTCTAAGAGGATGTGGAGATGAGAGGAGACAAACCTTGGCACAGGCTTTTGCAGGTTGAGTTTGGTAAAAGAAATGTTCCACTTCCCTGGTTGATGTCCCTCCAGGAAGCGTTTTGCACTCAGCACTGTGTTCTACACACACACACACAGACACAGTCAATTAGTCATTTGTCTTTTAAAGCCTAGATTCCAGAAAACTTCAATAATTCATTGAAATTTCATCCTTTTTAATCTCATATAGTCTTTTCTCACAAACTTCATTACAGCAATGAAAATAAGAAACATTACATTAAATTACAAACATTACAAAACTTCCTTAGTGGACCTTACCGCCATCAGCATTGCCACAGTCATGGGTCCTACACCACCAGGCACGGGAGTAATGAAGCCCGCCTGCTCCTTAGCTGAGGCGTAGTGGACATCACCCACCACCCGCTTACCACTGGCTTTAGTGTCATCTGAAGGACATGGATATCGTCTTTAAAATAAATACCACACAATTACCGCAGCTGTGTCCTGGTTGGCAGATGCTGATGGTAAACTGACTGGTGTCTGCAACAGTCAAACCTGGAACATGGTTGATGCCACAGTCGATGACCACCGCCCCCTTCTTGATCCACTCTCCTTTCACCATCTCTGCTTTTCCAATGCCGACAACCAGGATGTCTGCCTTTCCCACCTACACAACAAACAGCGACAGCCACAAATGGATCAATGCACAATAGGAAACAGAATACATACATTTTCTACAAATGGTAATAAATTAAATTATAGCTTGCACCACTTGGTGGCAGTAAAAGATTTACAGCAAAGACAGTATGTCATCATCAACTGCTTATGAAGCTTTTAGTTTAAAGGATAATTAGACTCCTAGTTTGCCACCTTCTGCAAACCATCCACCATCACTGTACAGAAAAGCATTTTGACTGAAAATGGACAAAAATTAAAATTAAAAAATATACCAGCCTGCTGCTGGTTAGATCATCATTAGTTTGCTTATTGGTCTACTGGTGTTCTGCTTACTCAGAATTGAGAAAAGCCACAAAGAAAAGTTATAATGATATCTGAGACTGCTTAGTGACGATGCTGATGTTCTACCTCTCCAGCGAGATCAGCTGTTTTAGAGTGGCAGGTGGTGACCGTGGCGTGGCTCCACAGCAGCAGATCATGCATCGGTGCACCCACAATCTTGCTGCGCCCAATAACCACGGCTCTCTTCCCTGCCACGGAGACACCTGTAGAAAAGCAGCCAGACCAGTGATTTGATTCGAGTTTGCCTTGTTTTTTTACGGGACAGACTTTTTTTTGGTGTGTATCTGTGTTTACCAGTCTGTCTGATCAACTCCATGCAGCCATTGGGTGTGCAGGGGATAAAGCAGTCACCCAGATCCCCACGAGCCAGCTTCCCTGCATTTATGCTGGTTAGGCTGCAAAGGGAACACAGCACAAAGGAATACAATAAAAATCAAAATAATTTGATTTAAAAGTACCAAAGAAAGATACAGCTTTTAAATGCATGCAAGGAAACCCAGCAGGTTGAAATATAAGAGTAAGCATATTATCAACATGAGATGTTTAGTTTCACATGGGCTCGTACCCATCTACGTCCTTCTCTGGGGCCACTGCATTGGTGACCTTCTCTGTGTCGATCTTGTGGATGGAGTCTAAGGGCAGCTGCACGATGAGGCCGTGGACAGACGAGTTCTCGTTCACCTCTGTGATTTTGTGAAGAACCTACAAAGAGACAGATGCCTTTTACACTGAGATACATGCAACATGATTTCTTTATGAAGCACAATGTTCAAATCAGGAGATGTATCTCAAACTGTAACCTCACCTCCTCCTCTGTGGCCGTCTTTGGAAGCCTCATATGTGTGGCATTTATTCCAATCTACATTTCAAAAAAACATAAGTCCAAAGTAAGGTTTTATTACAACAAAGCACATGTCAAATTGAATGTATGATATAATAATGGATTAAAATCTCCTAAATTTTCTACCTCTGCAGCTGCCTTCAATTTCATGCTGATGTACAGATTTGAATCATCACGGTCTCCAACCTGCAAAGACACATGACATCACTTTACCTGCCTGTATGGAGGGATTGGTCTCCTGTCGTACACATAGAGCACTTAAATGTGTTCATCGACTTAAGGTAAGTCTTACTCATTACACTGTTTTCATGTGGGAACATACAGCAAGATATATTTTGATTTCCATCTTGCTCTTACCTGTAGGACCACTAAACCAGGACTGAAGTTTGGGTCCTGAAGCTTCATCTGCTCCACATCCTTCTTCAGACGCGCCCTCACCTGACTGAGAACAGAGTATAAACACATTGAACGTGAAATGCTGTGCATCCTGAATCATCAAAGTTAGAACCATATGGTACAAAATACACATGAGCAACAATTTTCCCTTTTCCCTGCAATGGTTACAGATTTGTGCTCTGATACTTGGTGTGGGTTTATCTCATTATTAATCGGATAAAAATTTTTCAATCCCCTGCTGTGAATCCTGGCACAAAAAACAGGACATGAGCCACTTCAGGAGACTTAGTCCATCTCTTTTATTTGCCTTTATTCATGTAATGTTCTGAAAAAAAAAAATCAGTGTGTTGTCTTTGTAGTAACTTATCTCTACACTCCATACAAAGATTGGGCAAAGTCAACTGAAGCAGTCAAATACAAAGGGAGACAGTCATGACATCGGGTTGAATGAAATTAATCTATTCAAAATTCCAAGCAAAGACAACACTAATAGTTCACAAAGTCCTATTCACACAATTGATCACACAACCAAGCTGCTTTATCTCATCCTCTAAGAATGAGATCCAACAAAATCATTGAGAGACAGATAAGCACTTAAAACTTTAATCAAATTTAGATTGAAACACAATGCTTGCTTGCATCAGATGACCTTCATTGGCAGAGTCGATGTAACACACAACGGGAGTGATTATAGTTGCATGACATGAGTGATTTCTGAGACCTTAAACCAGGCATTTTATATTCTTTATGTTGTATTTGTGCTTTTTTGTCCAAATATCCACACTGTGATCATTGTGATAACCTGCCATTGAAAATTTGCTATTTATATAAATTAATTTAAACATGACCTGCACAGTGTTGCTTTTTATTTATTCACTCAAAAGGAAACAGTCTTTTACATAATGTACCATAATCATCTTTATCACAGTGATGGATTATAAAAACATTCTTTATCACTCTTCAACTAGAGTCATATTCCAGTAAACTTCCATAAAATACTGAAGTTGTTCTCATTTCCTTTCTGCACACCATTAAAGAAAACACATTTGGATAAAGAGTTGCAAAAAGACACAATCTATAAAACCACTTGTCCAGCAAAATCAATCTGCATTAGCCTTTGTCAAGGTTCAGAGATAATTGCTGATGGGTTGGCAGATCTGTGGAGAATCGTGCAGACCATTTGGACCACATTAAACAATTTCACTAATGAGCAGTGTGTGGGATGTTAACAGGATGCAGGCTCTAATGTCTTGTGACAAGCACATGTAACCCTCACTGACAATGGAAGGACTTTTTCTCTAAGACAAATAATAAAATAAAACAGTTAGAACTGCAAGGATCCATGCAATATAAAGCATTCAAAATGTGCGTAATTAAAATTTAAGAAAACAAAATACAGATTGTAACATAACAAAAAATAAACCACAATACAAGTTTAAATTTTCTGAGTTTCACAACTGCTGTTTAACAGAGCAACAGGTCAACGGATTAAGAGTACAAAGATCATATCACACCCCCACCGCTTCTTACATAATACTACAGGGTTTGCAATCGTGCGATGACGACCACATCACACGTTTAACAATGGAAAGTCAGCATATTTAGGATCAGAGAATATGTTCAACACGCGACTCTACAAAGAGCGCACCGCCTCCTCTCATCTGTCAATCTGCGCATTATAACAGAAACAAATGCAGGCGCACTTCTCTCACGTGGTCAGCACCACACACAACCAGTTCAAATACAATTATTAAGTCATTCAGCTAAACCACAACTTCCTTGATAAGATACAAGCCACCGGGCGCGTATCACTCACATGCAGCACATGGGTACCGGTGTACCGCTTTAACTTTAGCTACTTACAGTAACCCAGGTGGCTAGTTAGCTGCCAGGTTAGCCACTGCACAGTTATATGTTTAGTCTGGCTGGTTCAAACTGTATGTCAATTTGTGTATCATTAAAAATGCATGTACTTACGCTGAAACCTCTTTCCCACTTATCACTTGGGCCGACATGTTTTGGTTCCTGGAAGCTCGTGCTAAGTGCAGCTGCAACCTGCTGAGCTCTCTCCTCCTGGCAAAGACAGGAGCGCAGCGTGGACTTCCGAATACTTGAGTGCGTTCGGAAAGAGTCGGGGAGGAGGAGGACGGTTTCTGGCGCAGCCTGAGACCGTACACTAGGCGCTGCCGCTGGAAGTCAGCGTGTTAGCTTTCAGGAATAGAAACAGGACGTAAGAATGTCGCCGAGTGGGAGACGACATGGGAGGGTGGGACTAGTCAGGACTGAGAGCCAATCAAATATCTGTATAAACCGTTATTAAGCCTCTCGACCAATAGTATTCCGATTTCTACTGTACCATGCACGAGGGGGCTGGACAAATAAAATAATGTAAAAGCGTTATCAGCCTGCAGATGGCAGCACTGGAATTTAGCAGCCCTTGTATTATCCGATAAGTGAAGCCTCAGCGGTGTTTACGTTCAACCCGACTCGACCTATACGAGAGGTTGTCAGGATGCCTGCGAAGCTGCAGCACTGAGATATCGCTATAAAGTGCTGGAAAACAATATACCTATTTATCTGGCGTTTAATCCGATGTGAGACATGAGGAAATGCCAAGAGCAGTGGACAGTAGATTTTGTGTTTTGAGCGACACGGAAGATCTAAAGCGACGTTCACACAATGAAAACAATCTCCACTTCGAGAGGTAAATTGTTAGCAACTGCTATTTTTTCAGTTAGGGTATGGCAGCTAGATTTACTCCGTGCAGGGTGACTGGTTGGTAGTCGTTATTGCGTGGCTTGTTTTCTTGATGTAAGCTCATTTGTATTGTTTGCGCAGTGTTTGTTGACACAGACAAACTGAGGCCTCTACTCCGGAACAAGTTCAGCATAACCCGTGATAGCTTTCCTTTATCTGCATTCACTGTACCTGACGTTGTACGTCCAGTATAATGTGTGCCATAAGGATTGTTATTTTGTTCTTAACTGCCAGACTACAGGCTATTAATGTGGCGTAGGTGAAGTGAAGTTGATCATTTCAGGATTATCGTCACAGCCATGAATAATATACTCAACGTATTATGGGAGGAAACAACGGGACCCGTTTGTCAATAGGTTATAGCACAATTGAAGCCAACAATAACATCACATAACTAGAATAGAAAGGTAAACCATCAAAAATAATGTAAGCACCTCAAGTCTGCTGTAAACAAACCTTTCCCTGTCAGAGTCCTGTGTAAATAATGACTGTTGTTTCCCAGTGACCTTAATGGTTAGTGCATGCAAGTTTATAAACTGCAGTAAAAGCCTAACTAATCATTCACATCCAAATCCCCTTTGCTCAGTGCTTTACTGACTCATACTGATAATGTCTCTGTAGGTCTAAGACACTGTTTGAGGAAATCCGTGCCTCTGTCAACAACAACGACAAAGAGGAGCGCTCATTCTGGAGGCCTGTGCTCCCTTGGGGTGGTGTCTTCACCATCAAGGCCGGACGTAAGGCCATATCATGCACTCCACTGTATGTCAAAATCAACCTAAAAAACACCTGCACTATCGATGGCTTCCTCATGATCCTGTATGTGATCCTACGGGACAACCAGGGGTTTCCCAAAGAGCTGGCTGTCTTCCTGGGTAAGCAGTTTGTGGAGTATTTCCTCTACCTGATGGACTCATGTGACTACGCCAAAGTGAAGATGTTGTGGATATGGGACAGGATGTCCAAAAGACAGTACCGGTCAGAGATCCACCAGGCAGCACTCGAGATTGACCTGTTTGGCAATGAGCACGAGAACTTCACAAAAAACCTGGAGAACCTTATGTGCACCATACAGGAGAGCCTGTGCACCAACTGGAGCTGCCCAGCCCGCTGCCAGGAATTCATCAAGACTACGATCAATATCAGGTATACTGCACACAGACAGTATTATATACACATGCTGCAAAGTCAACTAATGACAAAATTCCCTTGTTTTCAGTTCTACAAACCTTCAACTTGCACCAGCTGCTTGTGTTTTTCTAGTATTATTTCAGTTCTGTCGTAAAGATGATTTAATCATTACCCACCTGGGTACAGAAAAAAAAATTAAATGTAGGTCAGGGAGACCTTGTTTCCTTGTGAGACCTGTTTTTGAAAGAGATAACTTTTTTTCAAAAAGCAGGCCAAACCCAAATGAATGAAGTGTTGTTGACTTGCTAACATGATTTCAGTTTCTTTTAATGTTACTCACATTTTTCTTCCAGTCCTCCTCATGAGCTGCCTCACAGAGACCCCATTCAGTCGTCTGTGGACGGGTTCTTTTGCCCCAAGCTCCTACTCTGCTCAGAACCTGGGTAAAAGGGATTTTCACCATCTTCTCATTCAGATCAGTCGTTTTCCTCTTTTTTTGAAAAACTGAAGTGGATCTTTTGGAACAGGTGTAATGGTCTAAGAGAGTTTTCTCCAAGGGTTTTCTGCCATGGACCCCCACCCTTTGTCATTTTGAACATGCAGCAGTGGAAGTCAGAGGAGCTCTCCTATGTCCCTTACCACCTGGCTCTCTGTCAGCACAGGTATGTTTCCACCTGTTACCTGCACAGTCTCATGCATTGTCTGCACTGTGCCCCGATGAACAGCTAAAAAGATGATTTTTATCCTTAGAAAGAAAATGATTGTTCTAAATTATTTTTATGGAACAATCTAGTATCCAGTCCTAAATGCTGCCATTATCCATTTCAGTATATATTTTTTAATTTCTTCTGTCTTTTGTTTTTTGATCCATCTCAAACATATATTTTTAAAATCCATCTGTCTTTGATATCTCTGTTCAGAGACATATGGGAAAATGTGTCCTCTGTATTCTTTTCCTCACAGGTATTTACTAGAGGGTGCCACACTCTTCAACCAGGAGGAGCATCACTACTCTGCAGCCTTCCAGATAGACGGCTGCTGGATGCACTATGACGGTTTGAGAAGTGACAATCTGATCTTGTTACACAAGCCACCAGAGTTCCTGCTGCTGTCCTCCCTGGTCTACATCCGTGCTGCCAAGTAAATTTATCTCATTCTGAGTAGGAACTGCAGATGAACAGAAGCCCTATCAAGCATAAGCGTGACATTCATTCTTCCTATGATTATTCACCATGGTTAATTTCACCTGAATGCTTTCAGAAAGCTTGTGGTGTAACATATAAAACATATTTCTGTTTTGGCACGCTTGGAATCCAAGAATATAATGGACTATAGTAGTTCTGGTTTGTTAATCAAACATGACCACATTAGTGTATGTATTTGTATGCATTACCTGCCACAGAAGGGCCTGATATGATTTTTAAAATATCATGGTTGGTAAGGGAATTAAATGATGAGGGTGCATTTTCTATTAGACAGTCTAATTTACTGTATTCCACATTCGTACAGATGTACAGTTTTCTTAATGTGTGTTTACGCATCTTAGCCCTTTACTGAAATTGAATTGGTGCTTTTTCAATATACACTGTGGTGTGATAAGAAACAACCAAAAATGTAAAGGTCTGTGTCAGGTTAATGTCTTATTTGTCTTAGGACATTTAAATGATTGAACATTAAAACACAAAGTCCTTAAAACATAAATATTCTTAATTAATTCCTTTGGCTTCCAGGCCACTACACTAGCAGCATTTTTAGCTACTCTTCTTAGCTCACCGCAGTCTCCACCTCAAGCAATATGTATACTTAAATTATATTTCTTAGATCTTTTTTTATCCTCACTTACTCGAATCACACAGTGCCTCTGCCCTGTTGAGCAGAAACCCCTGGTCAAAATGTAATCTTTAAAATGCAAATAAACATATTTTGATATACATGTGCATCAGTTTATTTGGTTGCATGTATGAATAGCATGGGGAAATATAGCAAAAGCCATGAAAACAGCAGACTACCTTTTTAAGGCAAGCATTTATTTCTTTTTTTAACAGGGTACAACTGCACCACACAAACTGACTAAAATGTATGTAAATGTCTTAAATCAAAACATGGTCAAACGTGAAAAGCTACTGTTTCTACACTTCAGGGTATCTTGTACTTCCAGTACTAATCCACAGGATATAAAATTCAAGATCATCACCTTACTCCAGACACACGTTTGGAAACAAAAGAAGCAGAGTGGTCATTTGGCTAACATTGACATCAGTTTCAAAGGATTTCATCTTTCAAACATAAACAGAGTGGCAGGCCATTGCTGACCCAGTGTTACTCGTCCATCAGCTCTCTTTGAACAAGCACTTTGGTGAGAGTGGTGGCAAAAAAACATGACATTGGTTAGGCCATAAGAAAAATACATACAGACTCAGATTCAACATCCCCTCCTTTTGCAGATTAACGTTTGCAGCTTTTCATCAGTCTCTTTTTACTTTGAGTATACACACCTCAGAAATCATGACATTGTATATAACAGTGCTATCTGAATCATGGCAGCAGCACATAATTACGCCTGCGTGATTTGTGCTGTGATAAAGGGACCAACAAAATCTATTACAGTAGACAGAAAACAGGAATAAAATTATGGAACATGGAACAGTACAAATTATAAATATAAAAAGTCATTTGCATCTTTTTAAAATAATTGACAGAACTACAGGAACACATTGGGTTGCTTATGTTTCACTTTGAAAGTACACATTGGTGATGCAAATAATCTGCAACAAAACAAAAAGTCTCACCAGTGACAACTTGACAAATGTACAAGGCAAATGTCATGTAGGTTCCTATAGTCTCATCTAACACATTGGGTTAAGAGTATAAGAGCACATGTCCTGTCTAATGTTTAATAGACTTGTATGTAGTAAAAAAGTATGTATGTATAAGTTAATTTGGCCTTTGATTAATAAAATCATTAGCTATCCATTACAATCTACCTAAATAAATATAGGTACAAATTAAACAGCATGCACATCAAAATGACAACACAAGGTGTGGTGGGATGAGGCAAAGACAATGGTACCATTTTATGTTTCACTGTCCACAGTGCGTGTGTGTGTCAAGAGACAATGGGTGTTAGTAATATGAAATGCCTTGGCTTCTTAAAGAGACAAACACAAAACATATTTATCCACACATGGAACAGAAGTCTTATTGCATTATCTAAATACCATTAGCCTAAATCAAAACATATGTACAAATTACAATATGTATCAAATAGTTTGGTAAGTGCAATGCAGAGCTTGGTTTAAGTGTCCATGTATGTGCAAACATTAGTGCATGAAGCAACTCAAACTAAACATTGACAAAGACAAAACAGAACACAACTCAGCTGATGTTCTCCTCCTCCTAGTCTACTGCACCCTCTATTGCTGTGCATTGCTTGACTTGTCCAATCAGTCCAGCCCATGGCTGCACAGAGTGACATCCTCAGCCAGTCTGAGGTCAAACACACTCAGGGGAGCACTCAGAGTCTGCTGGTCTAGTTTCTTTCCCAGAATGCAGGACTGGTGACTTGGCCTGAGTTGGCAAGCACATAACAGTATGGCATAATATAATGCAAAAGGACTAACAAGTGTTTATATAGTGTCACACTGGAGGTGATGCTGTTTATAGCGTGAGGGATCAGACCAATTGGGGGTAAGTTCCGGGGTTGGCACTTAACATGAAGCAGTGAACAAATAATCTCAGATCTAAGCTTGCATGCAAGCCCTTGCTCACATAGTGATCACATGTTAAATAGAGGGTTGGCAAGAGTTAAGACCAGGTGTCAGACCCAATCATTGGCATAAATGAGTCTTGTTCAAAGGTCAGAGATGTTGTTGACAATGTAATAGCAACAGGCACTGATAGGATGGCAAAAATTGCTCATCTCCTGCAGTTGATGTGAGGGGACAAGGATCTAATAATAATAATAATAATAATAATAATAATAATAAACCAAATATAGTGCCAATTGTTTGAGATTTTCAGGGAAAGAGGATAGAAGTATGTGGTTGTAAAACAACAGACATCCCTTTCAACAGGGGCTTCCTGTTATTTCAGGGCTGAAAATTAAATGACTAAGAATCTAACATAGCAATCACAAAGAAGCTAAACACTTAACTGTGTTGAGTGTGTGACCTAACTTTGTGAGCCAACACAAAAAACAGCTAAATCCTGAATCCCAAATATAGCACCAGTTGGTATTGTGTACAGACAAAAGGTTAAAACAGGGCCAAGGTCAATTTCAACTTTTGTGAAGATTAGCAAGTGCATGTCCCGACCTTAGGAAACTTAACAGAAGCTAGAACGTGGGATTTTTTTAACATGGCTCCAAGAATGAAGCAGAGACTATTGACAAAACATATTAAAGTAAAACATGTCATTTACATCTACACTGACACTTGTAATTTAACTAAACACACACTCGCACACATAGTAGTGACCCAGTGCAGATAAACATTTACAGGCAATTCACTAGAATGCATTTTATATTTCATTTAGACCAGGGGTCAGCAACCATGAATATTAAGAGCTACAACCCCTCACCCACCAGAAACAAAATTGGAGCTGTAAAACAAATTTGAGCCATGTCAGACTTCTATGAAAAAACTGCAGGGTTTCCACTACATGTAATTTGCCGTGATGTAGCGCCACCTGAGCTAGGTTAAGTTTGATGCATTTACTGTATATTCAAACCCATGACGACCCTAATGTTTTAGATGAATTACAGAAAGTCAGGATAAATTTGTTATAGATTGACTTTCTAATACAGAATATACATTATTTGATTGACTGATTTTAGGTTTCTTGGATAATAAATAAATAAAACAGACATCGCCACCAGTTTTGGGAGAAGCTTAACACCTGGCTGAACAACCTTTACTGCTGGTAGCCCCAAATGAGTCATTACACAAATCAGGTGTATAGGCTTCTCATCTTTACAGATGTGAGAATATAAAATCACGTTGTGTGATGTTGTTCATTTCTTCAGAATTTTTGTCCATGCCACAGGGATCCACTGAAAAGAGGCTAAAGCCCCACATGCCAGTCTAACGCTGAGGGCTGCCGACCTTTGATTTAAACCATTTACAAAAGGAAAAAAAGGCAGTCCTTTTAATTAATTACAGATTCCAACTTTTTGTGAAGCACTGATTTTAGATGCAGAACTGTTAGGTCACCAAGCCTGAGCATCAGTTCTGCACATAAACAAACAACAAAACAATCCTTTCTGACATGCACGTTCTCCTTGAGCATACACGCTACACAGTCAAAAACCACATATTCATACAAATACACAAGCAAACTGTGGTGTTCTACAAGACTTTTAACAAATAGATGTGGTTTTAGTAGGAAAACAAAAAATGATTTAAATGTTGAATGGCATGAAGAAAAACAAACATTTGCTGACATAACAGAATTGTGAGACAAAGGAGACAAGACCTCCCACAATCCTCAGAGAAATGGCTCAGAGTCCTTATTGTGGCCCAGCAGCAGTAGAGCGGGCCTCTCCTTGTGCCCAAGGCAAAAGCCGTCCACTTAGCCTCCTTTCTTATCCATATAACTTTGGAGCTCTTTATCTCTGCAGCCATGTTTGTGGTCTCCCTCCAGCCAGCCAGACCAGCACATTCATCCATCCAGTGCACTCTCTCCTTTGGTGTTCCCATTGGTGTGCAGTGCTCCTCTGCACCTGGAGGATGAACGAGGGAAGGCAGGAGACAACAAAAAAATTCTTTGTGTCTAAGTTCTCTTATTGGGTCCAAGCTGGCTGGGCCATGGGTCAAAGAGCAGTCAGACCAAAGTTACAACGACAGTACAACATGCCACTTGAGTCCAACCAGCTGTCTGAGATGGGGTCATAGCGCTGGACAGTGTTCAAATAGGATGACCCAGAGTGACCTCCTACCACATAGAGGTAGTTGTCCACGATGGCAGAGCCCACACCTGTAAAACCATGATGTCATAGTCAAATATGGCCCACAAAAGGCATCATTCTCCATTTTTCTTGATGCAGTTATCATAATACATTTAGAATACACCATGACAGAATGTGATTAAATATCATATTATTCTAGTTTGACATAAACTCACCTGTGCGTGGTTCATTCATTGGCCGGCAGGCTGTCCACTGGTTCTGATGTGGATCATACCTCTCAATGCTAGAAAGGTGTGACACTCCGTTGTGTCCACCCACCACAAATATGAAGCCAAGCATCACGCCTACTCCAAAGTTGATCCTCTTATCTGCCATGGGGGCTACCATTTCCCAGGCATCCTTGCTGGGGTCATACCGCTCCACGCTGTGTAAAACAGATGGATCAGCATCAAACCATAAGAAAAAGAATGAAAAAAATGTAACTCAGTGGGTGGTAGTTAGCTGTGCAAGCTATGGTTTTGTGTCCACAGGACTTGAAATGTTACTCCGAATCAAGACTCCCTTCAACACATGCACGAGAGTACTTGAACAGTTCCTATGCACAGCTGCATTACAATCCATCAAAGTACAAACACTGTACTTTGCATACAATATGTCAGGGACCTATATTTTATGAGGTAATACGGTCGCACTGACCATTAATTTTAACTTTTAATTAGTTAAAATATCTAAAGATCCAATTAACCACATTGCAGTGAGACTATTAATAGATATTTCACAGCTGCCTGACACTCCAGCTTCCCACATTAATGGGCTTCCATCACAGGAAGATTTCAAGTTTCTACAAGCAAGTTTAGCATATTACATTAACTGAAAAACTGTCAGGTAAATAGACAGGTTTAAATCCTATCTATAAGCATTTGTGCCTAATTAGCTGTGACAAAAAAAGTGCACTTTCACAAGCAGGAAATGTGTGGCATATTTCTTCAGCACTATAACACTGGAGCACTGGAGCAACATTTACACAAGAAAAGTCTGAAAAAACACACCGAGTCAATCTGGGACTGTTTTTGCATTGTGCCAGGACAGAAAATCCACTAGGGAAAGAAAAAAATCATCCCCAAAGGTTCTTTGTCCAAACACATTCTCCTAGGACGTTTCAGGAGTCAAGGAAACGAACAACAGAGACACTGTTCTCTAGAGATCCACAGCAACAACAGAGGCTGAACTGGCAGCACCCTCTCAATAAAACTTCAGCTACCACTTGTCCTCAGACTCGTCTTCACTCATTAACAGCTTCTCGGCCATTTTCTCAGCAATACTTGGCATCCTTCACTTCATTGCCAGTTCTATTAAATAACTAACAAGACCTTGAGAGAGATGGTTTAATTAGGAGGTCCTGAAGAGTTTGCATTGGCATGAAGGTTAATTTGAAAACACCACAACTTTACATTACCAATGTCAAATGTCATCCTGAATATAAAAGCAATGTTTTGATCTTTGACCATTGTTGCATGTTATGGAGACACCATGCTGTCTGCATGTTATGGAGACACCTCAATGGAAGAGGTCACGTTAACAGGAAAAGATTAATTATAACATTTACAAAAAAACTAAGCTGCTCTTGAATTAATGGTTTTACAGTTACTGGTAGTACACCAGACACTATACTGTACTTCTGTAAGGACTTCAGTCAATATTATACAGAGTGTGCATTAGTTCAGTGAACACAGAAAGAAAAGATTGTAGCATGTTCTTATTTCTCATGTAAGGTAATTAAATGTATAACACAATAAAAAACATGATGATGATGATGATGATAATAATAATAATAATAATAACTTTTTGTGACATTACCTGTTCATGTGGGCTGGACCATATCCACCAATAGCATACACCATGCCATCCAGCACAGCAGTGGCAAAGCAGCTGCGAGACTTTGTCATTGGCGCCACTGGCTGCCACTCCTTCAACTTGGGTACATATTTCTCCACCGACTGGAGATAATACTGGCTATCATAGCCACCCAGCGCGTACAGCTCTCCAGCCAGGACCACCACTCCGAGAGTGCTGCGGCACTCTGCCATACGCTCCACCGAGGACCAGGTGTTACTTTCAGGGTCCCAGCTCTCCACTGTGCTCTCGTGTCTCCGGTAGCTGATGCCTTGTCTCATGTGTGTGGCAATACCCCCCACCACATACACCTTGTGGTCCAGCACTGCTACACCAAACTCATACCGAGGCACACTGAGAGGGGCCAGTCCTATCCACGAATCTGTCTGAGGGAAATACATTTCCATGCTGCAAGAGAAAGGCAAAAATCATCTCATAAGGTACAGACAATACAGACATCTGGAGACCTTTTTCTCCCAACAGAGCTAAACATTATTAAATATATACAATGTTATCATCACCTCTCTAATGTAGCAAACAGTCCTGCCTTGCCTCCGACCGCAAGCAGCACCTTTGGAGCACACCTGGGCCGTGCCGACAATACAGTCTGATAGGAGAGTCGGTGCTCAGGCATAAAATGATATTTGAGGGCCTCATTGAGCAGGTGCTTGCATGCATGATCATCACGTATAAGATGGTTGGCTTCATATAGGCGAGTGAGGAATTTAACGCTGAGGAGTGGAAGGCGAACACAATGCAGCAGCTGAGCCAGATGCTGCTGTCTCTCAGAGATGTCATATTTGATCCACGATTCAAGGGCGTAAAATACAGACTCCTCTGTGACTACCTTAAGGCAGTCATTAGACACAATTTCATCCAGCTCAGCCCTTGTCAGTTCAAAAAAGTCCTCTGTCTGACAAACGTCCTCAAAGTTTTCACAGATGAACTTGGTGGCAGCCAGGCACAGATCATGACAGCCATATGTCTCTGCAAAACGGGAGATGCCTATACAGTTTCCAGCATCCAACTGGCTCTCTAAGAAGGAGCAGCACTCCTTAAGTACTAGCTTAACCTGGAGTAAGTTGGCAGCTGGCAGCAAAGATTCCACTGTTTCCTGGGAGATAAACACAGTGCCAGTGTAGGCAAATTCAACGATGGCCTGGAGGAGAAAGAATAAACATGTCACATAAACAAAAAGCAGTCAGTGCACTTAATGTCTGTTGGCTCCATGCATACCTGCAAGGCTGTCTCATCTATGCACTGGAATTCCACCTCAGACATCTCCTTTTCTGACAAGTTACCAGTGAACATGGCCTTGAAGTAAGGACTGATGCTGGCCAGTACTACTTTGTGGGCATGGATCTTGGCATCACCCACTCTTAGAACAATGTCACATAGTTCATGATCCTGCCGCAAGAGTTGAAGGCCTTGCAGCAGCTGCTCTGAATGAGGGCGTGTCAGACTGGCAAACATATAGGATTGGTCCTGCTGGTCCATCTGAAAGTAGGAATCCACACATTAGTTCAGTGTGGATGTTCAGAAGCATCGTCTGTTTAAATTACCAACAAGCTTGAAATTAACACCTTATCACTGAGACAGATCATTTTGCAAACAACTGTGGAATTATGTTTATACTGATGGCCAGTAACTTCCTCATTATTGTAACTAGGAGACACTGATTTAGATTAAAATAATAGATTAACTAGTAATCTTTTCCTTTTTTCCATCGAGGCCTCCAACTTATCACCAAACTTCACAGACATACTAATGTGTTTCGTCTGGAGCAAAAGTAGTGGAAAATGCAAACAAAGATGATTTTTTTTTTTTTTTGCATTAATCTGTTCCCCAGTTAAACTATAACATCTCCTCCGTTAGCAGTTAACTGTGAGGCAGCTGAAGAAGCATGATCTCCAATGCTAACGCGGCTTGAAGTTAACGTACTGGCCAAAAAGATAACAATTATCAGGTTAACGTCAAGTCAGCTGCTGAGATGTAGCTGATTATCTAAGCTTACAGTCATCCAAACCAAAATAATGTTAAACGTTTGCTAATTTGGTCTTGGCTTGATTTCTGACCGGAGAGAGCGGCCAGATCCAAACTCGCTAGCTACCTCTTAGCCTTACATCAGCCGACTGCTAGTGCGCTCACAACACACTTTGAAACCCACCAAAATCTTGGCTGCTGCAGAAACAGTTTCCTCGGATATCATATTTACGTTGATATCAACATTCATGTCACAATCGTATTGCTAACACCCGACTTCAGCAAATACATAGTACCTGAAATATGTTTCATTGCACTGCAGTGAGCGCAGGTTAGCTGCTAAAAATAAACACGGTTACTGTGCTAGCTGCATCATTGATTGATATACAGTAACATGGCTGACAGACACCAAACGTGACTTTATAGCTAGCTGCCAGATAAAAATGTTATACGGTCAAATCAATTACAAACCTGTAATCTATAGTCCCGTCCTAAGTGCCGCTGTAATGTTAATGACAGATTTCGCAGTGTCGGGGTTCAGCAGTGACGACTGGGGACCCCGGGCTATCAGAAAAACAACCTACTACCAACCCAGCGTCAAAGCTACCGACCAGTTCTTATAATAACGAGCTATCAAAGGAGCACACCCACTTCCGCTGTTTTCAAAATAAAACGACATTCCAAGAGTTTCAAGGAAATCCATGCCCTACGATAATAATAATTATAACAATAACAACAATAACAACAATAACAACACTACTACTACTACTACTACTACTACTACTACTACTACTACTACTACTAACAATAATAATAATAATAATAATAATAATGCATTCGTACTTTAAGTACGTGGAAATAAAACAAAATAAAATAAAATAGAAAATGTCAACATGTACAACAATTTCTAGTCTCTGACATATTCTGAGGTAGTTTCAAATGTTTCCAGGATATCGGAAGTGTGCTTTTGAGGGAATATCATCGTTCCTTTCAGTTTAGCTATATGTAATGTGTAGTCTATACTCTAGAACTGGCAAAGTTGTTAGATGTATATAATACATGCTATAACATGTTTAAAAGTTTAATAATTACATAAAGTCAGTTATACTTAGTTTGACAAAAAATATCAAATTCAGTTGTCTCACAAAACATGGGTGCACAAAATAAAACCACCAAATCATCATTAAAATCATTATTCTATAGTAGTAACTATAGTAGTAACCTATGTGTTAATTTGTCTGTTTTGTTGGTTTGTAAATGCAAGGGTGGCCATTAAACGTTAATATTTAAGAAACAGTGACGAATGCCTCCAAGTGAATGTATGTTGTAATGTATTATTACATTATTACCCCAATATTAGTTCACTCTGAAGTGTTCTATTCCAAAATAAAAGCGAACATGTAATACAATGTTTGTGTACACGTTACGTGCAGTTTCGGTTGTGTCTTAATGTCTTGACCGTGTTTCAGGCCGTTATCACCGCTCCTGTTCAGATGGTGACGCCCGGAGGAGCCTCTTAACTCTTGTCACCATGGAAGCGCTCAGTTTGCGACGTGCATTCGCCATTTTGCTGCCTCGGTGTGTGTGTGTGTGTGTGTGAGTCTCTGTGCGTGTACGAGTATGTGTGTGTTTGTGTGGGCTCCTCTTAATGCGAATACCTCTGTAGCTCCCAAACACGCCATATATGAGCTTTAACAACCAGCGGAAAACGTCTGCACCTGGAGAAACGTAGCTGCCGCAGTATGACATGGACATTTGGGCAAAGTAACATCCGATAGCCTCGTCGAGTGTCGCCGAAGAGGACCTGGAGAAATGCAGGGTCTGTGTTTTTGCTGTTTCCTAACTTTGCTAGTCCAGTCAGCCAGCGCAGACCACTAACACAATTACCGTAGTAGCAAGTTAGCTTAGCACCACTTGAGCCGCAATACACCGGGCTAAAATCCTATTTATTTATTCATTATCCTACTTAGTCAGCTGCCTAACGGTATAACACGGTCATAACCGTTTAACTAAGACTCAAGTCAACATACCAAATTGTAAGTAACATTGCGATGGCCGGTTAAAACGTATCCTGCAGCCATGTAGAAAATGTAAGATTTACTGATAACTACCGTGTCTGACAGCCACAAGTGGTTGTGTCCTTGCCCCCTTTAACCCAATGTTTTATTGGGGATTGTTAAAAAACGGCTGTCAAATTGCAACTAGGCCCAGATGTCATGTATATGCGAGAGATACGGCACGGGTCGGCGGACATTTGGATATGTAACAGGGTAAAACAATGGTGATGGTAACGTAATGTGATGTGATTGCTTGTCAACCTCCGTTAAACCACAGAAGGAGGAGGAGGAGGAGGGTTGGCCCTGCACCCCTGTACAAACAGTGCAGACACCCACCTTGCATTTTGTCATTTACTGACTTAATGTTCCTCCAACCAAATGGGAATTTATCCACTCCTTGTCTCTGCCCCTGTTCATTTTCTCTGTCTTGTATTCACAGCTTGACAAACACAGGAGTGTTGTTTTCCATCGCCAGCCTCTCAGAATGAAGGCACTAACTACAGAGGAGGAATATTACTGTCCTCACAGAATTGTGTCTGTCAATCTGGATTCTCAGTTTTGACCATATCCATAAGACCGACAATGATGATACCTGGATTGATCTCACAGGAGTTACACAAGCAGCTTCTGGACACAACGAATTACCAGAATCGTACAAATGGTGTAGAGGAGCTTAAGCACGTCATCTCAGAAGTGGACATCAGGTCAGTCTCATCTGATAGCATTGAGGACTTCATCAATTTCCTCCCAGGGCTTCTGGATGATACCAATTTTAAAGTGTTGTACAGCACCTTACAAGTTTTAAACATACTCATTCAGAAGCTGGATACAAGTGTCGAGACATATTTCAAGCAGATAGTCTTAGTGACCCTCAAGGTCCTCGGGGATGCTCGCGCCACTGCCAGGAATGAGTATATGAATGTGTTTTGGCAGCTGATGAAAGCCATCCCACCACAGCAAGTGTTAGATCTTGTAATTGGTACCTTAAAACACAAAAGTTCAAGGGTTCGGGAAGATGTCCTCAACATCATTATGGCAGCTATGCTTACTCATCCTAGGAGAGATTTTAACATCCCCAAACTTTGTTTTGAAGTTGCACCATGTCTGGCAGACAGCAAAAAGAAAGTCCGACATGCCGCACTTGAGCTGTTTGCTGTGTTTGACTATTGCCTCGACACAGGAAAAAAGCAGCCAATGATGAAAGCTGTGGACATGGTTGAGCTCACTGAGGATGCTGAGGGTCTTATGGCAGCTGTACAGGCAAGACGAGCAAGGCATGTCCTTCCGAAACTTTCTTCAGACGGGACAGTGGAGTATGGTTTGGTAGTGCCCAAATCAGGACAGAGGTGCTCATTACAGTATGGTACTGAAGCTGATCTGGACTGGGTGATGAATGGAGGCCGGATAAGCAGCGCCAGGAGCAACAGAACTGAACCAGATTGTGACCGATCGTTTGGCAGCTTAGGCTCCCTTACCGATGACCTTCCAGTTCAAAGGAGGATTGTCAGTGCTGGCAAAGGGAAAAACAAACTACCCTGGGAGACGTCGAGTTTCGCATCCACTGTGAATGACCAGCAATGTGGTACGCCTAATGGAAAGTACACTGAACAGGTGAAGTCCATCATCCCGTCGCATGCTATATTTTCACTTATCTGTTGTGATAATTCAGCCCTCTGGGAGCTTTTTCTGATTTTGCATATGCTTTTATTAGCTTTCTTGTTCTCTGTCAAAACAACGCAGATTGGAATTACAATAAACATACAATTAGAATTACAGTGCATTGAGATATGATGTAAATTCGTGTATTCAGATAACATCAAGGTTTTGTTCTTTTAGTTGTTTGACATTCATTTCACATTTTTATATTTCTAAAATAGTTTTAATCCATTTTTTTATCAAAAGTAACTAAGGAATAATTACTGTTTATTACATTTACATTGAAATAAGACCAGCGTAGTAACAAAGCAGTTATGTTAGTCTGCTACTGGGAGTGGAGACACTGCAGAGAGCATACATAAGTGGTGGTGAACTGTATTTCACCACCCATAACTGTTTTTTTAATTATTCACCTTAAAAATATTATTCCAGTCAGTTTTACCAGTGTCAGAATTTTTTGTTTTTCTGCCTTTCATCTTTTTGTTTGAACTGGTTGTGCCACATCCAAAAGCAATGGTCTAAAGACACCAGATGTACAGTATGTAGAGGTGGCATTTTCCTTGGAGACAGTTTGGGGGAAAATTACTAAATATAGTTGTATCTCCCATGACGCAATATGGCTAGAAAGCAGCAGAGCAAGACATCTTCCTCAGTCAGTTCATACATTCATGCAGTCTTAAGTCTAACGACACAGAATATGTTGTTCTCAATCCCTTGTAAACAGAAGGCGATACACAAAGACGAAAAGACAGGTTAACACTTAGATCACTGATGCTATTCCTGGAAGAAATACAATAGGTGACTCAATTCCCTGCACAATGACACTGTCTCTCAGAGGATGAGCATGTCTTCTTTTCAAAATAAGCCTTGTGGCTGTCAAGGCCAGCTAAAGCATTTGTTAAGTTAAACAATAAATTGACAAACCTGTGCTGTATCACAGTGTATTATCTAGATAGATTAGTAAAATAAATTACTATCAGCGCTACTCTGATAATTCCTATTGGTCGTGACAAGTGTCTCATGGGGTATTAATTGACGATGTATGTTTTGGAAGCCATAATCCACTTTTGAGCCTACATGTAAAGGACCTTCTGTTTGCAGCAGTGTCCGTTTCCCAGCAACCTCATTAGCACACAGCACACTTGATGATGGGAATGTAAAACATAAGTGGAAATGTGGTAGTGTTGTGTGTAAAACATGGCTTATTTACTGCTCTAGTGTTGATTGCAGTCACTTTGAAGAGCACTTTGAAGTGCTCTTCAAAGAGTGTTGATCAGACTCACCTCAGCAGCACCCCCCCTTAAAGGCTGAAACACATGCACCAATGTGACATGTGCCAGAACTCTCTCTGTTCTTATTCATCCATATTTGGACATCGTTTGTACATGTTGTATGATGATATTAAAAATGAGAATTGAAGAAGAAATATACATCAAGTTAAGATTCAGTCAAAGGGCCAGAGTCTCATGTCTGAGCTAGCTAAATATCTGCTGCACCTCTTTGTCCAGGTCAGTGGATGGAATTACACTGAGGCACCCGCTATGTTAAAGTATTGTTGTACTGAACCTTGTCCTCTGTTGTGATTAAACGATGTAATTTTCTGCTAACACACAGGTGGTCAATGAAGATTTTCTTCATTTGTCCAGGAAGCTGAATTCAGAGACCTACATACCCAGTTTTAGTAAGTACCAACATTTCCTCCTTCATACGTGACACATTATTTCCATGTCATGCTCAACTTCAGCTGGACTCAAATTATAGCAGCTTTAAATTGGATTTGCATGCTGAGTCAGTGAAGTCACTGTGATGAGTTTACAGTTGCAAAGCAGATAAGTGTTATACAAGTCTAACTGGGAGCCTGAACACACCATTGTTTCACTGGATAAAGCTCATAAAAGTCTCTCTGTAACTGTCAAATCAAAATGAGCTACGCCCTTCTCAAATGTTGACTTAGAGACTTAAAGTTTTACAGTGCTTTAAATTTTGCAAATCTGTCATTTTACTGGTAAACAAACCATGTGATCTTTGTCATTTACAAAAATGTTGCCCTGCTATATAATAAACTTAGATAAAGGAACATGAAGGAGGCCGACAGTGAGAGAATTGTTCAGCATTCAAGAGAAAAAGAATTTCCATCACAGGGCTTCAAGTTATTGCAGTATGAGTCTTTCAGAGAACTAGGCCTGCTAAATGTGTTATTAAATTATAATCCTTCCAACCTTCATACCATACACACTTTGCATGACTGTTATGATTGTAATCAATTGGCAAAATATACCATGCATCCAGGTTCTGCAGATTCACAGAGGCAACAATCCTCCAGAAAGAGGGACTCTCCTCCTCGCCTCAGGAGAAGTGGAAGCCTCAACCTAGACCCTGACATCTTTAAAACCACAAACTTATCTGACCCAGATACTGGTAAGAAGTGCTTACCTTGAATTCATTTGGAACTGTAGTCACATTGAAAAGTATGAAGATTTTTAAGCCAAACACAAAACATACGCAACTGTACCACCTTTCAATACACCTCATTTTCATTGTTCCTGATGTGTCAATACCCTGTCTCACAGTGGCACCAAAGGGACGCTGGCTTCCAAGAAACCCCAGTGTTGAGCGCACGTTTTCCCTTCCCTCTAACTCCACCACATCTGGTTCCTTCCTTCTGCCCTCCTACCCACTGGCTACTCTCCCAGGAGGCATCCTTACTCCCCGTAGCCATGGAGATCCCTCCCTGTCCATGTCCAACACCTGGCCCAATAAGAGAGAGAACGGTCCTCACCAACGAGAAACCAGCCCCTGGAGAGACACAACAGGCACAGCAAAGGGTAATCTATTGGATAAGATAGTGGTTTGTCTGCTGAATGTAATAATTTTGTGGCCTCTATCATCATTATGTCTTTCTCTCCTGTCATATCCCTCTAGGAGATCTCTCTAGCAGGTGCTCTCCCAGGCCTCTTCGTGCCTCCCTTGTGAGTTCTTCTTCCACTTCGTCATTCCGCCGGGCTCTCAGCAGCACCAGGGCAACCCTCTCTATCTCACCAGTGGTCCCTCCTGTAGAGCAGTCTCCGTCTCCTAATGGGCAGAGGTTTAATGTTCCAGGCAGCCCTCAGAACCAACAGCTAGAAGAAAGCCTTCATCTGGAACCTGATAGTTTCAGTGCAGTGCAAGATCCACAAGAAGATGATTCTCTCGATATGCAGGAGGTCAGCAAAATGTCAGTGTATGCCTATGAATTCCTATATGGAAAATGTGCGATGGACCCTTACTTTAACCGTCAAGTAACTCCGCAATATAGTATCTTAACAACCACTCTTGAATGTGCCATTTTGTGCGTTGCTGACAGATGCTGAACTCTCTGCGCTCATTGCGCAACAGTGCTGCCAAAAAGAGGGCCAAAATGAGCCTTAGCAGTCCAGATCCAGACAGCCCCGACTCTGCAATGAGGTTAGACCTGAGTCTGGACTCTCTATCACACAACTCTCCAAAGCTTACCAGCTCAGCCAGTGAAAATGGTCTTTCCAGTCTGAGCTCAGTCACCGATTCCAGCTCCAATGGCATCAAAATCGGGTAAAGTATTGATTGTACTGCATTTTGTTCATATTAGGTATCGTATTACACAACTAACATGGTTTGATGGATATTCTGCCTTTGTGTTTGTTTTAACTCATACTTGTCCTTGACCACATTTAGAATAAATTGATACAAATAAACTATATACTGCACAGTTGTCTTAATGATTAGATTTGTCCTCTGCCTCTTGTTTAATTTTTGCAACACTATATCAAAAGTGATGACAAGTTAAAGCTTTGGAGTTGTACACTGATACTCATCTGGAGTTGTGTTGCTGTTAGTTGAATGGTGTTGAGCTGTTACGCAGCCTAATTTCTCACTTGTCACTTCTGGTAGCAGTGCTGGAAACTCCGCCTCTTCGGGAATTAAACTTCGCATTGCAAGAGTGCCTTCTGTAAAACTGAGGTCTTCTGTGTCCATGGACTTCAGCAGCCTTCAAGGTATAAATGAGATGAGCTACTTTTCCCCCACTCTGTTGCATCGGTTCTAACTAACTTACAAATATGTTTTTTTCTTTGTAAAGGATTATCTCAGAGAAATGAACTATCAGCTGAGGTGGGTGTTGTTGGACAGAGAGTCACTTACTCCAATGGGACAATTCAAACTGAGGAGGAGTCAACACGAACGTCCCCTCTAATGGTCAAACCAGACTTTCGTGAAGCAGTCAAGGGTTTAAAGCCTGCCAAAGGTTGGCCAGCAGTGACAGTGGATCTATCTGTAATGATATGTTTCAGGTTTTCATTATTATTCTAATTAAATTGTCTTTGACATTTTAGGATCACCGAGCCGCAGCAGCAGGAACTCACCAGGCACGGATGTGCCTGAAGGAGTCATTGGAAGAGGTCAGTCTATAAGGACCATAAAGCTTTGTTCAGCTGTTTTGTATTCTGTCCTCTTACTGAGCTCATATTTTACATTAGTGCTGATTTACACACACTCAAAGGACATGTACTGTCCTTTAGAGTGGCTTTTAATTTACAAACAAGCACTAACGAAAAGTGAAGTAGGCCTAATTACTGATGATACTAGGTCATGAGTGGTTCATCTTTTTTGTCATACGTTTAACTTATCTACATGTATCTCATTCGTGCATCTTAGGTATGTTTGGCACTGCAGTTTCCAGTTATCCTGCAGTCACCCTGTCACTTGAGCAGGGTGAATCGGTGGCCAAACCCCCCACTGATCTCTCAGCTGGCAAGTACAGCCATGCCCTGTCTGACCCTCTAATAGACAGTGATGACAGCCCACATCCTGATGAGCTTAAGGTTCGTCATACTCTAATGCTCAAACACAGAATACCATGAGAAAATTTCCAGTTACTCATGTGCTACCTGATGTGTTTTCTGCAGGAGAGGGCAAAGAATGCTCGATTCAGTCGGGATAGGATGTGGCTGCAGCTTCTGGATCAGCAAGAGGGGCAGGGTGACAAGACACGAGACAAGATTCGCCACCGTGTCAGACAGATGCTGTCTGATTCACCTACAAAGGAGAACAAAGAACTAATCATCAAAGGCAAGAAAAAGCTCTGGAAACCTTTACCATTAGTTCATAATCTGGTGATTAAACAGCTGTAAGAAACACTTTTAATCTCAGAAAGCTGTGTTTATAAATAAATAAGACTTCTAAGACTCCTCATCTCTTTGAAAGTTTTTCCCTTTTTAAACATTATAACATGCTGTCTTTGCATAAATTAAATGGTCAGATAATGACATTCCATGTTAGAAGCCAATGTGGTAGAGTGTCCATATTCACTTCATGAGATGGCACTGAATGCAGTTGTAGCTGTTTGCTGCCGGAGAACTTAAAAAAATTATCTTCTGTATTGTAGATCTTCATCTGAATGGCAGCACGTTGACTTCCACCAAAGCAGACCATCACTCAGCCAGTCTTAGCCCCAGCAGCCCTGTCAGCCCACCAGGATCCCAAAGCCCTCATAAGTGCCTCACTCCGCCCCACCAGCCGAGCCCCCCCACAGTGCCCCCAAACACTAAAAACCTCTCGCGCCTCAGGAGGGCACCCAGCCTCAGCAGAACTCGACCCTCCCTGTCACATAGCTCAGGTCTGTGGATGTTAACCCAACATGTCTTCTACTCGCTAATTCATCAACTAATTTCTTTTCGTACCTTTTGTAGTATGTCATTGGTTTGTGTTGTATTGGCATGGCCAACTGCATTATAAATACACGGTCCACCACTTAAATAGATTTTTGTTTACAGAAAATGTCGCTATATTAATGCGACTGTCAGAGCATGGGTGAATAAGATGTTTGCTTTGGTTAATGTGCCACCAATGCTTTGTTTTGACAACCTACCGTTAATGCACCGCCACCCACACACATGCCACATGTTTTCCGGCAGATAGAGATGTAACATGAAACTAAATCTGTGTTGTGTGGTGCCTAATGGGCCATTTAGATGAGCTGTCCCCTGGCACCATGGGCCACCGGAAAAATGTGTCAGATCCGTCACAGCTGTGCCCGTTTTCCAAACCAGACCTGGCACTGACAGAGAGCTTCAACCTGCTGAGCTCTGATGATTGGTGAGAAACACTAAATTTTCTATCCTACATATGTTATGAAAAACAGGAAGGTGAAAAAATCTAAATGTTTTGAAGCTACTCTGCTACAAATGACTGCAATCTCAAATATAGTGATATTTGTTGTATCAGTAAATCTTAATATTCAACAGATTTAACATCCTATGTAATCTATAACAGTGATTTTCAACCACTGTGCCGTGGCACAACAGTGTGCTGTGAGAGATTATCAGGTGTGCCGTGGGAAATTGTCCAATTTCACTTAATTGGTCAAAAAAATATTTAGTCATTGTAAATGATTGTTTGTGCCTGTGTTACGTCCCAAGGACCTGTTGTTTCGGAAACTTTTTTGATTGCTGGTGTGCCACTGGATTTTGTTTAATGTAAAAAATGTGCCGCGGCTCAAAAAAGGTTGAAAAACACTGATATAAATTAAGACAAGAAGTTAGTCTGGGGGGGAAAAAACTAGCATTTTGTGTTCTTTTTAAATATAGGGAGAGGAAGATTGAGGGTCTGATGTCCCTGCGCTCTCTGGCCCTCTACCACTCAGACACACTCCAGGGCAGGCTTCATGATGTCTGCTTGTTTCTCATTCAAGAGGTAGCATTACTTAGATAACACTCCCACATCATTTTTACATGCTGTTATTGCCTTACTCAGCTGGAACTGCCTCTCTCTTCGTTCAAATGTCCTTATCCATCTATTATTTTGTGGATCGAATTCATTTGTCAGCCTCCTCGTAATTCGTCTTGTCAGCTAGCTGAGTAATCTCTATGTATTTTGTCCCTTGCTGCTTGAGTTTTTGTTTAAAAATGTCCTTTGATGTTAGGTGAAGAATCTGCGCTCAGGTGTGTCCAGGGTTGCAGTGTGCACTCTGGGTGACCTTTACAGCCACATGCAGAAAGCAATGGACCAAGAGCTGGAGGGGACAGTCAAAGCTTTACTGCAGAAGGCTGGGGAGAGTAACGCCTTCATTAGGCAAGATGTTGATGCAGCCCTGGACTGCATGGTGCAGCACTGCACTCCCACACGTAGCATCAGTGCTCTACTCAGTGGAGGACTCAGGTTTGCATGCATGCATACATAAAGTGCACCACCAGATTATTTTACCAACATTAAGAATAAAATTCATTAACAGTAAATAATTAACAGTAACTATTTAAAAATACATATGATCTCCTTTCACTGATAGTCACCTAAATGCAGTGGTAAGGAAGTGCACGGCTCAACATATGGCCAGTCTGGTAGAGAAGGTTGGAGCTGCCCGTCTTCTCTCTGGCGGTAAAGATCTCAGTGAGAGGATCTTACCTGCTGTCACCAAACTCGCACAAGACTCTTCACAGGAAGCTAGGTTCAACTACGTTTTTATAATTCTTTCACAATTATAAACGAATATTGTCAGACTTGCACAAATCATATTTTTCAAAATACAACAGAGATTTTCAAAAAAAACAGACAGAGCTGACTCAGCTCTGCTGTTGTTTCATTTCCAAAATTTGGTGTTTTGCTACTCTGTTGCATTATATTCAGGCCTGTTTGTAATTTTATGTTAAACTGATGTGTGAATGGGGATGGATAACATCTTTTGGCATTTTATAACCATACTTCATTCCACAGATACTTTGGCCGCAGAATGTTGCTAGCCCTGTCATCCCACCCTGACTTTGACAAGATACTGGAGAAATACATCCCTACAAAAGACCTGCCAGCTGTTCGAGACACTGTCTTCAGTCTCAAGACAAAGGTGCGTCTTTTGGTCCATTATGCATTATATTGTTTTCTGTTAGAGGCCACACTGTCATCGTACATGGACATTGTTGGTTATTTTAGGGTGTTGGTGAGATGCCCCAAGACACCCAGTCAGCCAGGGGCAGACGCTCCGTCCCAGGTAGTGGCACAGTCAGGGCCTCATCCCTCACCAGGGAGCCGCTCAACCAGACCAATAGGTGGGTGCAAATATCAGAAGAGCAAAAATGCTGTTGAACTGTCGCTCTCACAGTTGATACACTACATAAGTAATTTATTTTTACTTATCTCACAAGTTTAGAAAAGTAAACAACTTGATTCATTTTTTGTCATATACAGGGAGTCCAATAGTCATAATAGCTATAGATCTCAGACTCAGAGTATTGCAGACAAGACTGAATACATCGAGCAGATCACTGGTCTGCTGGGTTCAAAAGACTTTAGAGAGAGGATCAAGGGAATCAACCAACTTGTGGCCGACTGCCAGCATAACCCCAACGTGGTCATCAATAGTATATTCCCGGTTAGTAACTTTTTTTCAAATCCAAGCAATCCAATGTCTGGACTTTTTCATAGAAAACCATTCTTTTCTGTTTCATCTTGAAATCTTTAGGAAATGTTCCTTAATGAATTTGTTCTTTGGTTTCCTTCTGTCAGTTGTTTGATGCCTTCAAGTCCAGGCTTCAGGAATCTAATAGTAAGGTCAACCTGCATGCACTGGAGTCACTACAGAAAATTATACACTTGATGAAGGACAACCTGTCCCAAGTGGTCAACATTCTAGTCCCAGGAATCGTGGACAATCACCTCAACTCCAAAAACAATGCCATCTACTCTGCTGCTATTGGAGCCATTAATGCACTCATCTTAAATCTAGGTACTCAACACAAGCATTCAAATGTTTTGCTGTAGATGAAACTGGATGTTGAATTTGAAGACATCTTCTTGATTCTGTCACAGCAGCTAAAACTGAGCAGAACCCAGAAGCACGGCTTGAGAGATCTAGTAGAGTTTGGAACTTCTATACTGAAAACACACGCTGGAACAGCAATCCAAGCAGGCAAACAATGCTTGAAGGGCTAGGTCAAAAAACAGAGGTCAGAATATAACTGGAATACTAGGACCGCTGGAAAGCTAAGGCACAAGGCGTGAAGACAATCTAGCAGGGAACAAAGCAAGTGAACCAGTATGTGTATTATGAGTCAAATGAATAAGAAGCAGGTGTGCGAGATAGGGAGCAGCTGAGATGATTGCTACAGGCAGGGAACATGCAGGTGGGAGTGGCCAGGTCTGAAATGACAGCAGAGTTAGTATGTGGGGAAAAAACAAATGACGTAATGACAAAAAACCCAGAAAAAACCTAAACCATGACAGATATTGTGATTTTGTTTGTCTCCATGACAGATAACATACTCCTTCTCCAGCCTTTCTGCACCAAGGCTCAGTTTTTAAATGGCAAAGCAAAAGTGGATCTTATAGAAAAGGTTGCAGGTATGTCCACTAAAATCATTCTGTACAATGTAATAAGCTCCGATCCCTCCCTTTTCTTCAAGTCTTCTCTTTTTTAATTCCAGACCTTGTGGCAGAGCTCTATCCTCGGAAACCCCAGGTGGTGGAGCAGAAAGTCTTGCCCTTGCTGTGGCACCTCCTGGGCACCTCTACCCACAGCGGCACCATTCATGGCCGCAGCGGAAGCGTAAGGAGTGCTACCACCAATTTATGCCAGGCTCTTTATACCCAGATGGGGTCCAGCCTGAGCGAGTGTGCTGCCTCCCAGCCTGCCAACGTCCACAAAGGTTTAAAAGAGTTCCTGAGGTCTTTATCCTAAGGGTCAAGTCGAATTCACCTACCACCAAATGTTAAAAGCGAACATTGACACTGACTTTACTTGAAGACAAGAGATGTTCTACATCTCCCATAGTGCCTGCACTTTTATATTAAATAAGAGAAAGTCCTTAAAAATTAGGAACTCTTAATTCTTCTCAGTGACATTTCCTCTGGTACACAAACATGAACAATTGTAACATACCGACATCAGGTCCTACACATACTCAATCTTCCCTTTGCACTTTGAAACGGTAGCTCATTATTATGATAAATGGTCTGAGTAGGTGTGTTGATGTGTGTGCGTGTGTGTATACATACATTTCTATCTATACGAGTGTGTATGCATGTCTGTTTAGCATCAGAGGAATGTTGGAGAGAAATTCAGAATTCAAAAGGTGGTAGTAATGCAACTAAAAGTTGTTTGCCTCCCACCATTTAACATCATCGGAATCAGAATGAATCAGAGTTTTACATTATATCACCTAATTATTATCATTGTTGTTTAACATAATCAAAACATGTACTGTAGACAAATCAGAGACACTTTTCCAGAATGTAAGGTTGAAATGCACAAACAGAAGAGGAGGAAGACAGGGAATTGAAATGTGTATATTTTTGTCTTGTCATTTGTGATGTACTATTTTGAAGCTGTCTTATATAGTTGTTTTGACAATTTGTGGATTGAGTTTAACATGAATAGTACAAAATACTTTTGTACAGCCCACAAGTGTATTTGCACAGTATTAATCATACGCTGTTTGATGGTACATTTTATAATTTATCTATTGTGTAATGTTTTAAAAGTCCTGTTAATGATGTGGTGAGTTGAAACATTTCTTTGCATGACCAAAATTTATTTGCAAGATCAAAGTAGTTTCTATTTTTGTTAAGGATATATCACAAATATATATATATATCACACTAATACATCTGGTTGTTTGATGCATCAAAAGGAGTACAACTCTACTCCTGTGGTTGCCAGAGACCGAAGGCCCAGATCTGATTATGTCTCAGTATAGTGCCAGTCTTTAAGTAGCCTTTCAATTAATCAATTGTGAAATTGCATATGACTTGTTTGTGAACAAGACAGATTGGTACATACATGTAAATAAAAGTGTTTTATTTCTGTAAAATTAACTATTGGTGCCTCATTCAATGTTTATTCAAGCCCTATCAACTTTCTTTGTTACTTTCTGAAATGTGGAAATTCGAGACTTTGGTCAACATCGTTGTCGGCAAAGCAATCAGAATTCAAAAAGAAGTAATAATGTAATGTGCATTGGTAGTAAGTGACCCAAAATTTGTTTGAAACCCACCATTACACAGAGGCAGAAGAACAAAAATGCCTTTTCCCAGATTTCGCTTTATTCATGGTTACTGTCACTGAATGAACATGAGAATACAAGACCTTGTGCCGTATTCTTATAGCAGGCTATGTAAAGCAAAGGGTGAACTCACCCTGTTAATAGTAATAATGATTGATGGACTAACCGCATGAGAAATATCTCCCATATGGAGACGAGGTAGGCTTAGCAAGCAGTATAAAAGACTTATGTTACTTTTTCAATTACCAAATGCACCAATGCTTTGACATGCTGTGTTTTAAATCAAAACCTATTATCTCTATCTCTATAACTGATTTGTTAGCAATTACACTTCATCGCCAAGGTGCATTCCTGCTAAATTTGGACCTAACGATGCGATTCTGCAATAAACTAAGCTTCTAAATCTTGAACTATGAAAGTAGCTGCCAGAATGTCCTGCACAGTGGTTTATGCTTTCTGCATTACTCTGTAGATGTACTATTTAATACAGTGTCACAGGAGACATGTCAGAGTCTTCCTGTGTCAAACTGCACAGACTCCCCTGTGTGATCACAATAGAAGCAAATACAGTAGCTGCACTGCACATTGGGGAAACATTAACTACATGATTGAATCAATCAGTCATATCTTTTGTACATGAGGTCTCCTCAAACAACTCCTTTAAAAAACGGATCACCCAGATAATAAATCCACTTCGTATTAAACTTTTAGCAAATGTATAAAAAAAAACGAGTCCCAAGTCAGAATAATAGCAAAAGATGAAAACTTCCTTTAAACCTCAGAGCTGACCACAGTGGTTTTGTCATGAAGAGCTGAATACATTTGCTGCTTGACACATAGTATGGAGCCACATTTCATACCTTTGCTGTCAAGAGACATGAACCATCTACAGGTATGCAACAGACCTGGCTTCAAATGAAAAGTGGAAACAATATAAAGGCTTAGTTTCTCATGAACTGTGCTTTGTGTAATTGAAAACCGAGGCTACAGCGACACTCACTTGGATCCAGTTATTAGTTACCAAATGAGGTAACTCGTAACTGAAGCCAAGTTAGTGGATGGAACAAAAACAAACTGCTTAAAACTTCAACGGGACATGTTTTCATGTTCTCCTGCTGTTAAACCCTGGTAATTTTACTGTTCATTTAATGTCGTGCTGCTTTATGCTATTGTGTCGTTCCGTTGGACTCACTGACCAAATGGAAAAAATACTAGCTCCACCTCCTGCTGCTCTTTCCATTCTGTTACTAAGGCAGCTGGATCTGCGCCATGGCAACCTGCACTGGTTAGATGCTGGGAGATGATGAGTGTGTCGCCGACGCCCTCCACACCTCACTTTGTCAGGGACCAGATGTCTTGGGCAGGTCCTGGTTCTCAGCCAAGTGGAGCTTTTGTCTGAACACAGACACATTAAGGATTTCCACAGAAGGATCCGAAAGCAGAGTCTTTAAGTCCAGTGTCCGGTTTGCTGCTGTGATTGTTGATAGATTATAGACATTAACATTCACTTAGAAAAGGATACATTGATGTGCTGAGCTCCTCCAGCTGTGGACACAAAGAAACAAGTGGGTGAGAGTAAAATAAAAGTACAAGACACTAATCAGTAAATGTGATCATGTTACATAACTGCCTGTCTGTCACATCAATATGAAAATAAATTCCAGTTACTGAACGACAGTGTTTACAAAGCCAAATGGTCAGATTTCACAGTCACTGTGCAGCTCATCTGCTTAGGCACAGTGATCCACTGCCGCCACTGCTAGCTGGTGTTCTGTAATGAGATGAAGCCTAATTCTCACTTCCTAATTCTCACTTCCCTCACACAACACTGAGACTGACCCACAGCGAGCACACCAGCCCCCCAGGCCTGGGTAACCAGGAGGCACACAACAAACTAACAACAGAAACCCTTTCTTGACTCGTGTGTGCTGCATAATATTTAACATTTGGACACAAGCACAAAAAGGCACCTCCAGATTAACACACACACACACACACACACACACATATATATGTTTCAGTAGCATGACAGAGAATAATGAAACACAGTGATCAATTGTAAGAAATAACGTTGACAGGACATTGAAGATTTGTACACCTATATAGAGCTGGTCTGATTAAAAACTAAAGGTTAAGTGTATTAGGGAGGGGGGTGACCGTGGGCTGCTGCGGTCTGAGCTCACATTACTGAGCAGGTGTTCCAGGTTGTGGTCAGATGCGCACTTCCTCTGGTCCTCTGAAAGCTCCTCCACGTGGCTGTCGAGGCTGAAGTGCAGTCGCGCCAGCTTCTCCTGCATCTCGCGCACGTGCTCCAGCTGCTCGAAGGAGCACACCTTACCTGGAAAACAGCCAGGTTAAACCGGACCTGCATGACCTTGTTACAAGCCCTTACTTTAATCTCTTTTGGTTGCGGGGGTATTACAGCAAAGGCAAGCGTATTTCCATGGCAGCAGACGTGTAAAAATAGCACTGCCACTATTTGATTTCAGTGTGATTCATGCAACAAAGACACTCTTCAACTGGCTTTATTTCCAGCCTGTAACAGAATCGTCCCTCAGAGGCCTGCAGTCTACTCAAGGTCATCGTACCAAAAGCCTGCAGTTTGCCTGAGTGGAAGTCATTAAGGAGGTTGAGGAGCCCTCCCTCCATCTCTCTCACATCTGAGACGTCTGTGAGGAAGGAGTGCTGCAAGGGAGACGACTGGACGACTTTACTGGGCCCCGCTGGCTGGGGGGCCTTGGGCTTCTCTTTGTGGGGCCTGAGGGAAGACAGACAGAAAACCCCATGATCGCTGTCAACCTGTCTCCATCGTTTCTGATTGCAGGCTGTACAATCCCCATGTACTTTCCCCATAATCAAAATAACACACCTGGTGGTCTTTGGTGGCGCTACAACAGTTGCGAACACCTCTTTGGGCTGTCCTGGTGCACCGATAGACCTCTTGTACTTGCCTCTGTTCTTGGGGGAGGGAGGCTGCGGCAGGCCGAGGGAGAAGGTGGCGCTCTTGCTGGCAGGCAGGACGGAGAGCTTGCGGGGGTTGATGGGGGGAGGAGGAGGCTGCGGGAGGGACACCTTCGGGCTGCGCTTCTTGCGCTTGTCCTCCATTATTGTTTATTCTTCACGTGAAGTCCTCTGAGGCAAGATGGGGACACACTCACTGGTGCACAGGACGTCATGAAATAACAAAGGTAGGAAGTTCAAAACCAGCAGCTGATGATGAGTGCACCACTCACTTCCTGTCTCAATGGGATTTCACTTGGACAAATATATTGAACAGAGGCAATTTCCTGCTTTACCCTCCCTGTTGTAAAAAGTGGTAGCGCAGAAAGATATTTACTGAGCAGCAAAAGAGGAAAGACCTCAGAGAAAGTGTCATGGACACAAGGGAGCAGGAAATGTTTCAAATCAAAATCCCAAAATGCAACACAGCAGTGGGCTTTGATCTAATGATGAGGGACTGAACCGTACACACACACACACTGACACAACTGACTTCACTGCTGCACAAACATGCAAACACTACAACACCCTGCAGTATGGAACATAAATGGACTTTACTCATATCACTTACAGACAAATGGCTGGACGAGAAAAATCAATGAGCTCCACTCTTACTGAGCTTAGACTCCACCTCATCTGCTGTATATACACAACCTTTACAGTGCAGAGTAACCCCACTGAGTCAACACACAGGTAAAGTAGTATTACAGGACTCACACTGCGTGGCACTGACACAGTCTTCATTCTAATGCGCTGCATCAGGCTTTAGTGCCGTTTACTAAGACATTAACTATGACATCAACAGAAAGCATAGTGTTTGTTTACGACTGGTCATTATAATACTAACTGTGCACATCTGTGTCATTATAGTGTGTTGTAACATAACGGGGTGAAATCACTGTTATGTTCATCTCATCTCCTGAGCACTGCGCCAGCCACTGTTCAAAGATGGCCACTACAGTCATACACAAAGCCAACTTTATACCCCTGAGCCTGCCTCTACTCGCATCTTAGCGGTATATGTGAACAATATGCAGGCAGCCGTTTGTGACGTCACACGGTTACATTTAATGGGAGACGAGAGAATGCGTGTAAAGCGTTTACTTATCGGCGAATGGCACAAATAAGACGGAATCAATTACGCACCAGAGAGAGACCCGGCTGAGCGCAGCGTCACATCTCTCCTTCCCGCGCTTAACGCGTCCAACATCAACCTTTACACCCTTACGTCAGATATTGGTAAATAATGGCTGCAGCCGCCGGGATAATGACTGATGAACACAGCGCGCGGCAGCGATGCGCTCGGATCGCGCCAGCCGTCGTCTTTATCCCTCTTAAAGGGCCAGCACGCCGCGCTGCGCGCCGCCAGGGGTCGCTGATCCGCCCTGCGCAGTGGACTGGACGCTGTGTACGACTGAACCCTGAACAGCTGCAGCTGATAACTTGTTATCTAGCTTAACAGGCTCCAGAAAGAGGATGACACAACTAAGGCCACAACGTGACGCTCGTATTTCCCATCTGACGTCATTACCTCCTCACATTTAATCACCACTCAATATGCTATGTTTGCTGTTAACCGGTGCACCATTTAAATCCTTACAGTCTCTCATGAGTGCAATGTGAAATAGCAACAAAATCCCTTGATAAATGGAAGTCTGTGATTGTGTAAAATTGAAAAAGACTCGATGTTTAGCAAAAAGAAGACAGTGTCTATGTATATCCAGTATACACATCAATTTGTTATCTCAACTTTCATCTTTGAAAAACAGGGGCCTCTTGTGGCGCGAGTGAAAACACATTTGAAAATGCAAATAAAAGTCAAACTTTTAAAGCAATACAAAAATATTTATTTTTATTATGGCAGAGCAGAACACAAATGTGACACAAAACGAAGTTTATAAAATACAGAGCTCTGAGACACATTTGTCTTGTTCCATAGTAAATATGACCGACAATAACTTAAGTCTAACTGACTTTCTGGTCTGATGAGCTGTTGGAGTACGAGTACGCCTTTCCCAGGACTATTCTGTCTCTGAGGAGTTTGAAGAAGGCGTAGTAGTTGCTGAAGAGAATCAGTGCCAGTGATATCGTCTGATGCCACTTTTCCGAGCATATCAGCGAGTAGAGCTGGTAGAATATCACAGCACCTTCCAGGATGATGAGTATGTTCAGTATTCGTAAAGGCTTGTTGAAGAAGAACTGGGGGAGAGGGGGGAGACAGGGTACAGTCAGTAATAAGTTAAACTCTGTGCTAATATCTGGCTCCAATAGCTTTATAATAGACTATGCCTTGACATCCTCTGAAATCTCTCTCTGCGTTCATTTAGAGGACCTGTTCTGGAATACTTACATAGAAGCGATAATGGGACACATCTGATGGAACAGCAACATTATAGTGGCCCATGGCCTTATACACATTCTTATTATGTTTGACCAGGACTCCTTGCGGCCACATATATTCTTCTGTCCAGCTGTGCAAAATGAAGAAGAGTGAGATAAGAATGAGACAAAGGTTGAATCCAGGTTAATCTAAAGCCCATTAGAAATGGATGAGCAGTACGTACATGTGCTGAAGGACATTGGAGCACAGTGAGGGGTCTACTTTCTGCCAGCAGCCCAGGTGAGCTGCTGCTTTGTGAAGCAAGTCACAGTACCGAGGTGGCAATAAGTGCCTCATGAGGATGATTGATGTACTGACAGACACCAGGATGAACAGTTCACAAGACCAGCGCTTGTCCACATACTGAGTACTCTGAATGAAAAAAAAACACACTTTTTAAGATGTTGCCCAAGTATGTGATTAAAATTACAGTTTTAAAAAAACAGCTTCTCACCTTAACAAACCAAACAGGTACAAAGGCCACATAGTAGGCACTCAGCATTGAGCTGACCAGCACCTCCTTCATCCTCCAGTTGAAATCCATCTTCAGATACTCCACTTCCTTGCGGATGAGGTCCGGGGAGAGGCAGCAGGCGTGTGTCGGCATGGCCTGGACGCCGTACAGCTGGCTAGTGTGCTGCTTCCACGTCTCCTTCAGCACAGTCAAGTAATCCCTTCCTCGACCCATACTGCCCACCTCTTTGGAGCCAATGCTGGCGATGGGCGAAAGTGAACCTGCTCTCCGGAAGTCACAGTTCAGACGGAAGAACGGAATATACATCCCAAATCTGTGGGAAACAATAAGGCCAATGAACATTTATTAGACCAAAATGCTCCTTAAGTGCATGGTGATTTATTAGTGCCAACCATAATAAAATTGTGTACAGCACCTAGTTAGCTTATGCATCTTCCTAGCTTTTAAATGCGTTAAGGTAATAGTTTACCCAATGTTAGAAGGCAGCACTTGACAAATTAATTGCTCAAGAGACAACAAATACCAAGTTACAAATGTGAGCCTCTTTACTAAAGTTACTTACGGGTAGCAGAGGAAGAGCAGGCTGAGGACAGAATAGGTTCTGAAAAGGTAAATAAGGGAGCGGCACAAGCTCCAGCCTGTCAGTGTCAGCAGAGCAAACCGTGCCATCACTAAAAAGATTGAATGAGGGAAGGAGAGTTTCCCACTTTGTGATGCCTGGAGGAGAGAAGAGGAGGAAGGCGGACCCGAGTCAAATGACTGACAAAGCTCTAAAAGTAAAGGGTGTAACTTCAGATTTTTTGAAATCAGATCTGGGCTTGTAAAAACAGTGCAAAACCTGTTACACAAGGTCCAGTGTCTAGTTGCTTAACTCATAATTTACATTACAGAAAAACAGACATTGAGCAAACATTTGGTTTCTTACCTCTTTCACAATCGCTGCAATTAGCCTCCTTGCCAGTATGATGATTGTGAACACCAGCATGTTATAATCAATAAGGTGAAAATTCTGAAAACAACAAGAATGCCTTTGGATTATTGCTACGACTATTTGCATATACTAAAACAGCACATTCATATGCATCTTTCCATTTGCAAATTTGTAGGACAAATAAACCAAATAAACCACTGACTACTCACCAACGATGTGTGTGAGGGAGGGTGTGACGGAGGGTACCACCACACAGTCTTGTAGATGTTGACATAGTGGACAAAGAGGGCAATGAGGTGGCAGATGAAAAGGTGGAGTTCAAAGAGCACGTTACAATCCACAGACAACTCTGGAATCTTGCAGTGCTTCAGAGGAATCACCGTCTGAGCAGCCAACGGGGGGCTGGACATGCACGTCCCTGACCCATTCCTGCAGTCAGACAGGAGAGAGGGCAGAGCATATCCTGAGGAAGCTACCTACAAGTATTTGCTCTCAGGATTCAGCCCAGATGACTGTGATCGTGGGCAGTGTTATCATGGGCACACTCACCTCGTACGAGACCGCACCCCTGTAACCGGGGAGCTGGTGGAGTGATTGCCATTGTTGACTGAGCCTGGATCACTGCTTAACTGAGGTCTGCAGTAAGTGGTGCGGTTTGCCCCTCTCCTTCCACCAGCCATCGCAGACACCCCCACAGCTCACTTCTCTCTTCAGTGTGTCTACCTTTTATTATGTCCCTCCCTTTCACTCTCCACCTGTTCAAGGGAAAGGAGCAGATCAGACAAATAGAAAAGTCTGGCAGGGAAATCAAGTAATGGTGTTAAAAGTAGTGGGTGTAAATGTTTGGAGTCGATCAGTGGCATGTATCAAGTGGGATATATTATCAACTGGCACAGCATCAGCGATGGCGTCATCGTTGAGTCGGTGACTGGCTCTGACACTGAGCTGAAAGTGAAGGGAGTGGAGCGAAGAGCCAAAACAAACACAACAAGCAAATGCTTCCTTACGAGTCTAACACTTTCCAAAGTAAAATTCAAAACAGGAAACCCTGCATTAATATACTACAATCAACATGCAACAAAGGCTTCTGGCTTTAGAAATAAGTTGCATTAACACCATTGCAGTAATAATATCATGCAAGTTTTGCGGAAGCTGACATTACAGGTTAGCTTCTAAGCTGCACCAATTCCGCATCAAATATCTCTACAAAGCCGATAACATTTGAGTTACGATCCAGCAGGTAAAAACAGTGTGGGCCTACACACTGACAAACTCCAATGTGTCCGCCAAGACCATGCTTCAATAAATACAAAGATTGGGGCCTAGGCTAACAGTCTCTCTAGCTAACTAGCTAGCTAGCTAGCTTCCAGCCAGCCAACAGGCTAGACGAGAAAAAGTGGTCTTACCAATGGCAGCGTCTTGTGCTCTGCTACTTGCTGCTCTGTCGCATAGAAGACAGATCACACAAAACACGTTTCCGCAACATCCATTAAAAGGCTGCCGTGTTTTTCAGTAAAATTGGCGAGGACACCCATTGTTGATAAGAAGCTGTCCGCTAGTAGATGGGAGCGCAGATACATTAGCAACCAGTGGGAGGGGAATCGTTTAAAGGGCCATTCCGCCATAAACGGGAAGGAAATGCTCGTTAAGATGATAGATAATAAACTTGCACACCTGGGTGTTTCTTTTTAATACAGCTGCAAAACCCAAAAGGGATATTTATTACGTGACGATTGTTGCTACTGGATATATTGTGCGTATATCATAGTAACTGTGGTGTATCAACCAGCCTGTACACTAGCTGCTGGCTGGGTCCCATAAAAACATTTGCTGCCTGATAATAACCTTCTCCCTTGCTGTTACACAAGGTTTATTATTGACTCTGTTTCAGCTGCATATAAAGAGAAACTGAACACATACTGTATGAAGTCTACCACAACCCTGCAGAGTTACACAACCCTTGGACTGTTGTAGGTACAAGCAGCAGGCCCAGGGAGTTTTAACCAGTACACTCAAATCATATACTTTATAGTATAGTATGTGTACAGGATCAGCAGAGAACAAAAACTGTTGCATTTGGAACTAGCTTTAGTTAGTTTATGAAGGCTCTTTAACTAACCCACTTACCAACACACAAGCCTAAGTTCAGGTATGGTATTATGTATAACCAGTTAATTTATTTAATCTCACAGTACATCGTATACAGCTGTGCATGGTCTTTATACTTGTTTTTTATCAACACAGAATATTAGCAAGCACATTAATAATGGAGGTGCAGCCTGCTAATGCTTGATTCTCCAATGGTGATATGTTCAATGTGAGGAAAGACAGATAACAAGAAACTATTTACATTAAAAAGCACTTTATTAAAAAACATTACTAGATGTTATCAATGTAAAAAAAAATGCATGATACCTGGACAAATTCAACCAAAAGGAACAAATCCCATATAATAAAAAACTCTGACATCTTGAATTAGATGTAAGAAGAGCAGTATTCTGTCAGTGAAGAAGAACCATGTTTCTTCATTTTTCACAACCAGAACAAAATCCTTGTAGGATCAATACAGATCAGTTGATCAGTCTCAGAGATGCTGTTAGGCCTCTGCTCTTTCCAAAGAATTTCAGGAAAACCTGTTCAAAGAAAGAGGAAGTGGATCAGCTCAACAGCATAATTCCAAGGCCGTACATTTTCAGCAGTTACTTCTCAACTGACCTTTAAGGTGAGATAAGCTGAAGTTCATCTGTGCCAACTGCACATTCAGAGTTCTGTGACAACCTGAAAGGAGAGACAGAAATGAGATCCTGGAAACACCAGTCCCTTCATGCACACAATGGACACATCACATGCAAGACTAATATCATGCAACTCAAGCTGAAAAGCTGGAGGTTTTTTGTCCACCAATGGGATATTTTAACGCTTTAAGTACAACTACTAATTTTCATTAATCTACTTTCAACATATATAATCAAGATGGATATTAAGTATTGGGTGAAATGCAAAGGATTTCATTATGGGTTTTATTTGAGCATAGTTGCATCACAACCATTTCTGATTGTTTTTTTACGGCTTATTTTGCTCGGAATAACTAACGATAGCATAATTTTGTACTTCAATGTTTTTTAAATGTTTTGGATGACTTGCAATACTTGATGTTTTGCACAGAAAACAATACAAAAGATCTAACAAATGAGTGTTGGGGTTAGTTTTACCTTCTTGTGGCGATCTTTAGGCTTTTAGAATCCTCTCCACTGCGATTTTTTTCTTTTATAAAAACCAGCCAGCATGACTTTGCATCAAAGTCAAGTAAGATCCCTGCAAGCTTGATTTGAAATACTGTTGAAATTCAGTTATTTCAAGTGGCTGAAGATACACTGCTCTCGAGAGAGCTTGAAGAGATACACTAACTATAGGTTAATAACAATACATGTTCAAGCACTTAATCACTCAAGTCAAACATGTATTTGGCAGCACATTACCTCAATGACTGATGAGCTTTATTTTTTTTTAAATTACAAGTGTCTTTTGGATACGTTTTAAAAAACAGACGAGGATCATTTCCACAACACTGCTTTTTTTGGGCTGTTTTTTGGTTGAAAGGCAGATGTGTATACATACATCTCATTTAGTGTTGAGAAACCACTGAGGACCACTTTCACAAGATGAAGGCATTCCTTTGGTACAACAAAGGCAAAATACCATGTTTAGATTGTTTAAAAAGAAACTAGAAACTTTATTGAAACACGCACTGAAGAAAAACATTTTGGGATATATTTAGGATCCTATTTAGCCAAACGTATACAAGCATTAAGCATTTTGGAGACGACACGGCTTAAAGCATACACAACTGTCTAAAGGTTATGTACAAAATATTGAGTTGGCTGCAGCTTTCCTTACACACAGTAAGGATTTTTGTTAACCTTCAAACTTTAACAATAATTAGTCGAATAATCAGCGATGGTTTTGCAAGCAACAGCATTACAGACTGTACTTATACCAATTATTGAGAATGGAAAAAGAGGATTTTTTCTTTGTCAATGGATTTTCACAATACGAAATTTGTATTGTTGTAAAAGCAAATATGACACTTTTTGTTTTTTAAATAAAATGGCTCAGCTGTATTTGATTTCGCAACTAAATCTAATCTAGTTAAAGTGAAGTTACATTGAGGCATTATGATTCATATTTGTTCCGTCATGAAGGACTTTTGAACATGCAGCCTATGTGAAGAAGGCCAGAATGACTGAAACGATAACCATCAAATATCACTAAAACATCACTCTTATGTGACTAGGGCCTTGATAGCCAACTGCGCAACTGAAGCAAACATTAATTGGAAGCAGATAAACAATGAAAAGCCTTGTGTTACATCCACCAAGACATATCTACTAAGTTTAAAAAACAAAAATAATGAGCCATAAAAAAAGGGGAACAAATGGGAGGGAAATTACTTTTGAAAAGTTAAGTGAGTTACAAACGGGAGAGTTGCCATAGCAACTCTCTACCAGTTGCCGTTCAGTATCTTCCATATGGATGCTCTCTGTACGACCCCTTCATCTGCCTGGCTTGGGGGGCTTTCCCTGCAGTCCCAGAGTTGGACCATGAGTTGTCCCAGTCATCTTGAGCTGCAACAACAAGAAAAGGAAACAGTGTAACAGTCAGGATGGGCAATATTTCCTAACAATGTTTCCTGTTGAGTGTGTTATATTGGTTTGATACAAAAGGAAAGTTAATAATCTTACCATAAGTCTCATATGTCGACTCCTGGGCCTCGCCATGACCATAATCATAGTATTCAGTATCACTGAGGATAGATTAGAAAGTATTAGCACAGTGCATATGCATTTAGTGTAGCCAGACTAAATGTGCAGATACAGCCAACTAAGACGAATGACTTACGCGGGAGCAGACTGTTGACTGTAGTAACTCTCATATCCTTCATAGGCGGGCTCTGCGTACGTGTCTTCATATGGAGGCTACAAGAGAAAATTGTTGTAACGACTGCACTTGTCAAGATATCGCCACAATTGCCAATTCATGCAAAAATCACAGCGTGTTCAAGAAACTTACGTAGTCCTCATAGGCATCGACTTTGGGCTGTGACGCTGAAGAAGGAACTTGGTGTTGTTGGTGGGACAAGGCAGCAGAGGGGAGCATTCTTGGTGACCCTGCTGGAGGAGGTCTAGAACGGGGAGCAGACCCCCCTCTAGTAGGAGCAGCAGGTGGACCACCCCTACCAGATGGTGCACCCCTAGGAGCGCTGCCCCGTCCCAGACCTCCTCGTGGAGCTCCACCACGCATGGCTCCGCGAGGACCCCCACGTGGCATTGCTCTACCCCTGTCAAATGTCAAACCGGTTATCCAAAATGACAATATAGAACAGTTATGTCTGAAAACCTACATTGCTGTGTATTGTAACAGTGGCAAGGTGTATGCGCACAATCATTTTAACGACATTCCATGTGTTGCAATATGTTACTAAAATGTGCTATCGCAGGGTAGCATGATGAAATAAACCCCTACCTTGGGCCTCCAGCACCAGGGGGTCCACCTCTACCCCTTCCGAGATGACCACCTCGCCCCCTGCCTGAAGCATCCTGAGATCCATTCAAGAAGTGTGGGTCCATGTATGGGTCATACTCACCAGGTTCCTACGGAAACAAAAACAGCCAAATAAGCATGGCATTCCTCTGGACTAGCAACAGAAACACTACCTGCACATCTGGAAAGCATCTGTTAACATAGAGGCAAAAATCTTTCTCTAACTGGGATGCAGGAGGTTCTCATACCGGGATAAGGAACTTCTTGACCTCATCCATGGCGTGACCCATGCGCAGATAGGCTTCTGGAATGGGCGCCGTTACCTCAATGAACACATGCAGCTCCATGGACAGGTGAGCATATTTAGCCTCACCGCCCTTCCTCAACTCCTCCTCCTGACAAACATATTAAAAGCATTGCAAATTTAACATACAAAGAAAAACAGTCAGGATCGATTCAGGATAAGATTCTTCTTACAATGTAGCAAGGAAACCATACCTTGGTCTTGTCCCTCATGGAACCTTTACCCAAAACTGAAATCTTTGCACCAGTGTCCTCCTGAAGTCTCTTGATTGTGCTACCTTGAGGCCCCAAAAGCTTCCCAACAAAGTTTACCTGGAGAAGAGAAATGTGCAAAATTGTATTACCGGTACTCACTTTTTGTTACCGTTACCAGGAGAGGACAACATGGTGGCATACCTTCATCGCCCATACTCCCATTCAGAATAGCCTTACATGTGTTTATTGTAATTAAGCTTTATTTGAAAGTCGGTAGCTTTTTGAGTCTATTATATCTGCTTGAGTGAAACAAGCAGCACAACAAGAAACACAACAAGCAAAGTCAGAGAATATGACTGTGGTAATGTGAATGCATGCTTAACTAAAGGTGCATTTTTACCCTGGGGTACTGTTTGATGGGAATTAGTACTCGCTCTTTCAGTTTGAGGTTCTTGTTGGCAAACAGATCCAGATAGGTTTCCTTCTCTGGCTCTTTCTTGGCTTCGCCTTTTTGAATCCTGTCAATCTCTGCAGATGAGAGCATGGGTTTAGTGCAGTTTTTACATATAAAACAACCATGTATTTTCCCAATAAGGAAAAAGCAGAATACGCATTTTAGGTCACCTTTAATCATGTGAATATGAATATGTGATAATGCAGTGTGAATGTTCTTGCACAGTTGCAGAATATCGTCAATGGCCTCCAAATTAATAACCTTTAACTTTTAAAAAAAAAACACATTTACTATCAAGTATAAATTGTGTGCTAAACGTTTTCTCCTTTGATCTGCATCCGACTTTATTGTAGAACTAGCTAAAGACAAAGGGACCGTGAAAAGGAATTAACACTAATAAAGCCCGCGTGGTAATCACATCCCTGATCACACACACACACGATATTTAATTAATCTTTAATATATACAAACCAAACTGTAGGTTATATCGCTATATTAACTCTGAAACACGCCCTGCCTTGCAAACGTGTGTGTGAGTGAAATGAGCATGTTCACTGAGCTGTGATTACCGTCTACATACATATCCCGGCCACATAAAAATGTATACATGTGCTATAGAATAACATCAAAACTCGGTATGATAATAAATATAAACATAAATAGGACCCAAACGAGTCCGCCGACATCCACGTGTTCAAATGGCCATAGTTTCAGGCCGCTGTGTGTAGCTGATGCGGGGACAACCAACAGAAACTAGGCCATCGAACTAGCTGATCTGCGTTAGCCTAAACAATAAGCTAGCAAGCGATCGCAATACCTGCAGCGATGAGTTTCATGGCGTGTGTGAAGGATGAATCCAGGCTGTCCTTTTCAGCCAGAAGCTCCGGGAGGTACTTGGTGTCTTCCATTTTGATTTTCTTCGGTGCGGGGCTGGACTCGCCACTGCTCGTATCAGCACTCGCTTTACTCATACTGCGCTACCGCGGCCAGATCAACGAGCTGGGTTTGCTACCCTTAACCGAAACGACAGCCGGGTGGACGAGGACCAGTTCGACGCGATGAATAGGTAGGTTACGATGCCGGCCGGTATCCGTCGGTCACCAGCGTGTAGCTCTGATCAGTGCACAAAGGAGAGATGGCGCATCTGCGTTTGTGTGTGATGAAACGAATGACTGGCGAAGACAGTGACGTCATAGAACCAAGCCTGAACTGAAGAGTCGTCTGTTTCCTCACAGGTGTGGCTTAGACCACGATCACAATTTTATTTATTTCTATATATATATATATATACACACACACACACACACACATATGCGTTAAGGTTCTTGCTGTTTTTTTTTACACGTGTTATAGCTACTGTTACAGCCCTAGGGCCTTGTTTATGTTGCCGTCCCCCCAGAATGACTTCACATCCACATACTTTTTTAAACTGACATTTTTAATTTACAGTAAAAGCAACCACATAATCAATCACACAAAATAATTAAGGACTTTTGATTCATTTACAGTGATGAACAAAATTTCAAGTTCATCATCTGTCAGAATTAGAACTTGCAAAAACAAGGCTAGTTAGTTTACTGTTCAGCCTAAAAGTGAAAAAACAGTGTATTATTAGACAATTTTAGTGTCTTAGATAAAAGGCCACTTAAATTGGTCATGTAGATTTTCCAGTTCAATTGAACCAAGAGAGTGATCACCCACAAGTGTTACTGTCAGATGTCAACAATGGCAAATATCTCTGGTTTTTCTTTATCGTGGATCTGCATGGCAGAGTATGTGATAGCTTTCACCTCTGTTCCCTGGAATGACAACAAAAGACACAACAATTAATGGACTGCAATAATTTACCTTCAATCTTTAATTTTACACATTCCTTTGTTTTATTTCACTCATTCCACTAGCTTACCTGTGGATGCTTCTCCAAAGAGAATTCTTCACCCCACCTTTAATAAGGTAAAGATTAATTTTATGGAGAAGAACAGAATAAAATGGGAATAAAAAACTGTGTAACTGTTTTCAATAGGAGACATCATTTGACTCTGTGCATTAAAGACTTAAAGATTAAAGATCTTGAATCATCAATAAACTCTCCTGCTGATCAAGACACACAATGTGTTTATTTAGTCCACAGGTCATCTATAAAAATACTGACTATAAATTAGACTGAATGACAGTGAACTGCATTTGTTGTATGTGTATGAAGTTGTAAAATGCTTGTTATTAGGCAGACTTACCCAATGGATCGGATCTTAAAGTGCATTCTGTCCAAGTGCACTACTTTCACCTCCTGTCAAGACAAATAAATAAGATGATGCATACATAATATGTATGCCTATCCATGCAAACAGTAAATACACGGTAGGGAAATAATTGCCTGTAGCAAAAGCAAATTAATATTGTCTTTTATCATCCTACCAACTGAGCCGTTACAGTCTTTTAATCATTTGATGTCTGTGAACAGTGGCAAGTTATCTATTGCCCCACAACAGACTGACCACTAATAAACAAACTCACCCTGGGAATGAAGAAAAGATCTGCACTAAATTTGTATAACCAGTCATCAAGGAAATGGAAGAGAAGCGACTCCAGGTCTTCACCTTTGGACACGGCACAATGAAGGAGTGTTTACTGAGTGTTCAATTACAGCGTGACTCAAAGAAATCAGTGTGACTGAGGATTGGGTTAAACAGACTATCACCTTCTGATTCCACTTTAACAGTATCAATCGGTTCCACCGTCTCTGTGTCTGTCATGTAGCCAAACATGCCCATGGCACACTGCTCAAAGGCCTCTTCCAGACCATCTCCCCATGAGTGAATTCTGGGAAGAGAAGCCATGTGTTGTTATGAATGTCACTGTTCTGTCATCCAGGTCAACAATCCTGGAATGTAGCTGACAAAAAAATTAATCAAAGTACACTTACTGTACATCAGCTGTATGATCCAAATCTGTAGAATCACACACAGGGTAACATGATCACACAGAGTAAGTCGACTTCCTGCTGTTAGCCAACATAAAGCCAATAAATACCCCGTGAACGGCGTCTGTCAACCCAAAGAAACGCCCGAATAAAGTGGCAAGCCGAACACTGACAACTGTTTCTGTTGCTGTTCTCACGTGTACAGAGGCAGCAGAGCAGACCAGGCTACATTATTTACACTTACATTCATACTTCTTGTTGATCGGCGGATACTTGGCCTTGACAGCTTTCTGTGCCTCTGTCAGGTCTAGTTCGCGGTCGTCCATTGTAGGTAAAAGCTAGTTTGACGTCTATTAAAGACAAACAAACGTAATCGTCACGATGTCACTGTCACAACTACAAAGGAGGAGGAACAGGATGCAGTATTATTTCGCGATGACGACATCCTGTCGGTTTTGCTGAACGCTGATTGGCTGGTCATGTTCTATGGAGTTGGCGCCATTGCATCCCTCCGTGCTGTCTTGAGAGCGATTTCTTCCCAGTAAATACCACTGTTCGCCTCCATTAGCGGTTTAACTAAGACGCAATGGCCGATAAAGACGGTAAGGATGTTGGTTAGGTGACGGGTGATGAGAGTGTGCCTTTCAGAGTGCTGGAAAGTACGAGTCCGGACGAGCCGGTTGTTGTTGGCGCGCCGGCCAGCATCTCCTTTCATTGTTAGAGACCAGCCAGCTAGCTTGTAGCTAGCACTAGCCGCTAGCAGGCTAGCTGTGCGGGGGTTTTAATTTAGGATTGCGGGTCGGCTAATTGTTCCACGTGGGTTTATATTTTGTCAGGTATTCCCCTCACAGCCCGATTATGATTTTGTATATATGTAGCTAGTTATAGCAACGTGTGCTAACTCTAGCGTACAATGAAAACCACAGTGTTAGCTACTGTTAACTTAACAAGGAACTTAATTGACTTAAGTTGTTGTCCTTTGTTCAGCCCAGAAAAAGTAAACTATTAGTTCTGACCTCTCTGTGTTGCTGGCTAATACGACTTTGCAGCCGCATTTGACGATGCTGTGGAGGAAAGGGTGATCAATGAGGAATACAAGATCTGGAAGAAGAACACCCCTTTTCTCTATGACCTGGTCATGACTCACGCTCTGGAGTGGCCCAGCCTCACCGCCCAGTGGCTGCCAGATGTCACCAGGTGAGACTTTCAATCCCTGTTGCAATACAATCTGACTAGAAAAAGGTTTGACGGCTACATGCAGTGTTATTGTCTTCACAGACCAGAGGGTAAAGACTACAGTGTGCACAGGCTGGTTCTGGGGACACACACTTCTGATGAGCAGAATCACCTTGTGATTGCCAGTGTTCAGCTCCCAAATGATGACGCCCAGTTTGATGCCTCACACTATGACAGTGAGAAAGGAGGTGAGGAGATCATTTTAAATTATCAGTGTAAACAATCTGTCATGAAGTGTTTCTTTTAGGATGTTGTTGTTGTTGTTGTTCTCAATGAATTAATAAATCAATCTGAAATCTTTAATGCTTCAGAAAATATAGGTATGTGTTTTTGTTTTTGATATTTTTATTGCAGTTTTCCATTCTTGCACACAACACCCCCATTTAACATGCTTTGTAGATCTAAAGTTGTTTATTGAGACAGAGACACATGTGAGTAGGATGTTATTACAAGTTGTTCTTTACTTCAGAGTTTGGAGGCTTTGGATCTGTAAGTGGGAAAATAGAAATTGAGATCAAGATCAACCACGAAGGGGAAGTGAACAGAGCTCGCTACATGCCTCAGAATCCTTGCATCATTGCTACCAAGACCCCCACAAGTGATGTGTTGGTTTTTGATTACACAAAGCACCCCTCCAAGCCTGGTAAGAATACAACCAAAATTAATTTTAAGAGTTTCTTAAGCATGTCTTGTCTATGTACAGGGTTTCTTACATTGATTTTATTGTAATTGAAGATCCATCAGGCGAGTGCACTCCAGATCTGCGTCTAAGAGGTCACCAGAAGGAAGGCTATGGCCTCTCCTGGAACCCAAACCTCAGTGGTTGTCTCCTCAGTGCTTCTGATGACCATGTAAACAACTTATCATTCGTTCCTTTTCTACTGTTTGCGGTTAGTACATTTTCTTACCCAGCTCTGCTCGCTGTTACAGACAATCTGTCTGTGGGACATCAGCACGGTGCCCAAGGAGGGTAAGATTGTGGACGCTAAGACCATTTTCACTGGCCACACTGCTGTAGTTGAGGACGTTTCCTGGCATTTGCTCCATGAGTCCCTCTTTGGATCTGTGGCTGATGACCAGAAACTCATGATGTGAGCTACTCTTATCTGGACAACGGAATTCATTAAACTCTTTGTTTACTTGTGAATAATATTGTTTTTCAGTTTAGTTTCACTCTTTTAACAACGATGCCTTTGTCTGTTTTGGTACAGCTGGGATACACGGTCAAACAACACCTCCAAGCCCAGCCATGCAGTGGACGCCCACACCGCTGAGGTCAACTGCCTGTCCTTCAATCCCTACAGCGAGTTCATTCTGGCCACTGGCTCTGCAGATAAAGTAGGACCATGCCCTATTCAGCTGTTACACAGAAAGTTTTTGCATAGTTACAAGTTATCTATTCTATCTATGTAGCTATTCTTATTTTCTGTATAATGAGGTGGATTTGTGACAGCAGACTACTTTTTTTTTTTAGACTGTAGCTCTGTGGGATCTGAGGAACCTGAAGCTGAAGCTGCACTCGTTTGAGTCTCACAAAGACGAAATCTTCCAGGTAAGAAGTGAAACTCACATTCAAAGTGATTTTCCCCAATATTTCAAAAGGTTCTTGCTGTTAATCAGGTTCTGGAAAAATGTATTCTGCATGATCAGTTTGCGCAAGTGCATAAATTATTTGTATTTGTCATAAAGAAATAATATCTGAACAAATGTTCTCTGTGGTGAGGTTAAACACTGAATAATAATGGGTCAAACATTTTGTCAAAATCTGTGTACAAATAACAAACCGAAAACTTAATGTGAAACTCAAAGTTTAAATTTGGAATTATTTGTGAATTCTGCAAATGTATTATCTTTCTGACTCTAATTTGATTGACCGGAGTTGCTCACTGTTTATGTTGCTTAAATATATGCCTGTCTTGCCCATAGCCAAGCTTTATGATTATGATTTATGGTTCTGTATATTAATCAAATGGCAATTGTAAATTGAGAACACCCTAAAGGCAATTGTCGGCCCACCACTGCAAAAAATGTAGTGCTGTTGATAATGGGTACATATGTTTGTTTTAAAGTTTCTTAAGTAGTATTTGGAGCTGAAATTTAACATCTGACCCATGTCATCCCAACAGGTTCAGTGGTCTCCTCATAACGAAACCATTCTGGCCTCCAGCGGAACGGACAGAAGGCTAAACGTGTGGGACCTCAGTAAGATCGGAGAGGAGCAGTCTCCAGAGGATGCTGAAGATGGCCCTCCTGAGCTGCTGGTCAGTTTCATAGTGGTTGTGTTTGTACATGAATTGAAAAGATAATTTAACTTTAATCGCATTTAAAATCCCTCCTGCTCTCTTTGTCCTTAGTTCATTCATGGAGGACACACAGCCAAGATCTCAGACTTCTCTTGGAACCCCAACGAGCCATGGGTCATCTGTTCTGTATCAGAGGACAACATCATGCAAGTCTGGCAGATGGTAAGAGCTTTGATACATGGTTGGGCCATCAGGTCTTAGTTTATATGGAATCATAAATATAAATATAAGCACTAATAATTGTAGATATTTGATATGGAGGTGCATTTATTACAGCAGTACTAGTTAAAGTGAATATAACCGTGTCTACAACAGGCTGAAAATATCTACAATGACGAGGACCCAGAAGGTGCTGCAGATTCAGAGGTCCAGGCATGAGTCCAGCCTTCACATCTCTTCTTTTGACCTGCTTGTTGAAAATGGATCACCTTATCAGTGTCCGATGCTTTGGTATTCATGTCTTTCTAAAATACATTTTGGGCAGCAGTGGTTTTGTAGAAAATCAAAAAAAAAAAAAACTAATTAATTAAATGCTGCATTGTGTTCATGTTGTGGAGTATTTAAAATACAGTCTGTATCATCTGTATCATCATTTTTAGATCTTTTAGTTTTTCAAACTCTGAGTACTCCATTCTGGCTTCTTGTGATGAAACCATCACACAGGATCATCATTCAGGTTTCCATTTGATGGTTTTATTTCTTCTTGATTAGATTAGATGAAAACATTTCTACAGAGATCCATTTTTATTGAAACTGTACATACTGTAGGTTTTCCTTTATTTGCTTGATATTTGTAGGAGCAATTTTCCAGTTTGTCTGTTGTCATCTGTCTGTTTTTTCCTCAACATTTTTTTCCTGTGCTGCATCTGATCTCTTGTGTACTTAAGTATATTCATAATAAATATTTACATTAAATTTGTTTGTGGTGTTTTATGCAAGAGATAGTATAGTTATAAATGAACCTGAAGAAATACCTTGCTTAAATAATTCAGCATCAGCTATTAGGTCTTTGACATTAAATGTAAAGGTGATGCCACTGTGCGGTCTGACGTCGAAATCCTCTAAAAGAATGTTCATTAAAAATAGAAATTTAAGGCTCTTCCACGGCAGTGGCTTTGATGGCTTTGTCGCAGCCTCTGCAAAACAAGATTTTATTTATTTTAATTTTTTTAATACTGATGTATAGTAAATTATAACTGGATCATAAATGACCTACCTCAGAAATGTCAGCTCTGTTAGAAGGCCTTCTTTTTGCTCCTCCAAATCGTTCTTAGATTTCCTTTGAACCTCAAACTCCACCTCTAGTTCCCTCAGACTCTCTTGTAATGTCTCCACCTTTGCCTGTGGTCAGTTATAAAAACATCTTAGTTGGTCTAGTTTTGCCATATTGTAATATCCTATTTGGCTGCAGTCACTATACCTTCTGACATGTGATGCTGTCTTCCCTCTCCTTTGACATCAGAGTGATCTTCTGCTCCAGACGGAATCTCTGCAACTCTAGTTTCTGTACATCTTCTCTCAAGGGCCCCAGGCGGGCCCTCAGGTCCATTGCCTGCTCCCTGCTCTTTCTCAAGGCGTCTTCACCGATTTGCCTCCTCTTCAGCAGGACCATGATCCGAGGCTCGTACCAGCCCTCTAGCGCCTGCACGCTGCCACTAAGTCGCCGCTGCAGCCTGGCAGATGCCTGGCGGCACTGGCTGACATCGCTCATGGCCCTGGGCCTGCAGGGTTTAGTGGCCTGGGCCTTCAGGGAGCTCAGCTGGTTTTTTTGGGCCTCCTTGAGCTGGGACAGCTCCTCGGTCAAATTTTGGATCTGAGCTTTAAGCTCATCCTTTGGACAGATTCACAAAAACATACAGTTTATAGATTTAAAAAAAAACATAAAAGGATTATTTCCAACAAAACTGTAAATTAAACATTTAAACATTTTTCTATCTTTTGCTGCTATTTTATTTCATATTCTAAATTAAAGCTGTGAGTGACATATATTAGCATTATATGTTTAAATTTTTTTTAATACAACCGATTTTTTTTTTCACTTTTTAATTTTCGTTTAAACATAACAATTCACAATGACCCACCACAGTACATCAGTCCTGTAGTTGTCATGAGTCTGATGGGTTCCTACCTGTGTGACGGCAGACTGAGCCACCTCATACTCCCGTGCAGCCAGCGTCACCTGGCTCTGGACACAGTCTCTGGCTGCGACAAACAGTTTCCTTTTCACCTGCTGCACTTCCTCATAAACAGCCGTGTAATCCAACTGAGTCAGCGTGAGCAGCCTCTGTGTTTCCACTACCTTCCTTCTCAGGTGCTTCATAACCCGCTGCATGGGTTCCTGCAGACGGAGGAGCTCCTGTATCAGCTCGTCCCTGTGCCTCTCCAGACGGGACACCTGCTGGATGCAGTGCTCAAAAAGCTGCCCTATGTTGTCCAAGACAATCTGGTCCATTTCAAATGTAGGGTGTCGCGTACACTCATCAAGGTGCAGTGTATTTGTTTCAGAGTCATTATGGCTGTTTTCTCTGATCTCTTTTGCTGAGTCACCAGTTGATACCCTGCCTTTTTGCACCACTGCCGATCTTTCATTGTCCATGAGCTGTGAAGAAGAAGGGAGGAAACGCAAATCACTCAAATGACCAAAAAAACAATAGCTGATGAGACTGAAGGTTTACATCAGTATCTGTACATTCATTTGAATGGGATTTGCATAACAAAGACATTTAGTGTAAACGCAATCAAGTTAACGCTTCTGATAACTGCAGACCTTTAAACTGGCAGAGCAAAATTAACAGCAGGGCCACAAAATACCTTCAGATCAATGTCAACAACTATACCACACTGATCAGTGACAATCCATATTAACTTATAATTCTACTCACTTTGCCCGTGGTCCAGATAGATGGTACAGACCGCGGTGGACACTGTTTCCTTTTAGTGTTGAGGACAGCTCAGTAGTGCGTCTGTCTCCAGAAAAACACAGGCACACTTTGTGTTTATAAATAACACTAGATGAACAGGGGAAACTGTATCTAAGAGTCTCTCACAGCCCCACATGAGATCACAAACTGTGTCACTGCTGAGGGCCGAGTGGCCTACATGCTCTGGATGCACCAGCCAACGCATGTTTCAACTAGCCTGGCTGGACAGAGAGCTAAATTTACACAGCCTAGTTTTATGTGCAGCTAAAAAAAAGTGCATCGAGGATGGAAAGGTTATCAGGCCCACACAGACATGGAGAAAAAAACAAGCTGATGCTTTGATACACAAATAGGATATTTGTTAATTAAGCATATTGTTCCTCTACAGTCGTATTTACTGACTGTGACTTGGTATTGTTTTGCAAGAATAAGAGGAAAAATGCTTCTGAAACAAATAGATTTAAAAGCCGTATTGAACCTGGATTCTATTCACGGTCAGGTATTCATTGTCAGTTATTATATGACATACGTAGGTGTTGTGTATGGGAAAGGTACACATCTGCATATCCATAGCAATTTGTTTTGAAAAGTTTGTTTACAACTTTGTAAACAAGCACAGCCTTTTCTTATACTTTTATACTGTAAACATAAAAAAAATCCCATCTCTTCTCCAGCAGGAGCTTGCAATTCCTCTGTTCCGCCGCTAGATGTCACTGCAGGACTGACCACAGCCTGTCTCTCACACCTGAGCGTGGTTTGCGCCCTCCTCCTCCTCCTCTTCGTCCTCCTCCACCAGGTGGGACCTGCTGGTCGACTGCGACTCACCTTCGCGTCATTTCCACACTTGTGGTCCAGTGGATCGTCTGCAGACCGAACAGCGGCACCTGGCACCGGGACAAACGGATCCGCTCCGGCGGGTGTAAACAAACCCAGAAAGCAGCTGCTGCTCCCTGAACTGCTTCACACGGAAATGCCTCACCTGAGGTTCTCCTGCGGACGCTGAGAGTTTGGATCCGCACAGGAAGCTCGCGACAGGGAGACGCTTCCAATGGAGAGTGGCTGAACCAACCCACCCGGATTCTATACGTTTCATCAAGGTATGAGCAACAGTTGTGTTCTTTGTTTGTTTGTTTGTTTGTTTGTTTGTTTGTTTGTTGTGTGGATTGTGACAGCTCAAGCGCAGGTATTTGTGCCCATTATACATATATTTCCTTAAGTTTCTCTATTTGACAGCTCCAAAAACTAAAAACTAAAAGTGAACCCAGGATCCACAGTTGACTTCAAACATGTTAAAAGCTAAACTTAAACTTCAACTTTATGTTGTTTGTTGTTTGTTTATATATATATATGTATATGTATATATATGTGTGTGTGTGTGTGTGCTGCTAAATGAGTTCTTAAACAGAAGAAATGAGTCCCCACATGTCACAGGGTAATCAGTTAAAGACTGGTGGAAGTGGTTGGCAGGAGGTTGAGTATAGGCATGCATGAAAAACTAGTTGTGGGACATTAGCACAGCTTGGCCTTGAGGGATTCTATGCAGAGGTAATTTAAGACCTGTCGTTCTTCTCTCGGCTTTGGTGCCTCTGACAATGACGAGTATTGTGTTATTCCCCGTCACTGACCCAGCAGCAAAACGACTGTTTGACAGCCTGGTGCGGCGACACCTTTGCTTAATCTGTGCCAGTCAATGACAGTCTGTGCACAGGTCATTACAGACCCTGTGCTTGTTGATTAACCTGACACAGATAACATGTGAACCTCGGGTCTTCTCAGAGGTCTCTGTTTGCCTCCCCTGGACTTTGGACCAGAAGTGTGTTCTGAATCCAGACTCTGCGCAGCTGTCACAGTTTGTTTTTATTTAATGGCTTCAAGTTTACTCCACGTTCTCTCTGGTAGGTGAGACTGAGACACAGCCATTTGTTTGGGAAGGGTGTGTCGCATACTCTTGCGCTTTCCTTAGCCTGCCTGCCATGCCAGGGCTTGTACCCATGGAGTTTACAGGTGTGTTATGTAAGCACTGGAGGTACAGCAGAGCCTGGTACCTGAGATGAATAGGAAAGACGAGACAGACGAGACGGAGTGATAACTCAGATGTGTCATGTCGGGATGAGGGAACAGCTAGTAAAGGTAAAAGTGCTGTCTGTATTTGGGTCATGGTGCAGCCACATCCCAAATATTCAAATCCAAAGTTCAAGTTTAGCTTTGCACTCCAGAGCTTGTTTACTGTGCTCACTCACAGCTCAGCAGAGGGAAGGGAAACAATTGGTGTTGTAATGGATGAAGACACATGATTATGAGTGTGAATATAATGTGGGTGTGTGTTTGGGTGTTGAGCAGCTCTGCAGTAGGGAAAAAAAAAACACACACACCTGGCTAATGACTGTGGCACAGTGTGTTGTTAATCAAGCGGATTAGCTGATGAGTAACTCATCAGTGGGTCGTTATCTGACCAGATGAAATCAGTTAGGGTTGGAGGTGAGGTTCAGTGGCATGTGAAAAAAAAGTGTATCCGTGTCTTTGTGTTCTTCTGGGAGTAAACACAACAAGTTTCCCCCTAAACTGAGAGATTTCTTTTTCCCCACACACACACTGCAGTTTGGAGTGTTGAGTGCTGTCCACTCGGGCAACTCTCACACCGAGTTGTCTGCAGACCAGCAGAAATTTATGGCAGCGACAGAGCTCTCGTTTTGACCCGGGCAGAACCGAGGCGCTGAGGTGCCAGGATGTATTTTTAAACCTCAGTGTCTAGCTGTGTTTGCCTTCTCTGCGAGCTGGACGACAACTTTCTAACCCCCGTCTGACCCGCCGGTTCAAGGGTCTTCAGCTCTTTAGAAGCTGCAGTAGAGACTTCGACTACCCTGGCAACCCAGGAAAACAGTGTAAACACAGCACTTTACAGAGGCGTGTCATGTCTGAATGCTGACAGTCAACACTGAATGTCCCATGCTCCCTTTGGACAGAAACCAAAACCAAAAAATAAACAATGGAAACAAAGATTATTGTGATTGCAATTTATTGAGCAAAATTACCGACTAGATTATTGACTGTTAACAAGACATTCTGGGGGTTAGAATAGACAACGGTCAAGGAAATAATCCATGCATCAGTCTACAGTCCAACCATATCAACCTTGCTGCAGGACGTATTTAAAGATATTGAGAACACGTCCTGTTGTCATAGGGGTAGAAAATGTACCACGCACTAAACAATAATCTCAGCCAGTGCACACAACCACACATTATAATGTTATCTCACAATGATTTTCATGCGCCAGCCATTATCGCACTTTCTTTCATGGGCCCGTCTCCAAGGCCCCAGCAGCAGGGGTGTGTGGCTGTGCAGAGGGGCAGTGAAGGAGGGGATGACGGGCGCGGGACGAAGATGAGGAGTTGGTGTGTCACGGGGTGAAAGCAGATACGGAGGGAAGAGTTCCTCGGTGGGTAATTATCAATCTCCCAGGAATGTGGCTGCTGCGCTTACAAGACAAGCTGCTGCATGGCTACGGCAGGCACGCAGCACGCCAACTCGCATTACCCCGTCCACAGATCTCTGCACGGCACTATCCCCCCCCCCACACACACACACACACACAGCTCCTACAACGTCAGTGAGTTCAATTACACTGCATTTTGGTTTATTTGGGCCGTTGTTGTGTTTATTTTTATCACTGTCTGTACCTACATGGTCTTTTTCTGTAACATAATCTTTTCCGCACCAAACAACGGGACCACATAATGTCAGTTCGACTGTCGCTCAGCTCCAGTCCCTCACCGCCGCCTGTTTGCACGACACCAAACTGGAGGAAAGGTGTCGCCACCCTGGACTCTGACAGTGCAATAGGGTATATTCAGCTTATCTCTGTGGCTGCTGCGCTTACAAGACAAGCTGCTGCATGGCTACAGCAGGCACGCAGCACGCCAACTCGCATTACCCCGTCCACAGATCTCTGCACGGCACTAGCCCCCCCCCCCCCCCCCACACATAGCCCCCCCCCCCCCACACACACACACAGTTCAGTTTCACTGCATTTTGGTTTATTTGGGCCGTTGTTGTGTTTATTTTTATCACTGTCTGTACCTACATGGTCTTTTTCTGTAACATAATCTTTTCCGCACCAAACAACGGGACCACATAATGTCAGTTCGACTGTCGCTCAGCTCCAGTCCCTCACCGCCGCCTGTTTGCACGACACCAAACTGGAGGAAAGGTGTCGCCACCCTGGACTCTGACAGTGCAATAGGGTATATTCAGCTTATCTCAACGTTTCCTCTCCTTCCATCAAAGTGCGTTTCTTGTGCGCTGAGTATTTGCATGAGTGTGCAGAGTTCTAGCCCAGACAAGGTTACTTAAGTCTGCTCTTGAGTAGCAATGCTCTCCTTTGTTTGATAACGCCCAGAGAAGACAGCCAACGCCCTGATTGATGCCTAAAGGTGCTGTGCAGCAACACCAGTTTCATACACTGCTAAACCCTCGCAATTTACTTACAAAGAATCCATAATTGTAGTTTTTGCCCAACACTGGTGGTTACTGTAAAGCGTACTCTAGTGATCTCAGCAAGAAACCTGGCAACGGTCCCAAATGTCCCGTCCTCCCGCACAAGTGGAGATTATTAACTTTGCTAATGTGCCGTTTCCTTCTTGTGGTGATGAACCACATTCAGCGATGACCTTAACCCCCGGCTCACTGACAGCTCAGTCGTACCATGTGGAGACCAGCAGCGCAGGCGCAGATATGGTTAACCTGAGCAGGTCCTAATTCAAACAAAGGTGGCTGCCTGGATCACTGCCACTCCCTCTTGGCTTCACCTTATCCCCGATGAGGCAGTGAAGTCGGTGTCCACGTGAGTCAGTGCCGTCAAAGAGACCAGCCCGTACCACCACCGCCTTTGAAATTCACAATCTTCATATTTACCACAGTTGGTTACACAGGAAATTAAAATGACTATTGTGTTACTCCCAGATGGAGAGCTGCTTAATGCTACACTTAAAGTTCAGTTTCATTTTTTTGAATACGACAGTGTTTAAACCTACTCGTGAATAAAATACTTTGACCAGCGTCTGGATGACATGGCTGCAGGAAACCTTCTCCAGCAGGCGTCTGTGATGAGTCAGTTTTGTAAAGTTTGCTGAATTTGAAATTCTAGCTTAGAGGCTTTTGCTTTGGCGCAGGTCTGTTAAGGGCGTGTATGTATGTTGCTCGGATTTTAAGTGGTTTTTTACATATAACAACAACTGGTTTTCCTGCTTTTCTTGAACGCAGCGGTTTGTCAGGGAAATGCACTGCAGAGCTCAGTATAAGACAGAGATCTGTGGCGTAGTGTCTTGGATGTAGGACCTGCCCATGTACAGTTACCTCTGCTACCTTGCCTCCGGCAACACAGGTGTCAGTGCTTTGCATTGCTTTAACTCTGTTGACCAGATTTTTACTGGAATCTGACTTCACGCCATCAAAGGCAAATAATCAATACATGCTCCTTCCAGAGACGCTGAGCCCACCAGCCTGTTTCCTCAGTTTCAGTGTGTTAACTATTATCAGCCCCAGTTTACTTAATGCTGACGTGTGCACACTGCCGTCACAGTCAGATAATCAGTCAGTGCTGCGAGTATTGACACAGAGCATTGAGGTTTCCTGTGTTAGAGCTGCACCTTGTGTCCAATGTGACGGCCTAGCGTCTTTTGTAAAGAGTAGGTAAACAGCATGTAGGAACACGTCCCTGCCTCATCAACCACAGAAGCACAGAGGGAGATAGAGCCACTGTCTTGTCTGTGAACCAACTTCACACACATGATCGATCATGATCATTGTGATAACGTTATTAATGTTGATCTGTTGTGATATAGATGAAGCTACTGGACCTTTTTTTTTTTTACATAGATTGTGTGTGGCTTTGTCAAACAAAGAAACACAAAAGGTCTGCGCTAAAATCCTCCTTTTGTGTCTGTGGCTTGTTTATCAACCTCTATGAACTGAGAGCTGTGGTTAGAAGTTCAGTAATGGCTGGACCATTAAGTGGCTTTTACAAGCGAGAGGACCCCAGTGCTTTACCTAAACAAACCTAATAGACAGTTTCTGTATACATGGGGGGAAAAGCATGTGTTGAGTGGTGAGGATTTTAAAGGAAGCACTACATCCTTCACGTCGGTAAATTTGTTTGCAAAACTGAAAATTGCAGGTTGGACGTTGTAAATATCAGTGGCATGAGTCAACTCCTTGTGATCAAGACTCCACAGACGACGGTCCGCTGGGTGGTCCTCTGACACATCCCACAGTTCTTAGCATTACCCTCCGTGATGGAAGCAACACAAGCACCTCCGCTGCCTGTGGGCTACGTGAATTAACCACCTCCCCCCATTCTCCCGAAGAGAGGAGTCTGATTATTGGCGACTGTAGCCAATACAGACACAGGGATCTTAGTCATGGCCAAATGACTGTAATTTGCAGCAGGAGAAACATGGGGCTTAAAGGAGGGAGAGGCCTGGTACTTGTCTCCAGAGGAGATGGATGCTCATTCTTGTTATTGGCCTTTCACTACGCCTCATGCCTTGGACACTCCATGAACATTTACACGTACTGCAGTGAATAACAACTTCAGTTTGGCTACAGAAACATAAGAAACTGCTGTACCTCAGAAAGGCTGTAAAAAGATTGATTGATGTATATATAAAACTGGATAATCTGAAATCATATTAATATTAGTATAATTGGTGATATTGTTAAAAGTCTGTTACGGTTTGACTGATAAAAGGTTAATTTATGACCAGTGTATGGTATGTAAGGCATCTGGCTTTATACAGTCCACATGGACTGGAAACGTTTTCCAAATGGTACGTTCAAACCATGGCTGTTTAGCGTATCATTATAATCCCTGCTCTATATTACACACAGCTTTGATGGTGCGAATCAGGAACAAAAAAACCAAACATTTGTAATCCTCAGAGGAGATGACGTAAGCTTCTGTGGTTTAGGTCCCTTCCTCATCGAGAGGCAGAAAAGCATTCCTAAAGACTGTTGATCATACATCGCCCTGCTTTTTATTGACACCACGAGGCAGCTCAAGCAGTCAAAAACATTTTCTTAACTTTTCTTAGTTGCATATCATGCGGGTGCTCATAATCCTCACTCCTCTCCCACCTTGGCCTTTGTGCACGTCTTTACCAGCTCCAAGAACTTGTTCCTTCTTTCATCCTGCGATTTGGAGATAAGTATCTAATAAAGTGCGCAGCTGGAAGAGGCCCGGTGTAAGCCACGGGAGTAAGGCTGGTAAATCAGCGTCAGAGCAGAGCAGAGTTTGGCAAGGTGAAGGGCGGAGGAGGGAGACAGAGCGAAGGCGATGAGCTCATTGCACTGAGAATGGGGGGAAAAAAAGATAGAGGAAGACAATAAAGCATAACAAGAAACATGAAACGGGAACTACACTGAGCTATGCGTGAAGACTGTTTGTTAAAAAAAAAGCCTGGATGCGCGTCGGTGACTGTTTGTTTTCCATTCTTTAGCACTTCCTAGTGTGCCGTTGTGCTTGTGTGAGCCTACGGGTGCGGCTTTGTGAATTGTGACTCCATGTTTAGGAATGAAGGGAGCGGTGCCAGTTCTTTCTTTGCAGAACTGTGAAGTTTGGTCTAGAGACGGGGGGGGGGGGGGGGGGGGGGGGTGTCTGGGTCTGGGTCTGTCCAGTGCCCACAGAGACACACAAACACTACACACACATGTACCATTTGGTCGGCTGTCGAATAAGACTTTGTGACTTGTGACTTCATGTCTGATGCTGGATTTCTTTTCAACACAACTTGGTTTATCAGTTTTTAATTCATCAAACCACGAGATCTAGACACTTTACGTTACTTATTTGAACTTTCATGACCCTTTTTTCAAAATGAAAGTCACCCTGCTGGGACTTGAAACCTGTTTGGCATAAGTAATCTATCATTGTAAATCTTGTTGCGTTTGTGGTGGATTGAAGTAGGAACCAGTATCTACTACATCAGCTTTGGAAAATCGTGGGAATAGGAACATTTGTTGATGGGGAAATCATGTCTGGAAGGCAGACAGTGTTTGCCAGTGAATTTAATTACAGCGACAGTAATTGTCAACAATGTCTTGAAAGTCATTTTTGTTACGACTCTGAATTTGAGCTTTTTGACTTAATACCGGATTTGGTGTTTTCTTAATTGCTCTTGCTTGAGGTTGCATGCAGTGATATACAATACAAAGATGAATCAAACATTTGAGCCAACTGTTATACTTATCAACCCTTGAAGTACCAGCACATGAGGTGCTTGAATGTTGACGATTTAATTTGAACTTCCACATTGACTTGATGTCGTCTGCTCTTCCTTCTGTTCTTTCAGGGCGCAGTGTGAGGTGTGAGGTGGTATGTCAAACCGTGACTCACTGGGGTTTGGGGAGCTCCTTCCTCAGGACGTGGTTCAGGTTTTTGCCCAGGAGAAGCACAGCAAAAGGGGCCGCAAGAAGCGCAGTCACTCCCTCGGCCGGGCCCTGGGCTGGCTGAAGGGCAAGAAGAGGAACAATCTTGGCACTAATCTGGGTCTGGGTCCTGCACTGGACCTGGCCTTGGATGGGCACCCAGCGGCACTACAGAGCGGACCCAAGGGAGGGCATAAGTCAGGAAGACAGACGCAGCAACATGGGAACAACCAAGGTGAGAGCCACTAGAACATTTCTTTACAGTAGTTTCAACTCATCTTTTATTTGTCCTTGGATCTGCGAAATTATAATATCATCCACTCAGTGTTGGGCAAGTTACCTCCAAAATGTAATATATTTCATATTACAAGTTACTTGCATTTGAAAGTAATACGTTCCTTTACAGTTTTACCTTCTGTGTAGAGTAATAAGTTACTCATTACTTTTTAGTTACTTTCACCAAAATAAGGCATTACAAAATGAAGGTACGCAATATTTTGGCGAATAGTTTTTGAGGAAAACGTTTTTGAAACGCCAGCGACTCAGCTGTAGAAATAGGCAGCGCATCCTCCACGACGTACTGAGCCACCAGCCTCCCCACTTTTCCTGCTCAAACATCTTCACCTCTGGTCTGGAGAAATCCATCTTCCGTTGTTTACATTTGCTCGCGCCGTCATGTTCCGTCTGTTTGCTAGCAAGAGGTCGTTTAGCCTCTAGCTTAAGGTTGCTGTGCGCTCTCTCCAGGTGTTTCTTCAGGTTACTTGTACTAGTTTTAGCCATAGACAGTTCCCTCAGCTTCCCACTTTACGTGCTGTAAGTCGTGGAAGTTAATGTGATGTTTTTATCCATTTCTGTGACAAATTCAAAATAGTGTGAGTATAACCACATAGAAAATGTTGAATTATCAGTTGTTGTTGCCATCTTGCCCTCTTCTTCTTCTGTTGATTTGAAAACCGTCTTCTTCTACTCTATTTATGACTGTTGCGGCTGGGTTGTTTTTTCGAAACCTCCGCCTGTGTAATAATATTACCAAAATATATTTAGTAACGCATTATATTACTCCGTTACTGCCTAAACGTAATATATTGCGGTCGCGCTACTCCCAACACTGCATCCACTGTACAGTGAAGTTACAAGCACAATTGTTGCACACAAAATCTGTGTGCAGCCAGTATGCTAATGTACTTTTTCTTTAGCAAAACACTGCCTTGTTTCAGTAGCTTTTGGTGTTTTATATATTAAAATAAGTAAAGTAAATACATTTAGGGAGCGTAACAAATGGAAAGGGGGAAAAAAGAGATGTTATGAATAAAATTAAATGTGGGTTTTTATCTTAATTAAATACAGTCATTAGTTGGCAGTCACAGAATTGCACATAAATCACCTTTTGTGTGTCAGCATCTTTGAATATATAGCTACATGTCTCAGCTTGCAGTTGATGAGGTAACTTTGACACAAGTAACACAAAATGCAAGCAACAGATGCGAGTCTGATATCTGAGTGTAGGTCATTTCATTTGTACAGACATGAGAGAAACAAGTTTGTGCAGATGATGGAGGCAGATTAATCTCATTTGTTAGAAGCCCTTCATTGCTATTTGTTCCTGTTGTTTATGCAGTATTGTGTAATGGTAACTGAATTGTATGTACTCAGACTCCTGCAGAGAGTAGTTTAATAACTTGACATCCAAGATGATCAGGGATATGGTGCTGGGAACTGGTTGAATATCCTGCTCCTTGCCTCCAAGGCATATGTGTTTGTTCACCAGAGAGATGTTTGAACAGACTGACTTCCTACTCGCCTTCTGACCTTCAGCTTGCTTTGTTTGCCGTGAAAAAAAATCTCTGTCTGTCGTGTTTTGTAATACCATCGTTTATTTACCTGGTCGTCAGGTGACTCAGAGGGCGAAGTGTTGCACCGCGGCTGCCATCCACAGGAGAAATGCACTAAGTGGAAGGCGGAATCCATCTTAACTTCCACACATACACCCACACAGTCAACAACTTAAGTAAAACCTACGCGCATGCTCGGGGAGTGAATGTGGTAAAGCGCGTTCGCACCCCCCCAAGAAAACAGCAGCGGCAGCACTCTGGCTTTTCCCAGAACTGTGCTCGACAGGTCTTGTTGGAGCTTGCACATGTGCGCTCATATGTCGGCATGCTTCACTGCCGCAGTCCTGCCTTCACTTAAAGTTATAGATGTTTTGTGTGTGTGTGTGTGTGTGTGTGTGTGTGTGTGTGTGTGTAAATCCTAACTTTAGTTTCATACCCTCGTTAATCACACCTTTAATGCACTCGGACAAAAACATCAGACAGACACGCAAATCCATGTTTTACTGAGTAGGCATATGCAAAGACACAAAAGTGGCAACAGTGTTTAGTTAGGTCTGTTTTATGTGCGGTCGTCTGACGGTGCTTGTGCAGTCTCGGCTAATTGCTCTATAGACAGAGGAGGCTCCGCCTGCTCCTTTTGTTGCGTGGGGGAAGCGCAGAGCTTATTGGGTGGGAAGAGTGTCGGGGGGGATTTCCATGGGATTCAGACTCACTCAGTCTCACACTATATCTACAACTATTTAAAAAAACAAACTTTGAGTCACTGCGGTAGATGATGATTACATCGACATATGTACCCTGTATTGCAAAACATTGTACTACAGTGTAAAGCCAAGGATTATGCAAGAGAAAGTAAAGTGCAATATTTCTCTTCTCCCAAAGTCGACTGGGAAGCATCGTCCCAAACGTAGCAGAGGCCTGAAAAATGTCTTGATTTGACGCTGTTGCCTTAAGGTTACAGATCCCCGATTTGAAAAGGAGCTCAGCTATTGCATGAATGCACCCAGAGGTGCTTACTGAAGGAGCAATGTAACACACTTGCCCATAAAGCTGAATACCTCCAGGCTGAGCCCCTGATGATGGTGATGGTGATGGTGATCTGTACCGATGCCAGAGGGGCCTCCTGCCCACTACATGCCTGCTCTGGCGGGCACGGTGCCAGTTAATTAAAAGCCATGCCAGGACCGTTACAGTGAGGGAGGAACAACGGGTTCTGTTTTTTCCTGACCCGGCTGCTCACATTGTTCCCCATGACACTGAGACACTGGGACCCGCAGAGGATCAAATGGAGTGTGAGCATGAATGAGACTTTTGAGACTTGCACGCAGCAAGGTGCAGCTCAGCACGAGCTTCCAGCCGATTGGAACTGAAAACACAGCTCTTCTTCTGTACATTGTGCTATATTGACCAGATGTTTTCAGCTCTCCGCCACATGTTACACATACAGAGATGTAGCAAGCATTACCTAATAGTTCTTTCTCTGTAAAGGTAAAACATCGCCTTGAAAGCGAGTTTGCTCTATTTGACAGTGCAGTGTCAGACAAAAAAAACGTCATATGTGTATATATGTAAAGACAATTTCCAGTCGTACTAGTAACTAGTTTCTAGTGTTTGCTTGCTTTCATGTGATACTGTGTTTCCTAGTGGGATAATAAGTCAAACAAACGAATTATATTACCATATCAGAGACTTGTATCATCTTGTGTGTTTGCTCTTTGTTTTTATTTAAGGATGAAGGTGCAGGATGACTTGAATAACCTGGCAGTGTGCACTTCTAGAGCCTTCTCGTGGTTGATTTACCCTTTGCTCTTTTAGGATTGTATTTTTCTCAACAAGCCTGAGTGGAGTTTGACCAGAGAGGGAGCTGCACAGTAGCAGGTTCTGGAGTGATACACTCTGACCTCTTAAAAGTTTCAGTGATGAGCCCATTACGACAGCTCTGTGTTCACTGATAACCCTGGACAATGTTTCATCCGGAGCCAGAAGACAGAGATTACCTGTCAGTTTAATTAACTTCCATTTGTCTAATTCATTACAGTGCCAGTGTGGATCACTGCACTCCACTCTGACAATAAGTCATGTTTAATGGATCCTCTGTAAAACTAAACAACTCCCTTACGCAACTCTGGCCTCTCAAACCCTGTATTATCTTTATAATGCACCATTGTTTATTAAAATAAGATGATGGAAAGGCTGCTTAGGTCATGCAGTCCTACAGTGGTACATTCAGAAGGTCACCTGTTCACTCTGAACACTCCCCGAGAGATTCCTCACATTCCTCAGCTTTATAAAGATATATTTCTCAGGAAGGTAGAAAGAGGGAGCCCTTTGTGTCAGACACAGACACTGCTCAAGTGAACATATATTGTTGCTTCAATTTTTTTTTTTTTTAGTATAAAGCGCCGACTGTTAAAATTGCTACGTGATGCATTTGAACTTTAAACTCTTGCCACATCAGGTTTGATACAGCGGTATGACAAAAGCAGCAGCTATCACAGGTTCATCGTGAGGTTAACACTGTAGTTTTCGTTGTTTGCGGGACAGAGGTTGTCTTTCTGTGTTGTGATGTGTTGTGATGTGACGACAGAGCAACAGTGAAGGAAAGGTTTGAGAAAACTGACACTCTCTCCCTCTGATGGTGGAAAGTAAATAACTGCGTTTAGCACACCGTCATTCTGCCTCTGTGTGAAAAGCATCATTTGATTCTTGCTTTTTTTCATTTATGACAATACTTCATGGTTGCTCTAAATATTCAGTAAACTATCTGAGGTCAATAACTAGTCAAGTACTGCTTGTCCTTGCCTGTCCTGACAACACAACAGTGATATACAGTATAGTACGTGTGGCTAATCATCATGTTGATGTTGAAATTGTGAGAACAGTAAACAGTCACACAAAGACCCATTTATAAATGAAGGTTTTTAATGGACATTTTTATTTAGTAGGATTATATTTCAGTAGGTGAAGAGTCACCACACCCCAATGTCACAGAAGATCAAATTTAGGTCACTCGAATGGTAACAGAGGTTCTGTACTGCAGATGCCCTCGAGTCCTCTCTGAATATTGTGCTCAAGTTTCATTTCATCAAGTTACTTTTATTCTTTTCAGACCTTTAATGTTTCATGTCTGCGTTACTAAACGCGTTACCACAACGCAGCCAAAAGCTGTCATTTTGTTAAAATTATGAACTGGTGCATTGCTTCATTGTTCATGCATTGCAGATACATGGTTGTGCCTTTTCACAAACTGCACAAGGCTGTTGTCACAAAAGGAAAGTGTGTGCTGACACACTGTGGCCAGGCTGCAGCGAGACTGATAAATATGTGCATGGAAAGTTTTGTGAGTCACCGGTCGTGACTTTTTCAGTAAGATCCGAGTGTTTCGGAGCAGCGATGCTAATAGAGTTGAAATCCACAGAGAAACTACTGAAGATAACAATATTGGTTTTACCTGACGAGTGCAGCAAAGTCTTTCTCTCTGAGAACACGCTGTTCTCCCCAGACCTGATAAGACTGAGCTCCTGCTTTGCCCTGTTTACATCAGCGCCACTTCATCCAGGTGTTGCTGCAGATGCTGCAGTCTGGATCAAGTTGTGGTTCAAATAGCAGAAAGGTAGCAGTTGTTCTCATTCTCAGTTCTGACTCACAATCATCATCTGGGTCAGACTTTTACGGCTACTACTGAGAATCTTGAGCTCTTTTTTTTTAACGTCCTGTTTCATGTGTACTCACATATTGTAGGCGCCTGTAGCAAAGTTATGCTTACATTAAACAGGCACCAACAGGCCGGAATATTTAACACTCTCCCGCACCATTGCTAATGGGATTTGATTTGTTGCTAACAGCTGAAACCTATGAATGAAACATCCCATGAACCTGGCACTCAGCTGAAGAGTGTAGAAGTTTAAATAAGCCTTGTTAGATGACGACACCAATGTCACAAGGGTAATGGATGTCAACAAAGCTATGGTATTAAGTTTAGGATAAAAAAAATCAACATCTACATAAGAATAATGACAACAACAGCAATAAGTATTAACAATAATAATCATTATGATTTTGCTGTATGTATACATGTCAGTGCATGGAGGTTCCTGATAGATGCTGACATGCTGGTGAACACTGTATTGTCTGACAGTGAATTGGAGTATGCCTGCATGCCTGATGAGGCAGGCATATCTATTACCTGGTTAGCTGTCCTTGTCACACCACACTTCTTCCTTTCTTTCTTTCTTTCACCTGTGATGTTTATATTTAATTCACTGAAAACTAAGAGCATGAATATAGTCGTGGGCACACAGCTTTGACCATGATGAGTTTGTCCAATGTATCCGGACTGCACCTACAGTACCTACAGTGAGCCCCCTGGCCCTTACACACTGTTATGCCAGGGCATTCAGTTGGGTTTGTGCTGATTAGAGAGGCTTAAGCACCTGGCAGACAACAGCATGAAATCTGGAGCGAATGTCTCTGCATAGCAATGCAAAACAAGAGAGAGGGGCAAGTTAGGGCAGGGACAAGAGGTGTGTGTGGGAGAGATGTGCATCTGTTTGATTCCCATGAAGCTATTCAAAGAAAAGTCACATTGATGTCATCGTTATGTTTTTATATGTATGTGTGGTGTTTTACTTAATGCAGCTGTTGAATTTCAGGAAAATAGTAACAGCAAGAAGAGATACTATTGACGACATTGTACACTCTGACGTTTTTTCGTCATTTTGGACACCATACTATACTGTCACATTTTTCCTAATTTTTGACAACATTCTGTACTATGCTATTTTTCATGATTTTTGTTACTTACTATAACATGACCTTTTTAATAATATTTGATGACATACAATGCTATGACCCTTTTCATAATTTTTGATGTTTTGGTGAAAAATTTCATTTTGGTCAAAATGTCATGCTATTTTATGGCATTTTAGCGCGTCATTTCAGTTTTCAATTTTTTGGCATTTTTGAGCATTTTCGACACACTAACCCTTTTTGTTTTTTTGTATTTTTGGCCTGTCCGAAAATGAGCTTTTCTGGCGTCTAATCCACAAAATATCATTCTGGGGGGTGATTTCAGGCTATTTTCTGCCAAGTGGGCACGTTATTGCCCTTTTTCGGGTTTGGACATTTTTTGGAATTTTTCGACATACTAACCCCTTATGTCTTTTTGTGATTTTTCACCTATGACAAATTGAGTTTTTCTGGCGTCTAATCCACAAAATATCATTCTGGGGGATGATTTCAGGCTATTTTCTAACAATTGGGCGCGTTATTTCCCTTTTTCGGGTTTGGCCATTTTTTGGACTTTTTCGACAAACTACCCCCCCTTACGTCTTTTTGAGATTTTTGAACTATGAGAAAATGAGGTTTTCTGGTGAATAATCC
>JAFBJQ010002739.1:0-63876 GCA_016785345.1 Trinectes maculatus
GAACTGCTTTCACACGGCAGTCTGCCAACAGGCATCACCATGGAAACGACCAGGAGATGGGTGATAACACATTAAACTTGATTGAAAATAGAGAAAATTAAATTAAAATGATTAAAAAATATGACACATTCTTCTTCAGGAACACCACACAGACACTAAAAGACAAAATGTGTCCATAAAACAATGCTCAGCCAGAGACACTCAAACACATCATGACAGCACAAATCCACCTCTGTCAGACCCAGTCTGAGTCTGAGTCTGAGTCTGAGTCTGGGTCTGGGTCTGGGTCTGGGTCTGGGTCTGGGTCTGGGTCTGAGTCTGAGTCTGGGTCTGGGTCTGGGTCTGGGTCTGGGTCTGGGTCTGGGTCTGGGTCTGAGTCTGGGTCTGGGTCTGGGTCTGGGTCTGGGTCTGGGTCTGAGTCTGAGTCTGAGTCTGGGTCTGAGTCTGAGTCTGGGTCTGGGTCTGGGTCTGAGTCTGAGTCTGAGTCTGAGTCTGAGTCTGGGTCTGAGTCCACTGCAGCCTCAGGTTTCAAGAGGGAGTGTGTCATGGTTTTTGCTCTGTCCTCAGCCACGTTCACAAGATCAATATCATTATCAATATTTTATGAATGTTATTGTGTCTCATACGTGTTGGCTTACTTCATGCCCTGGTTTAGTTTGTGATATCTGTGAATTAACCTGTGATGCTTTTTTAATTAGTTATGAATATAATAAAATAATATAATATTATTTGTCTATTCAAGACAAGACATATAATATAATAAAAAATATTTGTATTACAGTGTGGAGACACAGATTTCAAAAATTGACCTTTTGTGTAATTAAATAAATTTCACAGAAAAAAATAATATCTACAAAACTAAATGAACATCTGATTGTTTACTGTGCCTGTTTTAATCAGATTTCACTGTCAAACACTATTTGACAGCTCACTCTCATTTCGACCTGAGTATTTACCATTTGGCTTTGTATTATTTCCTGGTGATTTTACTCTTAAACAGATTTGCATCAAAGTTTAATCAGCGTTTATGTTTCGTGCAAAACAATTAACACACATCTACAATGAATAGTAAAATAAATGTGTTTTTTAATTACACGTATTTGTCAGCGGATACTTCCGGAACACATGTCGACGCATGAGCAGAAAGAATCACTGCTGTCCTCCAACAGTATCTGGCTGCGGACTGCAGTACAGGGGCGTGTCGATGCAATAGACGTGTTTATTACATCAACACGCCCCCACAGGGAAATCACACTGAGCAAGACAAGTCGGTCCGGAAATAGGTTTCATAGAATATAATATATTAAATAATATATGGCACTACAAAATACTGCGAATAACTACTTTTACTCGAGAGAGGATTTGTGCAGTCTGATGGTGTATGTGGGACAGAGGACTTCTTAAGTGTGTTGGTCCTACAGGAAGGAGTCTGTCACTGAACAGGCCCTATAATAAATGTATTCAAAAGCATACAAATACTATATTAAATATATAATACAGGAAATACAACAGATTTCAATGTTTCCACCATTTTGTTGTGTATTTGACAATATTACAGATAATATTACAGATAATATTACAGTTGGTTTAGAAATGTTTCAGAGGAGAGAGCTCTTTCCGTTTTCTTTTTGAATTTTTGCCGCCTCTTTTTCCTCCTCAGATCGGTGCTCCATTAAGCTGGCCTGCATCATTTTCAAGTCACTGTCAAAAAAAGAACAAGCATTAAAATTTTATAATTAGATGTAGTGATATACTTCATTCATTACACACAGAAATATGCCTATCATTTACATATTAACCCATGGTTCATACTGGGGTCCACGTTTGAACCTGGCTACAGCCTCTGGCACTGGCAGGTGACATTTTTCAGCCCGGGTGTTGACTGTCACCTAGAAAGTCTGAATGACATCTGGTGAAAAAAAAAAGAGTTACAACTGAACGTAGCAATTAATTATGTGGTGTGGAGCTTGAGCTCACAGCCTGATGACAACGTGAGGCTCTGTAAGAGCTGAGAAAAGGAAAAAAAAGTCATATTCTACAAATGTAATCTGAATTCTCTACAAACACACATCTGCATTGTTCCATTTCAAGTTTTTTTCATCTACATGTGTGAGATGTGATAAGAAAAACCAGCGAGTACAATATCAAACACAGTGCCAACATTAATAATGTAATGTAAACAAAACACATCAAGGTGAAGGCAGCTCCATCTCTCTGCTGTCTCACTCTCAGTGTCTCCCTGATGACTGGAGACAAGAACGAGACAACTTGGTCATGAACTGTCTGTGTCCACACCTGGAGACAGGACATAACCCTGCACTCTGAGACAACCTGAGAAAGCTACACTCTTTTATGGGTGTAGACTCTTCATTCATGAAGAAACTTTGACCTTTGTGACCTATGTGTTTGACTGTAAATTTGAAAAACAACTTCAACCATACAAAAGCTTGTGGACAAACTATGCATTATACTGACATTATACTGCCATTATACAGATATGGTGTGTTCATGGCAGTGTCGAGCTGCTAATAATAATCAGAATGAACAGTTATGATGCCATTAGTAGTTTTAAAGTGCTGCATTAGACCACAGTGAGAATAATGTTTTAATATGACAGAGGAGTCACACGTTACCTTTTGATGCTCACATTGTTGGCTACATTACAACAGCCTAGCTTAGATTTATTTTTTTAACCTTTTAGGATCATTTAGTATAGAAACATTGATATATGTGTTATATATAAATGTATATTTACGCTGCATGTCACTGATCAAACAGGAAAATAACTCCTCTGAATCTGAATTCCTCGTTTTGCTGAGTTTACACAGCAAAGGGCTGAGCTCGTTCTGTTTTTCCAATAAACTAAGAAAATTATAAAATATTTGTGGATAAATAAATATAAATATATATCTAACATGCTTAGTCCATCGCCGCGTGTAATAATACAACTATATGCAACAAATGTATGTGTTTTACGTTTATTTCAAAAACACTTACTGTCTCTATACTATAGTCTTACGACGATCCGCCATTGTTCAATGTTTTAAAAAGCGCGCGGGGGCGTGTCGATGTAATAAACACGCCCACTGCGTCGACACGCCCCTGTTTGCGTCGACACGCCCCCGTTTGCGTCGACACGCCCCTGTTTGCGTCGACACGCCCCTGTTTGCGTCGACACGCCCCTGTTTGCGTCGACACGCCCAGGTGCTGCAGTCCGCAGCCATAAACATTTTACGACAAGCCGTATTTCGATTGGCCTACGCGTCCACATGTGAACGTCGGAGCACCGGAAGTGAGCGGGCTCGTGCGGCGCAGTGTGTGTGTGTGTGTGTGTGTGTGTGTGTGTGGCAGCAGCAGCAGCAGCAGCAGCAGGAGAGCGGCTCTGTGCGCAGACTGAGGCCGACAGGATGCTGTATCTCATCGGCCTGGGGCTGGGAGACGCCGCGGACATCACGGTGAAGGGTCTGCAGGCGGTGAGGAGCTGCTCCAGGGTTTACCTGGAGGCCTACACCTCCGTCCTGACCGTGGGGAAGCAGGCGCTGGTGAGTCCGCCGGTGGATGATGATGGTCCTGACAGAGACCCGACCATGATGTGTGTCTCACCGTCCTCACCAGCCTTCTCTATGTTACCATGGTGACGCTGGGTCGATCGGCGATCAATTCTGTCCAACACCCCCCCCACACACCCCCACACACACACATATCGGTGTGTTTGCATCTTTATACCAAACTGCTACAGCTGCTGATGACGTTGTTGATCTTCTGATACCTGAACTTCATCAGTCAGTACAGAACAGTGATGTGGAACCAGCACAGCTTCCATACTTTCTATAACAGCTGCTTTTGTGTGATGGAACTGTCACTGATTCAGGGTCAGCCAGATACAAATACAGAGAATTCCTGACCTACAACGTTTATTACGTAGCTGATCTGAAAAACAAAACAAAGAAACACACGTAATAATAAACAGGAACTTCCTGTCAACAGCAGCCTGTGTTTACAGATGAGAAGCCCTGCATACAGCACTGAAGCAGCAGCTCGTGTTGTGTTGTGTTGTGTTGTGTTGCTGTTTGAAGGTTGTGTATTAACAGTGGTCTCCATGTTCAGGAGGAGTACTATGGAAGGCAGCTGATTCTTGCAGACAGAGATCTGGTGGAACAGGGAGCTGATGAGATCCTGAAGGAGGCTGATGTGACTGACGTGGCCTTCTTGGTAGTGGGCGATCCATTCGGGTAAGTCAGGAGTTCTGCTGTGTCAGCGTGTGCTGAGGTTTCTGTGACCACATTTCTCCCTAAAACCACCAGATTCCTCAGAGTTAATGAGAGGACGCCAGCGACTCTGGACCTCGTTCATGTGCGCTGCTGATCTCCAGTTAACATGAGAAGATGAATCTGGTGTTAGAGTGAAGTTTCTTTCCATGACTGAGGTTTAACCCAGAGACCTTGACATTTAACAGTGTTTAACACAAATCTAAACTGATATATACTGAAAATAACAGTGTTTGCAGGCTCTCTGCTCAAAGTCAGGCGTTTTACCTGTAACTTTCATGCTTCTCTCGCTCGATAAATTACAGCCTGAAACTCTGACCTGACCAGAGGGGTCTGCATATGGTTTCATTCCATATTCCTTCATTTATTAAGAAATAATAACAAGAAATAATTAGTGTTCCTCCCTCAGAGGACTTCTGTTCACAGCTGCAGGGTCACATGTTAACATATTATTTATCCCTGCAGAGCAACCACCCACAGTGACCTGGTCCTGAGAGCAGTGAAGGCTGGGATACCATATAAAGTCATCCACAATGCTTCCATCATGAACGCTGTGGGATGCTGTGGTCTTCAGGTAGGACAGACACCTGGAGCAGGCTTTTCCCTGAGTTGAGTCTGACAGGCAGAGTGCCCTGTCATCACTCATCAGTTTTACCTTTTTAGGCTGACACACCTGAAATCAATGTCAGGGACCAAACACAATGACACAAAGCCAACCTGTATCATGTGTCAAACTACAACAAACAAAATGATGTGGTCACACAGTACACCTGTACAGTGAGGTCAGCTGGTGTGTCACCATCATTGTGATGTAAGTGATAAAGACAAAGCTCAGGGCTGAAGCTCTTCATTCAGTTCCTGAATGCATCGCATTAATGGTACCTCTGCAATAACTGACCTGTCAGAGCAGCCAATCAGAGAACAGAGAGCCAACAGCTCAGCATCACTGCCAGCAGGGTTGTCCTCTGGGAGGTCATTGATACGTTAATGGGGCGTGTACTATGCAAATGACTTCTGTGTTGAGTCCAGTGGGAATAAATCCCACCCTCTCTCCGACCCATAAAGAGACAGTGTCTGAGTTTTATGGAAAGAAAGTAATAATTCATGTGCAAAAAAACTAGTCAAGGAAAATCCCACTGTTTGTTCCACAGCTCCCCACACGTCTGCTCGTCTACATGTACTGTCAAACGTATGGTAATCCCTCTGTGTGTGTGTGTGTGTGTGTGTGTGTGTCAGCTGTATAACTTTGGGGAGACGGTATCAATGGTGTTTTGGACAGAGACGTGGAGACCAGAGAGTTTCTATGATAAAATCAGCAAAAACAGAAAAGCTGGATTGCACACACTGTGTTTGTTGGGTAAGGTGCGCATACGCACACACACACACACACACACACAACACCCACCCACCCGCCCCCACCAACACCCCACCCAGTTTCTCATTACAAAATGCAACTCATCATTTCAGTTGGAGTCAGCTGATAAAAACAACACAGGAAACCTTAATTCTAATGCATGTGGGGACATGGTGCTTTCAGGGTCCAGCTGTTACTTAAAACATTTATCTAGACGAGACCACATCAATAACCCCACCCCCATCCCACACACACACACACACACACACACAAACACCTGCCCTTAACACATGGACACACACAGACACCCTGGGGACCTCCTATGTTTTCTAGGAGGTCACACACAAACATGACGTGTGTGTGTGTGTGTGTGTGTGTCTCAGCTGGTCCTGATTGTATTAGTATTCATTAGAAGAAAGAAAAGAATTAAAACCATAAATTCACAGTGGGACACTTCATCTCTACCCGCTGAGTCGACAGAATGCTCAGTCAAACAAAACCCTGAATGTTACAAAGAGAAACAACTCAGACTGATTTTCCTGTTTTTTCATTGCCAGATATTAAAGTCAAAGAGCAGAGCATCGAGAACATGATGAGGTAAGAACCAGTATCTATTTTACAGAAGTGCTTCAGTACATTAAGTACTTCAATCAATCAATCAATCAGATGTAAATTGTGTATAAACATTGATTCAATACTGTGTGTAACCTCCTCAGACGTCCACCCTCAGCAGGGGTGAGGGAAAACTGTGAGAAAAAAGGGCACAGTGCATCATGGGAGTTCCTGTAGAATCTAATGAATGATTCATGAGTCATCTGAGCAGTGCTAACTTTGTTAAAGAGGAACGTTTGAGGAAGTTGAATTTATGTGTATAGAGCAGGGGTGTCCACACCTTTTACAATGACCAGGTCAAAACGATCTACCTGCTGTAATGCGCTGCTGTAACTGGCACGCGATCGACGTACTGGCCCCCCCTGGTACAGAGGGTGTCTCCCTCTTGTTTTCATCGTGACTCTGGTCAAGCTTAAACAAGTTTTCTCTTGATTTCCATTGCAGAGGGAAAAAGATCTATGAGCCCCCCCGCTTCATGACAGTGAGCCAGGCTGCAGATCAGCTGATGGACATCATCCAGAGGAGGAGAGAGGACGGCGAGGAAACCAGTGAGTAAAACCAACCAGTCATCGAGTGACAGTAAAGTGTAAAAATATGGGATGATAAAATGCTATAGGATGAGTGTTAATATGTCATACTAGTGTTTTAGTAAAAATATTTTTTATGTTTTTGTTACACTATAGCAATGATTAAAATATCAGGACTTCATTCTGAGAATTGTTCATTTTTCCCTGTGTATTGCATCATGTGAAATCTTTTATTAACACTGACAATTAACATCCGCCAGGTGTGACAGAGGACACGGTGTGTGTGGGTGTGGCTCGACTTGGTGCGGATGACCAGATAATACGTGTTGCAACGCTGCGTCAGCTGGTGTCATGTGACCTTGGCGCACCGCTCCACTCGCTAGTCATCACAGGTCAACTCCACCCGCTGGAAGTGGACATGCTGCAAATGAATGCAGAACCAAACGCACTGCAGCATCTGCACATGATTGACAGCTCATCATACACCTCATAACACACACGTCTGACGTCATAACTCCAACCTGGTCCTAACTCACAATCGATTCTTACCTGACCGTGAAAACCCAGACATGTACGTGACGTTAAATAAAACCTATTCTTTCTTTCTTCTTTTTTTTTAATTGCTGACTTTATTCCTTGACATTGGAGTTCCTGGAATAAGTTTTGAAATCCTCAACAGATGTGAATAAACTCAACCTGACAATGAATCCTTGATGTCATCCATGAAGCTGGTGATCAATAATCTAACAGTTAGCTCAGAGAAAATTATTTATTAAAGTTGGAAAAAAAATAATGGTCTGACAGGTCACATAGTTTGGCACATTAAAAACATCAGGTGACATTACACACTCCCAGAAGTGATGTCACAGAGGGGACGGGGCTCAGATTGTCTCTGAAGGCACTTCGGCATTAAAATCAAAAACAGGTGGGGAAAAGGCTGCGTTCAGAAGGTCACAGTTCTGTGTTACCCCCCCCCCCAACACACACAACCCTGGTCTCAATCTGTCTACGGGGGTTCTACTGAATGAGGGGTGGGGTCACCTGCAGTTTCAGAGTGAATGTGATTGGTCCCAGTTGACGGCACGACATGGAGCTTCTACATGGCCACCATATCAATCTGAACGTAAAGCTGTCGAACCCCAGCCTGTGGACAGACAACACTTAGTACTACTGCAAACCATGCTTTGTAATCTTCTGCACTACCAGTATGAAGATGCCAGGATGTGGTTCATGTTCAGATACCTGTGTGAAGATATGGTGAGTCTGGCTGAGGATCCAGCGGGTGTCTGCATCAGGGGCAACCAGCAGCTTTAAAGTGCCAATGTAAACATCAGTACACAGGGTCCAGAAGTGAGGCTCTTGCAGGTTGTACACTCCTTGCAGTTGCTGCACCTGAATGCACATATGAAACTTAAAGTTGGAAATGACTGACCTGTGTTCACCTGTACGACTGATAGTATCTGTGGTTATCCTCATTTAAGGTTACCTGTGTTTTTCAGACTCATGCTTGTACACGTCTCTTCAAGGTTAATCACAACGGTAACAGACACTGAACCATAAACCTGCTCCAGGTGTATGTGGGGTGAGCTTTATGTGGGAGTATGGGGAGGACTCACCCTCTGGTAACACTCTGGCAGGGCATGGTCCAGTGAAGGAGGAGTCCTCTGCATCAGGATCCCAATGGACTCCCTCAGTAAAGGCACCACGCTAAAGGTCAGAGACGAACAAGATGAATCTTAACACAATCATTCATGTAATACAACATTTAATACTTCATCCACACAGTCTGGCCGGTGACTTATAGTTCTGCTTATAGTACTACTGCTGCTTAGTGTGATTACCTGTATCACCATTAGTTCACCTGATGATACCACAACCATGTGGGACCTTGGAAAACACTACTGTCACTGCTACTCCAAACAATAATAATACTACAAAGTCTGATCACCTCAATTACTCTGATACTTGGACTTTACGAGACTGTTCATTGAGTCACTCTTCAGAGGTTCTTGCGATGTGCTTCAGGTCACCATGAACAATCTGCAAATCTCTGACTGACGTTCCACAGCAGTTTCCAGCTGCAGTAACCTGATGCCTGTGGTTGTGTGAAGGCCCCTCAGATGACAGCAGCACCACAATCAACACACATCAAATCCATTTCAGTTCATGTCTACAGACACAAACATATATAATCCATGACAGTGCTTAGGTAGCTTCCATCCGTACTGTCTGTAGTTTGAGTCATTTGCATGTTATCTTAATGTTTCACCGTTTGTTAGAACTTCATTAAAAACGCCATTAAAAAGTTCTATCTGTCACTGTCACTAATATCTGCTTTATCATGAGCAGAGAGTCTGAGCCTCTGTTGTATGTCAGAAGTATGAATTCCTTTTCTGAAGAGTCACAGATTTTGCACATCTGCAGAACAGAATCGTGCTTTTGTGACCTTCTCAAAATGTCCGTGGTTTGGACTCGTGTTCAACTGGAGAGTGAACGCAGTCCAAGAGCCACTGGGAATGTGAGCAGTAGATGGTAAATGAATTAATGTCTTTTTACAACCAGCCCATTGCTGAGGCAGGAAAAACAGTTCACCTCTGACACTACATTTATCTTACTAAAACATGATAGAAATATGAAATAAAACAATAAAGAAAAGCTTCAGTGCAGAGTGTTTATGCAATGCAGAGTTATTCAAATGTCAAGTAAATTGATTTTAATAATATTACTGTATTATGTCCATTCTGTTCTATCTATCGTCATCAAGCAGAGACTTGAGCTGATGAGTGAGGACGATCACAACAAAGAATCTAGTCTGTCCAGATGAGAGTAAAGCAACCTTGTGAGGCAGATTGAGGATTAAAAGATGGTTTAGTATCTGTGTGTGTGTGTGTGTGTGTGTGTGTGTGTGTGTCACCTGACTCCAATGAGGGCGGCAATCAACATGGAGCAGATGGGATCAGCGATCATCAAGTCATATCTTTGCATGAGCAGAGCAGAGATGATCACACCGACGCTGCCCAGAGTGTCAGCGATGATGTGAAGGAGGACGCCTACAACACACACACACAGTACAATACAGTATTATTTAAAAGAAGAAGAATCTTCTGACTGAATTCAGGTATGGACATACAGCAATGGACAAAAAGCTGGACAATGTCGCCCCTTGGTGGCTCAGTAAAGCTTCAGGGAATTCATTAGTCTGAAACGTTTCATCAGTTGTAGGAGTTGGTCTTATAACATTAGGAGGCTATATGATCCTATATGATGTTGTTTGCAAAGCTTAAGTATATATTTGAATGTTTATATAACAGTGTGATTAGAGATATTTTAGATTATTTTCTCTTTCAGAACAAACCATCACAATACCATGGTGCATAATCCTCACCTTGTTCAGGGTGTAGGTCAGAGGATGTCGCAACTTGTACACAGTGTTATGACTATGATGCAAATTATAATTTGAATAAAGGCTGTACAACTAAAATGTGATTGATTAATAAGTGATGTCTCTCTGGAGAAGAAGTGTCTGTGTTGTGTTTGTGTTGCTCATTGCCTCACCCTGCAGGATCTGCTTACTGGAGCCTTTTCCCGGGGTGTGCTGCAGCTCATCTGAAGACAAACGGCAAAGACGACAACAAACGTGTTCAGTTCAGTTCAGTTCTACAACCTACAGCATTTTCCCACTGAAAGTCACATTGTCTGTACCCCGTTTCAACGAGGTGCAATACATTACATTCATTTAGCAGACGCTTTTATCCAAAGCAACTTACAATAAGTCCATTCAACGTAGACATATACCCAATAGTGCAAGACGTAGACGAGTACATAAATATTTAACAGAAAACAACAAGAATCACTTCAAGTGCTTTCTGTCAAGTGCTGGTAGTTTTTAAGTTATAAACGTTTTAAACGTTGACAGAGATTAAACATGATGACATGTGACTTCTTCTACCCACCAGGCCAATGTGAAGACCGACTACAGAGCCACTCAGTGCAGGAGTTAAAAGACAAATGAACTACTTCCCCCATGATGCATCCACCCTTGCTAATGTTGACAATAAATCACAGTGCATTTTATCAGTCAAGTGTGTTAAAAACAGTGAAATCATAATCCCGTCTGCATCTCCTCCTGCTCTCACTGTGATAATCAGACCTTGACTTGTCATAGGTCTCACAGCTAATACTGGAGAACACATGAGGAAAAGAAGAAGCTGGGGACATCTAGGACTGGAGCTGGACAACAAACTGTCCAATCCAGAAAAGATATTTCATCAATCCATAAAGTGCAAAACGTCAAAAAATCAACACTCACCACCACAGAGTGGTTCCTTATGACTATGTTCATGTCCTCCATGACTGTGTCCATGTCCTCCATGACTGTGTCCATGTTCTCCATGACTGTGCCCATGTTCTCCATGACTGTGCCCATGGCCACCGTGTCCTCCATGACTGTGGCTTTGACTTAGAGCACCATTAAAAAGAGCGTGACTGTGTCCATGACCTGAGAAACAGCGACAACAACACAGAGAGAGAGAGAGAGACAGAGAGACAGAGAGAGAGACAGAGACAGAGAGAACCAAGGTTCTACTGATCTGCAGTGAGGTTTCGTAGGGTTCTGTTCTACTAAATCAGGACCTTGTTGTTCTGTTACCTTCCTCTCCATGACAGTGTCCATGTCCTCCATGGTGGAACACAAAGATCCCGACCAGGTTCACCAGTAGACCAGCCACAGATACAGGAAGTAGCCGCTCATGGTGGACATCTGGGGGCTCCAGGGCCCTCTGACAGAGAGAGGTACAGCAAAACAAGACAGGTTAGTACTGAGGGACACTGCAGACACATGTCTGTGTGTGAGAGTGTGTGTGTGTGTGTGTGTGTGTGTGTTACACCTCCACTCCCTCAGAAAAGATGAAGAAGGCTGTGAAGATGAGGAAGAGTCCATTGACAAAGCCTGCCAACACTTCTGCTCTCACATAACTGGAACACAAACACACAGAGGCCGAGTTAACAGCAGGTGACCAATCACACAGACTCAGAGTAGTGATGTCATTAAGCTACAGTTTCAAACCATGAGATGAAAACATTCACCTTGGATCATAGAAAAATCTTTCTGTAGACGTAACATTACGTAGTCTGGGTCACATAGACACACAGAGTGAGAGGAGGAGACATGTCCTCTATGGACGTCTTTCTATGGTTATGAGGACATTCTCTGTCGACTCCCCACAACCTCAGGATGTCACGCCACTATAACACTGAGATGTAACACTGGGTCAGAGGTCAGCCAGGACTCACCCGTATGAGAAGCTGTCGTTGGATCTCCACCTGGAGATGACTGAGGCTGCCAGACCTGCCAGCAGCGCGGTGCAGTCAAAGAACATGTGGAAGGAGTCTGAGATCAAACCTAAACTGAAGACCAGACACACACGTGATCACTTCTCTACTGTGGATCAGCTGACCAGAACCTGATCAGTCTAATTGATCCCCCTCTGACGTGTCACTGACGTATTACTGTGTTTACACACTAACAGAGACGTGGCACATCCAGAGGCTAACACCCGGACCAGCTGCCGGCCTGACGCCGGGCCAGCTGCCGGCTCCTGCGGCCTACCTGTTGCTCCAGATTCCGTACGTGAGCTCCACGAAGGCGAAGGACAGGTTGAGGCAGAGGAAGAAGAATAAATTCCTGGAGGTTTTATCCGCCAGGATTGACCTGAAACAACAACAACAAGCACAGCCTCCATCACAGCCTCCGTCACAGCCTGACCCGCAGCCGCAAACCCGGAAGAACCCGAGACATCAGTGCCCGAACACATGACCACAGTGTCCGTCAGTCAGTCACTGACGCTGACCACCGACAGGCGGATACAGTCGGTCTGACACAGATGTTACCTGATGCTAACCAGCTGTCTAAGCCTAGCCGGTTAGCATCATGCTAGCAGCGTATGTGTTTGAGTTAGCTGCCATTAGCTCTGTTAGCAGCGGCGGGTTTACCTGAACCATCCAGAGAGCTTCACCAGCAGGTTAAACTTGGTGGGTTTGTATTCGTCATCTTTAACAGATAAGGGCAACATCTTCACACCCGAGTCCACACACACACATTCACACACTCACCACGTCGACGAGCTACGGTAAGCTAACTGTCAACTTCCGGCGCACTCACATTTCACAATAAAGGCCTTTAAAAACACTGGCGATATTACTGCACCTGGTACTACTGACACTACTACCCCTACTACTACTTCTGTTTTTACTACTTCTACTACTACTACTACTATCACTGTAAACCTGCGAACAGACAGACAGACAGACAGACAGACAGACAGAGAATCTGTCCCAGTGTTGTGTTGTTGTTGCTGTGAGCAGCAGGGGGCGTCAGAGCTCCGTCTGACGCTGCAGTCAGTAAACATATGAGCCAGTTCCAGACAGTAAATCTTCACAATCTGTATGAAAACATAAACACTGTCTGTAATACACAGAAACTGTATGAACTTTATTCATGTCTGTCTGATGACGATCACGTGATCAGATGAAAAACAGTTGAGATGTTGTCAGATAGTTTCTTATTGTGTGATGACTCTAATGTTTATTTGTAATCTAAAGTATTGACCAGTGTGTGGATTTAGTTTATTATTTCTCCTCACATTAATCCACAGTAAGAATCAAATCAAGGCATTGTTTAACAACAACAATCCAGTAATATATTTAAACTGTAACATTTAAAATCTAAACTCTTTCATCCCAGTGAAGATACTTCAGGATGATCAGTCCTCTGATTGGTCAGTGGTTTTTCTGTTGAGAGACAGAATGGTTCTGCTTCACAGTCCAGAGATCACATCCCGTCAATTCATCCCCACTCAATTCTATGTATGTTAGTGTTGTGTTGTTGTGTGTTCTGTATTTTGTCTGAAAGGTTACTGATCAGTTTCCATGGTAACCACAGATGCTGCAACTCTATCATCAGCAGCTCGCCTACACAACGAGTCATGTGAATAAACCCTAGCAGCCACAGTTGTGGATATGATCGTTGGGCTTGAGAAAAAGAGAAGGATCGATTGTAGTCCACATTTTTGTCAGCCTGTGCCACCCATCAGTCAGTAGACTTTTATTGTGAAAATCTTTAATAGCTGCTCAGTGATCATAATTTGACTCTTGTTGTGAAAATGTCCTCTAAATAAATCAGTTAAAGAAGAGTTTGTGTAGTTACCATAGTAATCGTAGTTACTGCAGTAGTTTGTGTGTAAACCTGATGAGAATCTGGATCAGAGTCCAAGTAGTTTGAGGAGAAGCTGCTGCTCCTGAGCAGGAAGCAAAGATCTCTGTATCCTCATTTCAGACAGGAAATACCAGCTAAGAAGCAGATTAAAATGACAAGACACAGCAGAACCATTCACCACGCTTACACAACAGCAAAGAGGTCAGAGGTCACAGAGGCCCGGCAGGGCAGTGAACACCACACAACTGAAAAGCAGCAGCTGGATGCCAGAGAGAAAAGAAACACATTTATCAACACTTACACTGTGTTTCAGCTGAATGTGCAGCTCTGGATGGATCAGTGGATGGATCAGTGGATGGATCACTGGATGGATCAGTGGATGGATCACTGGATGGATCACTGGATGGATCAGTGGATGGATCAGTGGATGGATCACTGGATGGATCAGTGGATGGATCAGTGGATGGATCAGTGGATGGATCACTGGATGGATCAGTGGATGGATCAGTGGATGGATCACTGTGAGGGTCCGCAGGAGCAGGGGACTCTGGGGTCAGGGGGAAGGGGACATTTTCTGCAGCGTGCTGTAGTTGGTATAATATCGTCAGTGTTAGTGTAGACGTGTTGTGACAGTCAGTGTTAGTGTGGATGGATCAGTGGATGGATCAGTGGATGGATCAGTGGATGGATCAGTGGATGGATCAGTGGATGGATCAGTGGATGGATCAGTGGATGGATCAGTGGATGGATCAGTGGATGGATCAGTGGATGGATCAGTGGATGGATCAGTGGATGGATCAGTGGATGGATCAGTGGATGGATCACTGTGAGGGTCCGCAGGAGCAGGGGACTCTGGGGTCAGGGGGAAGGGGACATTTTCTGCAGCGTGCTGTAGTTGGTATAATATCGTCAGTGTTAGTGTAGACGTGTTGTGACAGGAAGCTGTGGACAGAAACCAGCACACGCAACACAACCAAAACACAGGAGACACAAACCAGCAGAAAGAGACGCAAAACTAGAATATATTTTCCATCCAAGAGGTCAGTGTGGACACGGTTGAGGAATACAAATACCTTTGGGTGTATTTGTACACAGTAAACTGTACATTTATAAATAATAATAATAATTCCTATTCTCTTTTTTTTTATTATTGCTGTTTCATTTTGTATTTTGTTTATTTTATTCTTTTATGTTTGTGACAGGACGCTCACCTGGACCTCTTGAGTTTGTCAGAAGATAACGTGTTAATTATTATTATATTATAACATCAGTACGTCTTTACTATCAGTTCTCTCTTGGATGAGAGATGAAATGTTCTCTGAAAAACTCCAGAGGTCCAGTTGCCTACTTTAAAACGCTCCTGAAGATAGCGTGATGATCTGATTGGATGATTTAGGGAATATATCTCTGTCCCACTGCTCAGTTTCAGACTGAGTCCTTACAGACACAGAGTTAACAGGTTTAACTGCAAATATCTGTCAGAGTATCAACATCCATCATATAGAACATAGCTACATTACTTAAACACTGTCTGTCTGTGTGTGTGTGTTTGGGGGGGGTGATTGGCTATTTAACCCGTTGTCATGGAAACAGGAGGGTGTCAGAAGTGAATGTGTTTAAGACTCAGTCTGCTTTGTTTACTGCTCATCATTTCTATAAATACACGTCAAGCTCTAATGAAAAAAAACATCCTGAAACATTTTACACAACAAAAGAGGATTTCATACATTTACATGTTCAATTATTTAATGATAAAGAATTCACCATGAAAAGATCAGAAATGGATCCAGCAGATCAAACGTGAACACATTCAGATGTCCTCTCTGGAGACAGTGTCAAGAATGAACCTCTTTGGAAAGACAAACCCTGTGAGTGTGTGTTTTTAGGTCTGTGTGGTGTAGCTGTCTCTGACTGATGTCCTGAAGACGCACACACACACACACAGACTGAGAGTGAAGGTAATCTGCACAATCTGATTCACAGGATACAACCAGAAAAACTACACAAAAAATAATACTGTTTAATAAGAAGTAAAACACGGTTCTGAAGACACTGAGAGTTACAGTAAAGGGAAAGTTCACAGAATCAGTGATCAATAATAAACCGTGGAGTGTTATATTGTTCATATCATCATGTTTCCCTGGTCACCTCGTACACCTGAGCCTGCTGGGATATGATGTCAGCACATATTCATCACCTACTGCGACGCCATCACCAAAAGATGGAATTTATAAGCCAAAGGAAGTTGTTGTCTCGTGTTGAACACAGATGTTGTACTTGTGGACATGGCGGTGACACCTTGGCGTCCATGTCCGATCTATCAGCGCACCAGCTGGCCTCAGGCGCTGGGAGGAGCAGACTGCGGCAGATGATAAAAACCTTTCTTCCTGGATCTCCTCATGTGGTTGAGCAGCAGAGAAGACGCTGCCAGGACAGCAACAACACAAACAGCTGGAATGATGACAACGCTGAGCGTGGGAGGAGGAACATGGGAGCTTCTCTCTGAGGAGGAAGGTGAACGAGACAAAAACACTGAGATGTGATTCTGACAGAGACGGATCAGTGAACTGGTCTGAAGTGGTCTGACTGACCTCTGACATTGATGCTAAACACTTTGACCTGGTATCCAAGGTCATTGGTCACATTGACCTGGTACAGCCCAGAGTCACTGGCTGTGACATTGACCAATAGGAAGGTGCCATTCAGGGAATATATCTCTGTCCCACTGGCCAGTTTCTTCAAGATCATGGCAGATGGTGGGAAACTGATGGTCTGACAGCAGACGGTGACATTTTGTCCCTCTTGGACCACCGTAGATGGCAGGATGAGGACAGTGGTGTTCCTCGGTGGAGCTGTGCAAACAGAGATCAGTTATGATGTCAGAGTCATGTGATCAGACATTCTTCTGCATCATGCTGATGGTCATCTGCTGAGATGAACCTGTTGACCTTCTGTCTGACCCGTAACAACACATCAGCATCTGATACTGATTCACGTGGTCTCCTGATTTAACCTGACCCCCGTCTCATTTCACTCTGAGAAAACCAAACCACATTGGTCCTCATCTGGGGAAGTGAACTTTAAAACTGTCTGATGACTAAGCAGGAACCAGAGTCTATTTCTGTCTCATGTGAAGGAGTGAGAGGTCACGACCTCAGATAACTGGTGTCACAACATAGCTTATGAAATGAAGCAGAAGAAGAGAGGACGTTACTGATTCGACTGCTGGTTTGTTTGGACTTACAAACATGTCCTATTTGTCTCTCATCACACTCGACTCTGAGACTCTGTCTTCTCCTGAGAACGTGGACATAAGTATCCTCTGACCTACACCCTCAGCAGGGGTTCACATTAAGATACTGACGTCCTTCAGGAGGACACTCACAGTGGACCTGCAGGGGGACACTGGTCCTCCTGAACCTCCACACGTCTCCTCTCTCTGTCAGCAGCTCCGCTCTGCAGGTGAGAACCTGCCAGTCCACCTCAACACGGTGCTGAAGAATAGATGATACGTTCTGTAAAGAACTGGAGAACCTGAAGGACTCAGACATCAGGGTTGTATTCCCCAACATCCAGTGGATCCACAGCTGATTGGCTGAAAAAACGTCCGTGACATCACACTGAAGGACAGTCTCCTGACCCATGAGGACAGGACCAGGATCCTTCACCACTGGATCAGATGGAAATGCTGCAGAGGAGCTGAAATCAGTTCACATTTTACAAGACCATTTGTGTGTGTGTGTGTGTGTGTGTGTGTGTGTGTGTGTGTGTGCGTGTGTGCGTGCGTGCGTGCGTGCGTGCGTGCGTGCGTGCGTGTGTGTGTGTGTGTGTGTGAGTTATACTGTGGGAGGAAACATTCATTTTCTCTGGAACAACATGAAGTCATAAGAGAACCTCTGACCTTGGACCTCAGATCAGCAGGCCAGAGATTAAATGATGTTTTCTCTGTGCACAAAACAAAAAGCTTGAGTTTGTATTTTGTGTGAAAGCAGAGAGGACGTGAGAAGAACCAGTGATGAAGGATCAGTTCAGGTATCGGTATCTGAGAAGAACCAGTGATGAAGCTGACGTCACAGAGCTGTCCTGTGTGTGGGACTCACAGTAGATGTGGACCTGGGTGTTTCTGGTCCTGATGACTGCATCACACTGTGCCTCACAGATGTAGCCTCCCTCATCGTGAAGGTCCAGGTTCTCCAGGTGAAGAAGAGACAGTCTGTCCTGCTGCGTTCCCTGTAGGACAGTGCCATTCCTGTCCACCTTTTTCCAGGTGAGGATGGGAGGCTGAAGACACCCGAAGGCTCTGCAGGTCAAAACCAGAGTCGAACCCCACTCTGCTGCTGAGGCCTGAGGAATCATCTCCACCTGCAGCGGGTGAGCTGAAGGAATCACAGAGCAGTTGATGACACCGCTCTCAGATCAGTAATCAGTGATCAATGATCAATAACTCTGATAAGAACACAATGAATGTTGCACGATGCTTCCAGCCTCTGACTGACTGAGGAGTTTTATCTCAGTCTCAGGTAAAACAATGGTCACATGAGGTCACAAAGGTCACATGTTCCTGCTCAGGTAACCTCAGATGAGTTTGATTGTTGGGTTGTTTCCACCTTCTCCTCAGCTGGAACCAGACGTCCTGCTGGAGGACATACTGAGACACGTGTCTCAAAACGATGGACACGGGTGTAAAGTACTGGATCAATTTGGAGTTAAGGTCATATATGCATGTTGAATGTTGACCTTTGACCTTACAGGACACGCTCTTACAATAAAGTGAGAAATGAAGAAAACATGTTCAGATACACTTGTGAATGAAAGGTTCATGTAAATGATGCTGATGAATCTCTAACCTTTGACCCTGACACAGCTGGAGACAAGTTGGGATCCGTACTGGTTGGAGGCTTCACACTGGTAGTGGGCGGAGTCTTCCAGTGTCGCAGACAAGAGGTTGAGGGAAAGCAAGGAAGAGGCAGGGTCAGTCCTCTGGATCTCCACCCCATCTTTCCTCAGCACCATCATGGTGGGCGGAGCTCCATCTGAGTGGCAGGTGATTGTCACCTGCTGACCCTCCACCACATCCTGGCCTGGACTCACAGAGATGGAGGTGTTGGTGGGGGAAGCTGTGGGCAGGGACAAGTATTACATCATTTTTATATATAAACACCAGTCGGCCATATTTCCTCCTCATGATCCAGCACAGAGATCTCACTGTGGACGGTGACCTCCATCACGGCCGTCTGGTTTCCCTCGCTGTTTCGTGCCTCACACTCGTAGCGTCCAGTCTCAGACAGACTGACTCTCGTGAACACAAGCTGATGTCCTTGACCTCGCCACAGAGATCGGCCATCTGCCGCCCTGAAGGTCCAGGTGATAACTGGCTCAGGGTTTCCCTCTGCTGAGCAGGTGAGTGTGAGTGATGAGTTGACCATCACCAACACAGAGTCTGAGATGGATGTCACCACAGGGGCATCTGCAAAAGATTCAGGAGTCAGATCCTGATGGACTGGAGAGGTTTAAGTCAGATCCCCAAGTCAGACTCAGACTCACAGATAAGTTTCATGGGGATGGTGGTCTCTCTGGTCCTGATCTCTACTGGCAGGTTCAGTGTGGCCCTGCAGCTGATGTTTGCTCCGAATTCCTTGTTCTGAGGAATAAACTTGTATTCCGAGCAGACAGTGCTGGATCCAGGCTCTCCAACCTCACTGTGAAGGACTCTGTCTCCACTGAACCAGGTGAGGTTCAGCAGCTCAGAGGGGTAAAGATCAGACACCTGACAGGTCAGCGTAGACTCCATCCCGAGTCTCAGCTGATCCTGGCCTCGGATCACAGGGGCTGATGGGAACGCTGGACACAGGAAAAACACCCACTTAAGAACAAACTGTGTGTGAAGATTGACACACACACACACACACACACACACACGCACACACACACACACACACACACACACTCACACACAGTATATATATAGACATGTTAGTGTGTCTGTGTGTATGAACTCACAGTAAATATACACATTGGTTTTAATCTCCTTCTTGTCTCCTCCACAGCTGGCTCTGCACAGCAGAGGACCCTCATGCTCCATTGTCACAGGGTCAAAGGTCACCACAGACTGGGTTCCTTTTGTGGTAACGGAGGCGGTCAGAGGTCGGTCTCCCAGCAGAGACCAGGAGAAGCCTGGCATCACTGGACAGTCCTGGACCAAGCAGACCAGGTGCTGACGCCCCCCCAGTCTGAACAGCGGCTGTCTGGGAACCACGTCCACACGCAGACTCTGAACACACCACGATGACATCAGCATCACTGCTGAGAAGATAAACAACATCAACGGCATGCCAATAAACAAACATGAAAGGAGAGTTTACAATAAAACAACAACAGCACAGCGACTTAATCAGTCATAAAGCTTTGATCGTCCATGTTCAATTATCAAATCAATAATCTGTACAGAGTGCGACCCTCTGACCTACAACTCAGCAAGAGTGAGAAAAAACAACAGAATAAGCCTTTAACAGGAAAAACACAGCACAACAACAACAACAACAACAATGCCACAACAACAACAACAACTCAACACAGCACAATGGCAACACAACAGCAACAACTAAATTAAAACAAAAGCGATCATCATTTTCATTTGAAAATGTGACTGTCTTCATCTTATGATCATTAATCATCATGAAGAGAACTGAAACAACATTTTTCTGAATCAGGTGAAAACAGAACATCAGAGATAATGAAACATCAGTGTTACCTGTGATGACGTAGCTGCAGTGGGACAGTGAGGACATGATGAATGGACAGAGTGGTGTCTCCATTGTGTCGATCTGTACCTGGACTCCTCAACCGTTTGAATCTTCTTCCACACACGAGAGAAAACGCCCCCTGAATCTCAGCCCCCTCTTTGTTTGTGCTGAGAATGAAGACCACAGAGCCCCCTGCAGGACAGATAAGGATTTCTCCTGTTCACAGAGAAGGAAACTTTACGTTTGCGCACTACACAATGAAATTTCTGCTTTTAACACATCACAGACAGCACACAGATGCAGAGCAGAATGCGGCCACACACAAGGCACCCAGGGAGTAACTGGGGGCCCAAGGGCTTCTCCCAGGGACCCAGAGTTGTGCTAATGAGGTTGGGGACAGATGGTGGCGCTATGCCTTCCCCATCTCCCAAATTTCCTGCGGGTCTGGAGATTTTAACCAGTGACCTCTTGGTTAGACACTGAGTCCAGGAACTGTGCACGAGGTTCTGGCCTGTGCTCGTGATATGTGTGTAACCTACATTTAAACATGTGCGGGGTGTGTAATGACCTTTGACCTGAGATTATTTGATTCCAGAGTTAAGATTTGCAATCAATTTTCACTGTAACTTTTCCTTCTGTGGAATCAGTCAGTAAATAAAGTTTGAATGAACTGAAAAACAAAAACACATTTGTAACTGTCGTCTTACAGTAACGTCTCAGACTCACTTACACACTGACTGATTGAATGACAGAGCTCTTTGATAACACAGTCTGTGTTACCTCCTATTGATCCAAACTTGATTAATCACTTGACTCATTCACTGTGTGGGCAAATGCCACTGGATGATGTGGAGTCATGTGACCAGACTGTCAGAATGTCAGAGGTCATTCCCTATCTGGTCTCAGTCTGGTCTTGGACTAAGATACGGAACAAACTGAATCAGAGGAAAATAGTTTTTATTTGTGTCACTGATCAGAAATAAAGTGAATTAAAGACTAACTCTTCCCTTCACAAGACATCATATACAGGATCAATCATCAGGAAGGGGACTACTAATAAAATGATTCCATCACAAAAGCTTTCTGAAAACCTGCTCAGGCACTTTGACTTAGTTAGTTTCAGTTAGAAAACTAAATACTTTACTGTTCTGTTTTGGTTCATGGAGGTTTTATTTTGAAAGTGTCTTTTTATATACAGTACCACTAAAAAGAAAACAGTCATGTAAGAAGATCGAGGTCTCAAACAAAACAAATATTACTGGGTGATTGATCAGTGGGTTTACAGCCAATCAGCTGACAACTATTCAGTCGGCGTCTTGTTTTCAAAAACAAGAGGTAATTCCTCATGTTTCTGTCATCTCTGTCCGATTCACACATTTATCTGTGTCCTGCACAGACACAGGTGTGGAACATCTTTAGCCTGGATTAGTATGAAGACTGCAACCAGCAGGTAAACGTTAGCTAAGATTCTCTGGACAGGTCTTCAACCTGTCCCAGTGTAACCCACACAGCAACATACATACTAACATACAAACGCACAGGTCAACATAAACATCGTGAGCATCAGGACAACTCTGTGTCAACACATGATCTTAGACAAACAAAGCATCATCCATGTTACCATGTGCTCTACTGCTCAGTAAATCATCATCAATGGTTATTTAACTAATGAACAAAGCTGAGTGATACACACGCACACACACTTAAATCCCCTGAGTCTAATGATGACATTCTGTTTTCAGTCCCTTCTTCATATTATTCTTACTTTTATTGCTGTTGATCATAAAATCCATCACAGTGACTGTCCTTCACACAGACACACAACAGAATGTAAATACTGTAAACATGACAATGAACTGTCATCAGCTGATCCTTCGGTTCAACTCAAAATTATCTGTGTTAAAATAAAAATTACTTTTCTTCTGTGACAAATTAGAAATATAAAATCTGTCTTCTTTATCTAAATAAACTATGTATTTGTCCACACGAGCCACATGCGTGTACATTACATATTTACAGTCAGTATGGACAGAGAAGCTGTTTGCATCTCTTCAGTCCCAACACACAAGCTGCTGCTGCTGTAGCTGCTTCTCTCTGAGGGTCATCTGCAATGACTGTGGGTCATGGTCCTCAGGTCAGATCTGCAGTCTTAGTACTGGATGAACTCAGACTGAAGAGACTGAAAGACAGGACAAACATCTGGTCAAATGTCAGTGGTTCCGATTCAATGCACTGTGTTCTGGTGGCCGGTCTGTGTGTGTGTGTGTGTCAGGAACACATACACACACATAACATAGAAGGTGTGTCTCACACACACACACACACACACACACACACACACACACACACACACACACACACAGTACATGTGACATACATCAGCATGTCATAGTAAATGTCGGCACACTGGGAACAGGCTTTAAACAACAATTCTAATCTAATTTGATTTGTAACTCCGCCAACAGTTTGTCTGACAGCATCCTCTGTCCAAGACCCTCGACAGGATACTGTATGTCATGACCTCCTTCAACCCCATTTCATCTATTATATTTATAATGTTTGTAAACTTAGAAACACTGATTGATCACACCATGTTTAGTACTATATTCGCTTTGCTATGAGGGTTGGACACAACCTTCTAGCACCTGGCCTTGTGTTCATGCTGACCACTCACCTGGACAGTGAAGCACACAGGTGGGATTACAGGTGTTAGGTGTTGTGTCCAGTGTGTTGGTGAAGTCAGAACAGAGAAAACCAACCATCAGAGAGGGGGCGGGGCTAAGCTGCTGCCATGTCAGAGGACTTACAGGTATGGAGCGGCTCAGGTAACGTCCTGACGGACCCTTCATTGGGCCAAAGGGCCCAGGGCCCCTGTATGGGCTGAAGTCCTGAGGCCCCGGCCGAACAAAGCCTTTCCCTGTTGGGGGCACTGTTGAGCCGTACGGGGAGCTGTTGTTGTTGGCCTTGAGTGGCATGCTGCGAGGGCCATTAACGTACAAAGAGAGAGAGGGCGGGACCACAGAGGAGGGGGAGGGGCTAAGAGACACAGAGGAGGACGAGGGGAAAGGTGAGGAATAGGGAATCTTCCTATCCTCCTCCATGTCTGCAGCATAAAGATCACTGAGGGAGGTGGCCAGTCGAGAGCTGAGAGCTGAGCTGAGGTCAGGGGTGGGGTAAAGGTGGGGTTACACACAACACACACACGTCACAGTTTAAAAAACAAACACAGACATTCTGTGGTTCCTAAATCACACAACACCTATGTGGGTCAACAAATCAAGACAGGGTTCACTACGATCCAGTTCAATCAGGACCAATTACAACTGAACACCTGAACCAGTATCGAGTCAGCTTTAACAGGGATCTAGACCCAGATAAGGTTTAACCACATTTACCAAGTCCAGTACAGCAAATATCTGTCGGGTGAAGTCCATGTGACAAGGGTTCATTAGGTCAATTTTAACAAGGCTTAAACCTGGTTCAAATCAGGTTTAATAAAGATTACATCATGGACCAAGTCTGTATAACAAAGATCTAAACCTGGGTCAAATAAGGTTTAAGAATGATCAAACTTAAAACCTGAACCAAGATCACGTCAGCTTTACGAGGAATCTAAACCTGGACCAAATCCAGTTTAAAAAGAGATAACTCAGGATTAAGTCAGAAAATAACATGGACCAAGTCAGGTTTAACAAAGATCTGAGTCTAGAACAATTCCAATTTCAACTAAAACAGAATTAAATCAGGTTCAAGTCAGTTTGAATAAAGATTTACAACTGCTAGAGGAGCAAGATGCAAGACACCGACCTCCTGATGTTTGACGCCGATGATGACTGACTCCTCCCAATCCTCTTTTCTGCAGCAGAAGCAGACGATACTGGGAACCTGAAGGATTTGAGAGGGGAAGAGGGGCCCTGACCTGCCCCCATCGACAACCTGAACACAGATGCATTCTTGATCAATACACAGATTGATTAGCGTTTCTAATGATACAAAAGTAATCAATAGCAGTTTTTAAAAAAAATACATTTTCTAATCGTCTGAAGAGGTCCCTGAATGTGACATGGGGACAGATGACAGCTGACTGTACCTCAGTGGTTGAGAGGCCGATCGGCTGTGAATCTTCATCTCCTCCACCCTTAAAGAAAACATGGCATGTGAGCATCACAGGGACAATGCAGTGGAACCTAAATGATTAAAATACTAACTAATGGTGATGTTTCAATCAGGATACACAGTGATATGTGTTACTGGGGAAAAAGAGACACAGATGAGTCCCGAGACTCTGGTGTCTGTACCTCAGAGTTCCGGTGGTGGCAGGGCGTGGGGGGCGTCGGCTCTTTAAGGCTCTCAGTTTGTCTCCCTGTGTTAGACCCAGTCCACTCTCAGTTAGCTCTCCCTGGAGAATAAAATAAGAAGAAGAGAGCTTTAATTGTCATTGTCACAGTGCACTACGCACAATGCTATAATGTTCATACTGACAGGAGCAGAAGAAAAATAATCTGACTCTTGTGTTATCGTCCTTATTCTATTCAGAATTTCAAATCCTCCTCACATATGAAGCACTTAATGCTCAAGCTCCATCACATCGAGGAGAGCTGATTACAGTGTTCCTATCTCATCAGATCACTGCACTCTGTAAACACAGGGTCACTGTGGTCACTGTGGTCTTTTAGAGAACAGCGGGAGGGTGAGGTGAAGCCTGAACCAGTAAGGTAAACTCAATATTAAACTTGATTTGTGAGTGAGTGCTTGAGTGTTTTTGTGTGAGACCTCTTGTAGATGGTCGGAGCTCGGAGACCTGCTCACATTGCTGTTGTGGGCGGGGTTTAAGGTGAGGTTGTCCATAGTGGTGATGAGTTGTGGCACCACTCTATCCTGCAGTTTTGCTTTTTGTGAGCGTTCACTGTCACCAAGCAACCACAATTCTTCCTGCTTCCTGTGAGGACAAGCACACAGTCTCAGAATGTGACACCAACACAGTGAACCAATCAGCACAGTTCCACAGAGCAGTTCTAAATAAATCTGGGGACATTTCCTAACCTGTGAACATCAGCAAACTGTGGTGGGTTATTTCTGCTCTAAGTTTTCTCTCGTAGACTTTGGGACACCAGCAGTTGTGGACATATCTACATCCTGTTGTCTTCTTGGTTGAGGCCTGTGAATATTCTCATTCATCCAGGTCATAGTTATCTCAAGGAAATTGAATCAAATGCAACTGGATTTTTTTTCTTTCAAAAACCAAAATCCAGTTGCGTTCGATTCAATTTCCTCTGGATCTTCTTGGTTGGTAAATGTTCTGTAAAAACCCTGGAGCAGGGTTATTCAACTAAATTGTTTAGGGGGCCACATTGTAAAACTGCTATGAGCAGTGGTGGTTCTGGTTCTACACCTCACTGACTACAGACAACATACAATCAGAGACACTCACTCTTCCAGAAAGTTCTGCTGTGGTCCAATCACAGAGCCTGGTCTGCAGATCCGGATCCAGGCAATGGCCTCACTTGCTGCGAAACTGTAATTTTTCATCAGGTAACAGCCTATCAGAGTGCCAGTCCTGCCCAAACCAGCTGACAGATGCATAGATAGGCAGACAGAGAGATAGCGAGAGATAAAAGATATAAGTCAACAGAACCAAAACAGAAACCATACAAATAATCAGCTTGTGAACTGACACAGGACAGGATGCCCTCACCCTTGCAGTGGACGGCCACTGCTCCGTCAGTGCTCTCACAGATGTGCAGGAAGCGCCGTGTGATTGTGTCATTGGGCGTGCTGCCATCTATGAAGAAGAGGTCGTAGTGATCGAAGCCAGCATCAGTGAAACGTTTAGAGTCATAGATCTTCTTGTTCAGACGGATGATGGTGGTCACGTTGTGCTTCCTGAAGTATGGGAAGTAAGCCTCGGGGGCGTGCAGAGGGTAACCTGTGGGACGCAGAGTGAAGGTCAGACAACATGGGCCCTGACATACATCAGATGCAGAGAGCCACCAAACACCACACAACAACTGCTGGAAAGTCATTTTACCACCAACTGTTCAGACCTGTTTATGATTAGTTGTTCTGAATAAACATCTGCTATATACTGAACACATATACATCTATACATATTACTCATCTACCAAATATAAACATCAGAACTCACCATTCTCCACTTTAGTTTTAGGATGAGGTCCACTAAAGGCCAAAATCTTTCCTGGGACAATCCAGTTCAGGTCTCCATTTTCCACCCGCTGTGAACAAAGTCAGAGATGAAGGTTGAGTGGGTTCATTCTGCTGATGGGATGCAACTGCAGGTGCTGCAGCCTCATTTTCTGAGCCTTAACCGTGTCTGCTGATCTCACTTTCATCCTTTCCTGAATTATTTTGTGTTGATTGTTGGACTTGTCAAGACCCGATTGAACCATCACAAGGTTTCATGTCACACAAGCTATTTCTAATAAATAATTCAGGTCACTTACCTCATAGTGTTCATACTCGTCCACGTCAAAGGTCTCGAAGTCAAAGAAACCATGTTGCAGAGACTGAAACACACATACCCATGTACATGATGAAGTCCAGTTATTAGCTGATGTCAGCACAGACTCAGCTGAGACACCCTGAATGAACTCAACATGTAGACCCAGGTAACCTGCCTTATCTTGTCTTTTTCTAATCAGGTTTTACAATAGTGTTGCAATGGCCACCCTTCAAAATGAACCTGTCTTCTCATACACTAGTCATATACAAATAAACATTCTTTGTATGTCTCACCGAACCTATGTCTGATGATGTCAGCTTTCATGTGACTAATCAGAGCAGGGACATATTTGACTCACTTTCCTGATGCCCTGTAGACAGTCGAGAAGTGTGAGGCTATAGCTGCAGTTTCCAAAGGAAGCGTCCCTGCAGAGACACAAAGTCACAGGGAGACACAGACAAAGAGAGACAGAAAAAGAGAGACAGAGAGAGACCAAGACATAAAGAGGCAGAGAGACAAAAACACAGAGACACAGTGAGGTTCAGATTATTTGACTACATAGACAAACATGTCTCTGTTCAGAGATGGGAAGACAACTTGGACACAACAATTTTGAGTCAAAGTGGACTCTACTGTGTCCTGATCACTGAGGACAAACGGAAGGATTTTCTCTGGAGTGTTTTCTTGTCTGTGTGGACAATATCTTCAGTGACATTATCACATCAGTGTTAGTCTCATCTAAGCAGTGACAGATTCCCTTAGATCCACCACTCCGTGAAAAACCAGCTCTGAAACAGCTGTAAACAACCACAAATAAAAGATGTCCAGGAACTGACCCCAGTTAGCTTCAACAATCCAATGAGAAGCTCACAAACGTGTGTGTGTGTGTGTGTGTGTGTGAAGGGGAACACAAAAAGAAGCTCTTTACGCCCCCCACACTAAGTCCCCTCACTTGTGCCTAAACCACAACAAAGTGATGCGTCATGCTACCTTAATTAACGTAACAGTTTTTTGGTGTTTTTCTGCTGTCAACGCTAATTAGAACTATTGAGCCCCACCCTGTGGCAGTTGTGTAGTACTGCAGCAAGTGCTGTCTGACCTGAAGGGCAGGTAGGTGGCGTTGGAGCCAGAGATCAGAGCTCTATAAGCTTCTTCTGGAGTTTTCTTCAGGTAAATCACCTGAGAAACACAGAGTGAAAATTACATCATCACTGAACAACAGTAGCATTGGTGATAAGTGTCTGTAAGTATGTGCGTGGGCAATAGTAAACAATAGGACCAACTTTATTGAGACTATATGTTTTCATATTAGTAAATAAATAATAGCAGTAGTAGTAGTAGTAGCAACAGTAGTAATAGTAGTCCAAACACATGCACATTTTAATTTGCTTGAGCGTCCTCACCCTTGTCCCAAATAACCGTCAATAAGATAATCAGTACATAATGGACGGACATTTTGACACCAGTAAAGAGGAGAAATTCATGATGTAACAGACAGTAACAGGAAGAACATGTGATATCTTACCGCATATCCACCAATCAGCACTGCAGCATTGGATCTCTTCCTCTGGTCAAAGCTGGTGTAGTGGACAATTCGTTTCCTGCTCAGAGTAAAGGACTGGGGAAGGATGAAGAGGAAGGAAGAACAGTAGGAGAAGAAGATGAACCTTAATTTACAATCACTGATGCCACAGAAGTCACTGATAATGACTTCTAACCTCTGACTGTGTTCCAGTCCTCAGTAAAGACAACAACTAAGAAATGATCTGTGTGGGACATACACAAAGCTGTGAAGTGAAACCAGTCAAAACAAAATGTGGACATGTGACATGTATATTCAACACTAACAAAAAGTGATGGAATACTATCGAGTGGAATGCAACATGACACAAAAAATAAAGACGGTCCTCTAACAGAGCTCAACACTTTTCTCTTACAATGCAAAGTAGAAAACAAAATGGACGAGCTGCCCACAGAAGAAAAACAGGACTCATCGGCGCTCTCAGGTGTGTCCAAAACACATCATTAAACCATCCACTTGGCCAGTTGTCATGACGACCAATAACAGTCAACCAGAGGAATGTCATCACTATAGCAACACAGACACAACACAAAAATACAGAATGTCTTATAGTCTAATAAGCTGATGCACCACAACAACTGAGCACTTGCCAGGTGAACATACTGTGTGAGAATAATCTCTCTCAACACACACACAGTGTGTATAGTATACAAATATTATACTGTTTTTCACTCTCATCATCAATCCCTCAACACAACTTGTGTGTTCACCTACATGACATCACAACTCAATGAGCCTGTGAGAGGGTGGCAGTGAATGTATCATGACTGACTGTGATGTTGCCTCATGCTGTGTCTGTCCTGCTGCAGTCTTTACATTCCTGCTGAGGGAGAGTCGACGGCAGAGACTCACCTTCAACTTCTTGTTGAGTTTGCAGCAGTATCTGTACAACATGGCCAAGTTCAGTGGACCAAAGTCTGCATAGAAACTGGAATCAGACAGATGACAGACTGTCTCAGCAGGGGGACACACAGCGGACACAAGTGTCAAACATATTTCATTTTCACACAGAGGTCAGGACCAAGGCTAACTCTGAACTCAAAGACACAGATGTGGAGGCCTGAACTTGTTTTGTGTTTTAGACTTCAATATGATTAAAACTGTTCAATCTCCACAATTCTTCAAGATAATTTCATCATTTCCACTGACAACAAAAATCTAAATATTCAGATTATTTGTCAAAATGTGGATCTTATGTATTTAACTATACTTTAATCCATCTCTTATACTTAGTGCTCATCGTGTCTGTAGCTGAGTAACTTCCTGTGTCAACATCATCATTTCACCAAGTCTGTAGATCAATGTCACAATGACATCATGCAGACAAACATGACATCATGTGGGAAACTTACTTTTCGTAGACAAACTCGTCGTCGGTGCAGAAGTAGTGAGTGTTGGCAGTACTTTTAGGTTTACTGCGTAATGTGGCAAAATACAGACGCTCTGATGGAGACAAAGACACACAGAGGAAGACAGAGGGAGATGGAGACAGAAAGAGACAGATTGAGGATGACAGATGGAAAGTGAGACAGACAGAGATTGTGCAGAGTGAGACAGGTTAAATCTGATGCCGGATCAGATCTGAGTTTGTAAAGCGAGGGCATGCATACACAAACACACACACAGTTTGAATCCAAAAAAATGCCTTTTCACTTGTTTTTGACAAATAATCTGTTGTGAATATCACCACAATCTAATAATAACTGGTGAATATCTGATTAACAGCTGTTCTTTGATTATTCTTTCTGAGATGCTTTAAATTATAGCTGTTTATTATTGATCAGTAACTGAAAAATAGTAATACAAATAAAAACAACTGTTTACACGAGAAGTAACCATGGCGATGGCGTCAACCAGTTAACCGCCGTTCAAAAAGAATCAGATAATGATCATAAACACAGTCTCAAACTTTGTTTAAATGAACTTTATCAAACAGCTGACCCTCGTTACCTTTAATGAACTCTGTGACCCCCAGAAGCTCTGGGTCCTGGTTCATCCTGAACAGGGCAGATAGGATCGGGGAGTGCCGGACTCCCCCTCCCCCTCCCCCTCCCGCCTCCACAGCTTTGGAAACTTTTCTCGCTGCTAACAGGTTAGCCGCCTGCAGGCTAGCAGCGGACAGCCGAAGCCCGACTGTCTATAAAGTTACAAACTTCTCCCTCGGTTTCCCATCACTCTCTGCGGCAGCGCTGCGGTCATGGGCGGACCTTTCTGTCCGTCTCCGCGGCTTCTTCCGCACTTTTAAATCGGTAAATATCCCCGTGCTAGCATGTTAGCATATTAGCACCGCAGCAGGTTGACGACGCTCGCGGAGTCTGGAACTCTGATTGACCCAATCCCTTCTTAAGACATGCATTACCATAGCAACGGTAGCCACGCCCATAACAACCACAGCCAATCAGCACCCTCAGTGCACTGTGGTGCCTTCACGTTCAGCTGGGAAGAGTTTGTCACCTCTTCTGATCAGCAAGGAGCTGCCAGGGACCTAATCATATGCATATGTTTTCACACACTTTACATAACCGTACACCATATGACAAGTGAATATTCTACTGTACATCCAACCATTATCTACCTCATGTCCTTACAAGGCTGTGAGAAGAGCTGGAGTGGACCCCAGCTGAATAAACACACAGAAACAACCAGTCACATTCATATTCACACCTACAGCCAGTTAACGCAACCCCAATCTGCACAGGCCGACAGATCAACACTACTGACCAATCAGATGACTGATCGTCCTACACAACCAGGAACAGAAGAGGTTCGAGTAAAATGAGAAATAATAAAAAGCAGCAGCCGTTTTTCTGCTAAAAATGAATTTACTGTTCTAGACTTTCCATTTGCCCACGCTTTAAAACACAGCTTCTAACAAACAGAGGGAGACTTTAGAAAAAATGAAAAATGATCTACACACTGATCAATAATTCTGCTGATCATAAATGAACATTATATTCAGAACGCGCTCATCATACATCAACTACTGCTCTCTGTGTTGCATTAGAAACATCAAAACTTTTTAATTTGATCACATGTTCATTATGAGATGGACTCAGAAATTAACATCATAGTGTTTCTATAGACACACTTTATATTTCTAGACTAATTTCTATGCATGAGATCATAGTTTCTATTTCATTGTGTCTCTTGCTGTGAAGACATCTCCATCAGTAATCACTCTTTATTCTCATATTATAGGAAGAGCTTTATTCTGATTATCTCGACGATCTCAATGATCGGTTCACTAAAGACAGAGAATCAAACTGATCCCAGATCTGTTGACTCTGCTTTACAGGTCTCACAACTCTTTTTATTATTATTTTATTAAACAGGTGTAATATTTTCACTTGATTGGCTGGTTTTACGACTTCACCCTGAAAAGTTTAAAATCCCAGACTCGTCTTTTTATATGATTACCCTCTGATGACCTCTCATGCTGAACTCACCTGCAATTAGAGAGATCCACACACAGTTTGGAGATGGTCCTGGCCCTGATCCCAATCCAGGTCCTGGTCCCACACCTAGTCCGGGTCCGGTTTGGTGGATTTGGGGGCCATCCTGGTGTGTCTGCGAGGCCCCGTTGTCTGCCATACTGCAGGATGGCAGGCAGACTATGAACATCAGGCTGAAGCAAGGAGGTGTCAGGTGACCCAGATCAGGTTACCCCTGGTTCCAGAGTCAACAGAAGTGTGAGTTTACAGCCTCCTCAGGTTTCAGCACACATTCAGGTCCGAGCAGGACTTCCTGCTGTACACACTGTACATCAGCTTACCTGCAGCAGGTCAGTTAAAGAACGTAGCGGGACAACACACCAATGACATCATGGAAACAAGATGGGGAAAGCAGAAGGGACAGGACACCTGCTTTGCCACAGCTTGTTGGAAACTGGACTATAAACTACATTGCCCATAGCCAAACAAACAAATCACACACACACACAAACATAGACAAATACACACAAAAAACCCAAGACCTCACAGAGCTCATTTGTAAAGTACTCAGTCCTGGTCCAGTGGGGCCATGCAGCTGACCTCAGGCAGCTGACCTCAGGCAGCTGACCTCAGGCAGCCCGCACTGCTCTCTGCTTCATGTTTTTAAGGACACATGTGACCAGACTCAGTTAACATGTTTCTGATGGGGACAATATTCATATGTTCTAAAGACTAAAGCTTGAGATGACAGGTGATGTTCTACCTGGACCTGTAAGGACCAGGGGTAGAATAAGTCCCTCGCGAATCCTTGCTGCTCATACAAGGCGCAAAATAGGACGAAATGTGATGTGTTCTAATGAAACATATTGTAATGTATTGTGATATACTGTATCGATGCGTATATGGCAGTAATGCACATATAATTTTGCCAGTTTGCCAGTCACCATGAAAAAAAAGATCCATTAGCTGTCCAGTGACATCATCAGAATTTCCAACCTGAACCACTGTAAAAACAACAGACAAACATGAACGTTGGAAACTTTTATTTTTTTACAGTATTAAAACAAACACCCTGAGAGACAGAAGCTAAGAGGGTCAGCCATGATGAGAGCAGCTACAGAGTCTGGTGTACACATTTTGTGTGTCTGTGAGTGTGTGTGTGTTTTGATAATGGGCTACATCTACACTGCCATACCTGAAATCACATGCCACATGACCCTTCAGGTGTAACCAGGAAGCAGGTGGTTGCTTAGTAACAGAAAATCCTCCTGAAGGAGCAACAGTGATGGTGAAAATCATGCAGGGGTTTGTTTTGTTCGAGCGACCACAAGTTGGAACGGTTACTGTCAGGATGTGGGCGTCTGCATCATCTCTTGCTAAACTCAGCCCCATAGTTTTCAAAATAAAACACATCCCTCGATTTTGAAAAATAAAACATAACGCCAGAGTTTTCAAATGAAAACAGAAGCAGCAGTGTTTCCAAACGTTTCGGTTGAAAAACTCTTGATGTAGCCTGAGCTTGTGTGTGTGTGTGTGTTACTGTGTCTACAGGCTGAGGTTGGTAACTCCTGAACCTTGACACTCGATGATGAAGGTCACATTACTGCTCAGCTCATCTTCACATTTTGTTATTGTAAACTTTGCCTAAAACAAAACAAAAAAAAGTGAATCCACATGTGAAAACAGAATGAGTATCAGTAGTAGACAAAATAAGTGTTGGTTAATGAATGCAGTCATTGGGAATTCAATGAATGAAGTGTTTCTGACCTGAGTGAGCTGCTCTGCCACATAAATGGCTGTCTGTGTGTGCAGGGTCACTGCACCTGTTCGAATTCGAGATGTTCCCTTTGCCAACGCCATGAAGATGATGAGCTGAGGAGGAAAAAGAGATAGCTGGTCAGAGTTAGCTCACTGTGAGGTCACTTTACGGTCGGCAGAGGAGCATCTCACCTGGTCCTGCAGAAACTCATCCACACAGCCATTATGTCTGATATTTCTCAACAACATCTCAGCAGCTTCAATACCAACTTTATCAGCATAAACACCTGAAATACACACACACACACATTTATATATTTACACATACATGACTGTGCATTATTTTACCTGATTGTAAAAACATGTGTGTTCTGAATTTTACTGTGATGAAATTACAGGATGCAGTGATGATTAAAAGTGACTGAGAAGGTAAATGGATTTATATAAAGGATCAGTGTGATAAATTAGGCCTCTCTCAGGTCATCATGTTCAGGTCAGTGTTGTTGTGTTGCTGCCCTCTGCTGGTTACGGTTGCACACTCACCTTTCTTCCCCAGAGCTGAACCTGCAAACAGACAACCTGTTGATGACTCAGCAATGATTCTGAAAAACAGAAAAGACCAATCAGAGGGCTACTGCGAACAACACACATATCTTTGTTTGAAAAATAGTCAGTTAATATAAAAAAAAAATTAGATGTTGGAAAAACAACTTCAGTGAACAGTGAACCCTCGCTATAACGCGGTTCACCTTTTGCGGCTTCGCTGTTTCACGGATTTTTTTAGTGCAGTTTGTTATGCTTTTTTTTTTTACAGTGTATGCACGTGCATTGTGCTCTGTGTGGAAAAGGCTGTGCTCGGGACGGAGACGCTGGCCCTTTAAAAGGGCGGTGCTTAGACCCGACCGTCTCGCCCGCAAGCAGAGGAGTCAGGAAGGAGGGAAATAGGAGAAAGTTTGTTTGTAGTGTTTAAAGTCATTAAATCGGCAAACTACAGCAACTGAGTCTTTTTTTGAGTTCTAACCGGACTCACCACAGTGATTCACCTTTCCACCACACCACGGCCTTCAGTAGAAAAAGACGCTACAGCGGAGCTGAGTCAGCACAAAGAGGCACAGTCAGAGGAACTGTGAAATACGCTTCAGTCACAATGTGTCCAACCGCATAGGTTGATTATTAAAATGATTATTTTACAGTATTTCTAAAAACTATCATAGTTATTTGTTAGAAAACGCTTCTATTTTTATTTCTTAAACAAATGCTTGGGCCTGAAAACAGGTCTTGATCTTTGGTTTCGTTCTATAGTACTGGATAATAATTGTAAAAAATAAAGCTGACTACTTTGCGGATTTCGCCTGTCACGGGTTCTTTTTGGAACGTAACCCCCGTGATAAACGAGGGTTCACTGTATATTGAAATCCAATAGATGGATGAATGGATAAATGGATGGGTGGCTAGATGGATAGATAGATGTATCATGGTATTCTGTGATGTCATTACGTGGGTGGGGCTTACATGATGCCATTGCCGTTACCACAGGCCTTGTCTTTCTCCTGCAGTGGCTGGATGTTTATGTATAGTTCTTTTATTTCTTTCCTGATGGTTCGAACAGCAGCAGCTGACATGTCTTTTGCCAACTGGAGTGACAAAAACAAACACACAAAGTCAACAACTGCACAGTTACACAGTTGACCATTAAAACACAAACACTACAGTTAACCATACAGAATCAACTAGTTTGGGGACATGTCTGAGGTCATAACAGGGTTCACGGAATGGAATGTTAACAGCATGAGCGCAAGGTGGCATTGTCACGGACTCAACCAAATGTCAAAATGTCATGTTCTCACAACAAATACTCTGAAGTGTTTAAGAAGTTATATTTCATTAATCTGAGACCATTATGGGTTAAATCATTGATTTAACACTGTGCTGTCAGAGCAGCAGTATATGTAATGGTATATGATGTTACAGGGTTTATGAGTATATGAATGTTATGTGAGATTATAAGTACTGAGTGTGGTAATGCACCTAGTCTGTTTGCCAACCGCCATGAAAGAGAAAAAGAACAAAAAAAACATTACTTTGTAGGGCAGGACTCCAGCAACAAAGGCTCTGCCGTGGATCTTGGTGATGTTTCCTCTTTCAATCATTGTGATGGGCTGCAGCTCTTTGACCGGGTTTACTGTCACTATCACTTCACCCCCACCCTTAGGGTAGTAACCTCTGTAGGACACACACACACCCACACACGCACACACATATATGCAATATGTTACACAAATATCTCTCTAACATATCTTCTGTTGCCTCCTGTTAGATGACCAGACACTGACCTCATTCTGATATCACAATCAAAACTGATTCCAAACTTCTCCGCAACAGGCTTAAACACCTTCAGAAGAAAAATTTGTTAAATATAAAAAAAATTATCAGAAACAATCACACAGTATTTTCAGTACATATTATATAATACACTGTACTGTGCAAGGCACAGTTTAAAAACACTGTATATACACTGTACAGTGCGTACAGAGTGGGTTCTGCAATTGTATGTGTATAGTATGTTTACAGAGTGTGAGCACATGGACTGTGTGTGAACGGCTTGTGTCAGACCTTGACTGTGTAGTCGATCTGAGGAGCCATTTCAGCATTGGTCCCTCCCTTCAGACAGAACAATGAGGTGGCATCAGCATACAAAGCACAGGGCAAAACTACCTGCAATAGCAGACACACACTCCTGATATGGACACACACACACACACACACACACACACACACACACACACAGAAATCACAAATTACTTGACATAAATAAACTACAATTTCATAAAAATACTACATATATACCAAATTTAACAAACTAAAACAATTGTTTAGTTTAAATCTTCTTTGTTTTGCATCCATTACATACAGTAGAGGTACATTTTGTATACATTAATGTGACACCTGTTCTATCTGGACAGCCGTACCATCCATTTACAGGGTTACAGACTATGACCACCAGTTTCTGAGAAAAGCTTCCATGCACTGATCACAAATAAGAACCTGAGCTGTCCTCAGGTTCCCCTCAATTCTACAGTCCTCGTACTGAGGACATGTGAGGACATGTGAAACCACAGACAGACATTCAGTCCCACCCTGCTGTCTGTGTGTCGGCTGTGTAGTTTCCAGACTGGATCCTTCCTGGTGTCAGACTGATGTCAGTGGAGCCAATACTTGCACCCTGCAGACTGCCGGAACACAGATCTGAGACCAGCTGCAGGCCGCTCAGATGCTGCGGTCTGAACACACACAGGCAAACAGAGGGAAACACAGAGAGAGATCAGACTGGGACTATACCGACATCTTTTCTATATCACAGTTCAGCTGCAGCCTCCTGCTGTGATTAACATAGAATCTATATTAATCACAGCAGGAGGCTGCAGCTGAACTGTTATGGTCTATATTATAGACCATAATCAGATGGTTCGTTCTGGCAAATGGCAAATTGTGATAATTAAAATCTACTTTGATGCATTGATTCCGAGCAGCTTCGTGACTCATCGCGATTTTATGGCGGATGATGCAGAATTAGAGAGCAGCTCCCGCTGATTGTCTCAATGTTGTGTGTATTTGCTGACAAATCTGGACATATAATACTGACGCTATTGTTTATTTACCGACACAGAGTTCCGAACCGAATCATAGTTAAACATCGGAACGGTTTATAGTTCTCTTTGGACGGCTGCTAGCTAAGTAAGCAAGTAAGCCGGCAACTCAACTTTAATGAATAGGCTAACGTTAGCCTGCTAGCTACGCCCTCACCTGAGCCCCGGTGTGGTCCTGCCGGATCGGATTTTGGTGATTTTGATTGCGGAGCCGGTGATACAGCTAAGCGCCGCGGAGACTCTCAGGATCTGGCCGCCCTGCAGAGAACCGGCACCGGGAAACAGAGCAGACATGATTGAGCACAGAGCCGGTTGCTCCCAGACATCGTTAGCCTGCTGTTAGCGGGTTAGCAGCGCGGCTACAAAGTACGAGTACTCACTCCCTCCATCACGCTGCCGTCAATCTCCTGCGACACCGGATCCATCTTCACTCACAACAACAAACTTTCACTTCTAACGTAACCTTAGTACCGAGTAGTAGTATTATTTTCTTTTTCTTCTTCTTCTTCTTCTTCTTCTTCTTCTTCTTCTTCTTCTTCTTCTTCTTCTTCTTCTTCTTCTTCTTCTTCTGTTCACGCCACTTCCGACCACCTTCAAAATAAAATCAAGTTATGGCGACACATTAACACTAAAATCTGGAATCTTTGTTCTCCTTGTCAGACACAGTTACCGCGTTTAGATCTGACGTCACTGATAAAACTGAGCTGGGACACATCAAACACCTGCCGTTACAGTGGTCCCTCAATGAGTGATTATAGGAGAGAGAGAAGAGGAAGACGAGGTGAAAACCGGAACTCATTTCACCTCTCCTAAAAGACATTGATACATTCTAACATTCAGTACCTGACCTGGATGACTGAGAACCTTCTCAGACAAGATCAGCTGATGCAGAGACAGACATGACAAAATCAGACACACATGTGACTTCCTCTTTTTATTCCATGGTTTTAACTGCACAGAACAAAAGTTGATCTGAAAATGAATCCTCAGGCTTCATGTCAGCTGTCCACCACTCAGTCAACTCTTTTCCCACAATAACATTCATTCTCTCAGAACTCGTCTTCTTATTGTCTCTTCATTCACCTGCAGTTATTTCATCTCGATGACGACTGTCCATCAGCAGACCACTAAAGATCTGTTGATGAAGGACATGAAGCCATTTAAACCTGTTGCTGATGACTTCTCACTGTCACGTATTCTTGTGATGTGATGAAACATAGTGTTAGCAGAAACCAGGACAAACAGGAAGCAGTGGAGGTTGTGGTACTGTAGAGGTGATGGGGGTTGTCGTGGTGATGGAGGTTGTCGTGGTGATGGGGGTTGACGTGGTGATGGAGGTTGACGTGGTGATGGAGGTTGTCGTGGTGATGGGGGTTATCGTGGTGATGGAGGTTGTCGTGGTGATGGGGGTTGACGTGGTGATGGAGGTTGACGTGGTGATGGAGGTTGTCGTGGTGATGGGGGTTGTCGTGGTGATGGGGGTTGTCGTGGTGGTGGAGGTTGTCGTGGTGATGGGGGTTAACGTGGTGATGAGGTTGTCATGGTGATGGGGTTGTCATGGTGATGGGGGTTGACGTGGGGATGGGGGTTGACGTGGTGATGGGGGTTGTCGTGGTGATGGGGGTTGTCGTGGTGATGGGGTTGTTGTGGTGATGGGGGTTGTCGTGGTGATGGGGGTTGTCGTGGTGATGGAGGTTGTCGTGGTGATGGGCGTTGTCGTGGTGATGGGGGTTGGAGTCTTTGAACAAAAATTCAGAATCAGATTCTCCTCAGATTCTCCTCGCTTTTATTTTGGCTGTTATAAAAGCAGAAGCAGCAGCAGGCATCAGATACATTCAGCAGTTAATACACTGGTTCATATGGCTGACTCATGGTAATGCGATTATGTGATTGTGAACGCTACCTGCATAGATGCACAATGGAGTACAAAACATGGAAAAAGTAGAGATGTTTTGAAAGTGACAGGAGGAAATCAGGAAGTCATTTTGACAGAAGCGGGTTTAGGCCGGTCGCAGAGTTCCTATAAGAACAGATTATATTGTAAAGCTGTGCCCCCTGCAGGATCACATGATGCTGCAGCACTTACATGGCTTTTTCTCCTTCTTTATCTCCACTGCTCCTCCCTTCTCAGCCCCCATCACCTCCTCTGCCATCTCCCCATTGCTGCCCATCGTGGCTGCGGGGGTTTTGGTGGTCGGCAGTGAGGCGGCGGAGGCAGGAGGTGGCAGTGCTGATATCTGGGCTCCACTGCCAGCCTCATTGTTTCCTCCTCCTCCCGGCGATGTTTTACCGTCAGCATCATCAATGAGCACCAGCTCAGCTGTTACTGTCCCCTGTAGCCCCAGCACCTTCTTGGTCTCAGCCTCGTCCTCTACACTCTGATATCCCATGAACACCATGGTGACTGGGTTCTCGGCACTGGCCTCTGCCACACTTGGCTCGGGGTGAGGTTTGGCCTCCAGCCCTGTGATCTCCACCAGAACCTGTGTTGGCTCTGACTGTGGCAACTTGGGCCCCATCTCCTCCTGGATCTCTGCCGTTGACAGTGATGCCACCGCAGCAGTAATCTGTGACACTGAAGCTTCATCAGCTTTGTGGATGAGCTCATCAACCTCAGAGGAGCTGAGCTGGTGGACACCATCATCACCGTTCACCTCATGGACCACTGAGGAGTAGAAACATGACCAGGATTAGAGTCCAGATCAGGTCTCGGCTGATCTGCAGCTGAAAGACCAACAGACCACATCTAGAACCATCTGCCTCCTGCTGGGAAGTTTAACATTTGGAGGTCTCACAGACGTTTACATCAGACCTCTCTCTAACTTTCATCAATCAGGTGACAGGTGAGTCAGTGACCTGACGCCTCTCAGAGGAGAGAGCATGCTGAGTCATGTTTACATGAAGAGAAACAGGAAACAACTAATTCCATTAGCAGTTTCTGAGTTTGAATATTCTGACACTGGTTTGAACTTGCTGATGTCACCTTTCTGTTCGTCCTCGTAAACTTTGACCCCTTGATGGGAGAGGTCAATAGGAAGTGTGGTGTTAGTGGACAGGACCCGGGTTTCCCCTGTCAGTCTGTCACGCTCTACCTTAATCTCCACTGAGTACATGGCTGTGGGCAGGGAGGGGTTAGAGGGGGACACACAGGGTTAGAGTGAGACATGTTAGAAAGAGACAGGCAGACAGACAGGTACAGACAGATACAAGGCTTGGACCTGGACGTTAAACTGTCACTTTGCTCCCTTGTTTCTTTTCCTCGCTCACTCACCTCTCTTCATCTCCGTTGTCCCTCCTGCTTTGTTCATTTGAGGACTTTTGTGAACTCTGACCTCTGCAAAGGATCATGGGAGAAGGAAGTAGGCACTGAGAGATTTTGAAGATCTGTGCATCAATCACAGCTGACTGCTACAGTCTGACTGACTTGCTATATTCTGTATTATATTCTGAATATTGTATATTGTTTACTAATCTGAAATGCGAGTAATGTTAAATAGAGTAATATTACTATCACATAATTTACATATTTTAATCTAATCTAATTTTAAACCAATCAGTCAAGAAACATTTGCTACTCAAGTAAAACACAGCTGCTAAAATCTGAATATTTATTTCACATCTCGACCACTTTAATTACTTTAATCTGACAACTGCGACAACAGCGATCTGGTTACTGTCATTTAATTAGAGGTGATTAGTCCAGCAGTCTCACCTTGAACTATCTGACCTGATGGTGGAGCTCTGTCCTGCTGAACAGTGCTGTGACCTTTGACCTCTATTGCTGATCAGAGACACACCGTGAAAGAATGCATTTGAAATGTTTACGACACAATAACAGACAGAGAATAAGAAACGTACCTTTTACAGCTCCAGACAACTGCAGGGAGAGAAAGGAAGACAGGAAGTTCAACAAGGAAGGTTACTATAGGTCAATATGAAACAGAGAGACAGAAAGACACCTTCTCCCGCTGTTCATTACAGTCACAGTAGGGAAATTACTGACAGCCACTGTAATCTGATTACTTTAATATGACCTCCAAAAGAATAATACTGTAATCTGGCAAAAACTGATCACTGTAATTTGATTAACTGACACCACTCAAATGTTCTAACTGTAACACTGTATCTGTTTTACAGTGATTCATGTGGTTACGATAAAATGTCGAGTTCAGGATGAGGGAGAGAGAGAAACAATTTTTTGTGTGTGTATACATGTGTGTACACTCACAGTAGTGTGTGTTTTGGTCTGACACACAACTTTAGTTTCCAAACTGACCAGCTCCTGTTGCAACCTGCAACACACACACACACACACACACACACACACACGCACACACACACACACACACACAAACACAGAGAGAGGGAGAAAGAGAGAGAGTTTAATTAATTTTTCAGAATTTATAAAACTTTTTTTTTACACAGAACCAGTTGTATCTTATAAGATTCTATAGCTCAGGTTCGACCTGTTGATGGTCTCTTCCAGGCTCCTGGTCTTGGCCTCTTCCTGCTCTATCTGTCTCTTGACTTCATCCCGCTCTGGTCCAGCAGGTGGAGCTCCATCCAGCAGCCAACGCTCCCTCAGAGCCTTCGACTGAACACGAAGGAAACAGATGCACACACATTTATCAGTTAAGTAATACCATTTTTATAATTAATACTACATCAGTAACGTTGTAAAATTAAATAGTAATGGAAAAAAAACAATATGTATTCCCCACTGTTGAAGAATGAGATCTTTAAATGCATATTTGGTTGTTGAAAATCTGATTTCCAGTGAACGTCACGTCTGTAATGAGAATGAAACCAAAGTGGTTGTAAATGATGTCTGAAATTTGAAAAAAAATCATTAAAGATAGATCAAGTAGATTATACAACAACAACAACAACAACAACAATAATAATAATGGGTTTTTTTTCACATTGACCTAAGATCAGCTATTGTCACTGGATCTACACTGTACAAATAAAAATGTTGTCTCTGAACAAACAGAATCAGTGTCATCTGGCTGTCAGGGGCTGTCAGTCTGTATCAGTCTTTCTGTGTCTGTCTCTCTGTCTGTCCGTCTCACCTTCAGATGCAGCAGAGCTCTCCTGTCGTCCTCCAGTTGGCGTCTCTTGTTTTCCATCTCTGTCTCCCATTTCCTCTTCTCCTGAGGCGTGATGGGTTAGGGTTAGGGTTAGGGTTTGGGTTAGGGTTAGTGTTAGGGTTGGGGTTAGGGTTAGGGTTAGGGTTGGGGTTAGGGTCAGGGTCAGGGTTAGGGTTAGGGTTAGGGTTAGGGTTAGGGTTAGGGAAGTGTTGTGAGACAAAAGCAGTTTGAGCCTTTGTGCAGTGAAACTGCTACAGGTCAGTTTACCTCAGTCCACCAGGCTGAAGGTCAGCAGTACCAGCTGAAGGTCAGCAGTACCAGCTGGACCATAAACTCATTAACAAGGTGACAACAAAAACAGAAGTAACAGAGGAGATATCTCCTGTCCTCGTTGTCCATATGGAGACAGCTGCTAACGATGTGGTCAGAGGAGACAGAGGTGGAGCTCTGATCAGATCTATAGAACATCTGTAGTAAAGAGTGCAGGTTTTCTTCATCTACTAAATATTAGTTCCGTTTGTGTTTGATTTATTGATTGAACTGAATTATTTATGTCCACAAATGCAACTTACTGTTTCTCTTGTATCTCCTTTGTCAGTCTCTTTGTCTTTGTCTTCAGACATGTCCATGATGACAGTGCTTTTTGGAGGGGTGGGTCTGTCCTGACAAAAGAGAGTCTGACTTCCTGATCACCTCGGATCATGTTTGACTTTAATTACTAGTTTACATGTTTAACAATGTTTCTCAATTAATTTTTTATGTCATTTTATATATTTTGGTCAGGAACAGTAAATGTAGTTACGCACACACGGGTGGACACACATCGTCGGCACTGGCCAAAGTGAAGCTGGTTGCAGCTTTAGGCTGTGCAGCAGGTGTAAATATGGGACAGTGTGTGTGTGTGTGTGTGTGTGAACTTCTGCTTGTTCACATGTTCACACATCATGTCAACATCATTTGGTGCACTTTGCCATGTATTTTTGTTTGTGAAAGTGAAAGTGGTACAAAGCCTTAGTGGATTACTGTATGTAAACCGTAGTTATGGCAGATAACCCAGACTTAAACCCCTGTACAAACTTGTTGTTTCATAACAACATAATTTAAATTCCATTCTATAAGCAATTGATTTCAACGGATTCATTGTATTTACAATTAACAAATTGTGTTCGTGATCTGAGATTCCACTATAACCGATCCTGATGCAATGAGGGATACAAAGTCCACTGATTCAGGAACAGACACATTCAGTGTATTGCTGTTTTTTTTCACAGTCTATAAAACAAACTCACTGAAATGCGCTGCAGTTGATCCTGCTGGTAGACTGCAGTCTGATTCAGCCTGAGACAGAGAGACAGACAGAGAGACAGACAGGTTAGGACACATGTTTTATTAAACATCACCTTTGAACCACACATTGACTGCATCTGCAAAAAAGCCCATCAACGCACAAATTTTACACCTTTTTAATGTTGATTCTACATTTATGAAAATGTTTTATTCTTGTTTTATTGAATCCATTTTGACCTTCACTTTCACCAGCTGGTTTAGTGTTCTTAATTTGAAAACTAGAAAAAGACTACAGAGCATTGTCAAGGTGGTAGGCACCACCTCAAATGACCTCACTCAACTCTACAGGTCCAGCAAGGCCCGGTTCAGTTCTCACTGACCCGGGTCATCTCACCCTCTGGTCTGACAGTCTGAGTTTCTCACATCTGACCGCAGATACAGATACAGACACTGATACAGATACAAATACAGATACAGATACAGATACTGATACAGATACAGATACAGATACAGATACAGATACAGATACTGATGCTGATAGAGATTTTGTTTATTTGTTGTTTTTTGTGTGCTGCTGGATGTACCACAATGTGCCCCTCTCAGATAATAATAAAGTTGACCTTGACCACTGCCTTCTGGATCAAGACTTGGATCTTCACTCACACACACTGGATCTGTCTGTGTCCTTGCAATGATATGAATCTGTCGGAGACTCCACCCTGCTGCAGAGTCAAGTCCTTCAGATACAATAATCAAACACACAGGAAGCCAGCCACACATACTTTCAAAATAAAAGATACACACACATAAAGAGGAGGGTCTTATTTAAAGACATTTGAAAAATGTTCTTATGATTATTACATTATATTCTTACAGAAATAAAATAAATATATTCACCTACATTTAGTGTTGCTTGTTGATGACATTATTCTGCAACTCAACTACTAATTAACTTACCTCTATTACCACCTCAGGCTGTCCAGTTATATATATATATATATAATATATAAAATATACTTATATCGATTTTTAAATACATGGTGACGTACCTACTCAGCTTCATGCTTTTATGTTGGAGAGAGATACCGGATGTTGTCTCAAAATAAAGTCAACTTTATGGCAGGCATTGATTACAAATCCCGCATGGCGAAAACAGCTCGTCAATATATGAACACACACACACACACACACACACACACACACTTTGGCGCAGTTCGCTCCGCTGCTGACTCAGCGGTCTGACGGACTGATGCCGCACACAGCAGTGACGTCACAGACACAGACAACACACGAGAAGAAATCATGAAGAGTGTTTAAGATTAGAACAAATGTAGAAAGATTTAAAATGCGTACTCACTCCATGTCTGACCGCAGATCAGCCAACAGCCCCCAATCCTCTGACTGTCCACAGCCAGGAGAGCGAGGAGCCCCGCCCACCGGGGGGTGGGGGTGAGGAAATGAGGCATCTCAGTTTGTGTGTTTCTTCTCTGGAGGCAGGAAACATGGAAATAACAGCTGATGTTTCTGACAGCCAGATGACACTCTGGCTTTACTGCCATCACTACCACCAGACAACACCCAGACAACAATCAGACAGCAACCAGACAACAACCAGACAACAACCAGTCAACAACCAGACAACAACCAGACAGCAACCAGACAACAGCCAGACAACAACCAGACAACAACCAGTCAACAACCAGACAACAACCAGTCAACAACCAGACAACAACCAGACAGCAACAAGACAACAACCAGACAACACCCAGTCAACAACCAGACAGCAACCAGACAACAACCAGACAACAGCCAGACATCAACCAGCCTCATTCCTTTGACGAGGACTTTATATCCCTCAAACGCTGTCCATCTCACACCTGCAAAGAACTTTCAATCATCTCAACACCAATGAACACATTTGAGATCCAAAGAAATCTGAAACTTTCTGAAATTTCCCCAATGTGGGACGAATAAAGGAATATCTTAAAACAAATGTCCTTGGGTTTTCATGGCAGCTCAGGAGCATGATGTCCTTGAAGATAAATATATATGTTCTATTCGTTAAATTAAAAAAAACAACATTTCATAATTCTCTTCTCTGGATATTGATATATAAATTACTGTTTTTAAGTGCTTTTTTCAGAGAATCCAGTAAAGTCAATCAAATCATATTCTATTTGTATAGCCCAAATTTACAGTTCACAATTTGCGCCATAGTGCCTGAGAAAGATGCAACAACCTCTGATCTCCACATCATTGATTTTTTTTGTCTTAGTTATTTTTATTTTCAAACAAAAACATAACTATATGATTCCCACAATGAAATAAAGTGTAGACATCTTTAAGGGAAACTTTTATTTTAAAAGAAACTAAAAGAAGGTTCAGTACACAGTTTTACTTTGTGTTTGTGTGCAATATCAGAAAGATATGGCTTCTCAAGAATTAAAAAATGTAACAATACAATTTAACAATACAGTTGATTGAACTTAATAAAACAAAATCCTAATCTTACAAGAAAAAATTGATTCAGAAATAAAGTAAAATTTATGTTAAGAATTTGGTTATTTAACTAGAAACAGGCATCATCATCATCATAACACAAAGTCATAATATAAAACCCCCTATGTTATTATAGAATTTCTTAAAATGATGATGTAATTTAACTAACGTTGTTTAGATCTCTAAATAGTAAAAGCAGTGATCTGTCTCTGGTCCAGTAAAACAGATAGTTTCAAAACTGAGACCTAAATGGAAGACTGATGGTTTTATTCTTATTTATTATCATTTAATTTCAAAAGGACAAATTGTAAATAAAAAAATGTAAAAATTGTAAAATAAATCAAAATAAATAAATAAGTTAAAAGGAAACTTTTTTTCTGGTAGTCAAATCAGAAAATTTAAAATATTAGGAGGGTAAAATTTCTCATCATAGTTTCTTACTTGAAAAAACAAACTCACACAAGATTAATGCAAATATTAATATTGATTGATAATATTATTAATATTAGTATTTAAATACTACTGCAGTAAGAACCATCCAATCACAGAGTGCCAGACGTCAGCAGCAGAGTTTTGTTTTAAATATGAAAAGCTAAGGCTCATGGGTAACGCAGCATACAGACTAATTAACAATCAAAAAGTCGACTTAAAAAGTGTTTTCCAGCAAGTGATCTCACTGATCTGATCTGATCCGAGATCAGTTGGGTTTGAACCTTTATGTAATTAAAGTGATTATAGATTATTGATTATAGGCAACATGCTGACCCACACATCTTCAGTCACTGGTTTGGTTTGGTCACTTTGGTTTAGTTGGATCATTTACTTCATGAACTCGATGAAACAGATTTGTTAATGGGGAAAATATTTAGATTTTTTAAAATTCATCTGACATTAATGAGAGAATTAGGACTGCTGCACTTCTTTACACTCTTGAATAATAATTTTATGTTTAGAGCACAAAGTGAAGCAGTGTCTGTTATTGTTGCCTTGTTAAATAAAGACAAAGGATTAAAAAAAATCTTGGATTTAATGTGGCAAAATATCTTGTGAAGATGAGATGAAGTTCTAGGACAATGAAGATCATATTGGAGGACGAGTGAGTTAAAGTGTCAGTCTGGTAAATATAAAACAAGATGATATTTTAACATAGATCTGTAATTGTGAAATAAAGATAAAAATCAATTCATCACGAGATGACTAATGGAGGAAAAACATACATATATATGACATAAAACAAGCACAAGAACAGGATGTTGCACAAAGAAATTATTAGGATGTCAAAGTTAAATATGATATTAATATGATATCAGAATCAAGGTTAAAATTAAGGAATATTTGACATGTTGTAATTACGAGGCCTTCTCACAGTCATTTAAAGAAAATGACCTAATTACAAAATAAAAGCTCAATTTATCTAATATTATGAATTTTTTACCTTACCTTAAAAATGTAATAAACTAAAATGACTGAACTCACCTTCTGGTGTCCTGAATTATTTTCAGCTGAATATCAAGTCTTAAAAAGATTCATCATTATCAGAGAATATTTGTTTAGTGGTCCGTGTTTTTATAAAAGCAAGAAGAACTTTTCTTTCGGTTGTGTTTCTGAGATTTTGTAGGATTTAACTGATGTAACTGAAGACTCATGATTCGAACCAGGACTAAGCCTGGTACTAAAACCGTATCAAGTGCAAATGAATATTTGAGCTGACGTTTTAGAGCCATCAGAGAGAGAAAAAAAGTGACAGAACGTGACAAGAAATGTCAAAGCTAACCGTCTTTAAGTCTCATTGGCTTCACACAAACTGCGACAGATGACGCATTTGTAACTAGGGCAACATGAAAAGTTTCCTCCACCTGGTCAGAGGTGAGTTGGACAGAGCCTTGTGTTGACGGAGTTCAGAACTCAACTTTGCAGGCAGGGAAGGTCTCTTCCTGCATGGCCACTGTGCTGTTGCTGCCCAGCACAGTGATGGACAGCTCCCTCTGCCTGTCGTGGGTCTCCTGGTACCACTCGTGCATCGCCAACGAATCAAATGTTGGGATCAAAGTCACCTGAGAACAGGGAGAAAAACAGACCAATCAGTGAAAAGATCATAAGTTCACAGATTTTTTTTATGTTTTACTCACCTGAATCTCAGGCCAGTTGCCTTTCCCTTCCAACAGGGAATCCAGGATGCACCGCATTGACGCCTCCTTCACAGGATCATCTCCACTGACAATGTAATATGATGAGCGAATGCGTTTAAAGAACTCTATGTCCACGGTGGAGGAGGCTTCACTGGACGGCAGGTAGGCCAGATCCACGTAGACAACAGAACCTGCTGAACCTGCAGACTCTGCAGAACCTACAACATTGGAAGCGGAATGCAAGTAAGAATCATTTAGATTATAAGTGATTTACTGATGGCCACTACATGGCCCTGTAAAACAAACAGAACATTGTAACACAACTCTAAAACTGAATTCACACTGCAAAACTGATCATGATCGCACATGACCCAGTCTTTACCAGATGGACCCTCCCACTTCTGTGTCTACTCTCCAAACAACATTCAGTCATGGAAAAACATAAGATGTAACAAGGGGGATGACATGTGAAATGAGTATTTTGGAAAGGAGTTGATGAAGAAAAAGGCAACAATTTCCTATCAATGTTTATCAATAACATAGGGGGCTAAAGAGGGCTCTGAGAGTAGATGAAAGTGGATGTATGCCACTTCCTTTTGATCTAAAAAGCAAATGTGACAGTCAAACATTTACCTGTGTCTCTGAACATTTTGATGGTAATGTGGTGAATGGAAGTCAGATTTTAGATCTAATTAATATAGAACATTGAAAAAAAATGTTAATTGCATTCTTTGAGCAAATGTGTTCCATAAGAATCTTTGAAAAATATGAAAAGACACTCCTGATGTTAAGGTTTTAAATTGTTTGGATGTCTTGACTCACAGTTCAGTGTATGTACTGTACAAACCAGAGTCAATTTAGGTACAAGGGCAGCATACAAAAGGTTTTTATAAACCTATCCCTACCTGACAATGGCTGTTTAGAAGCTCCAATTTTGGATCCACCAAGAGAGTTTCGAGAAGAAGACTTGCTGTCAAGAGTAGAAGTCATCTTTAGAGACCCTGTGGAACTGCCAGCCTTGGACTTTCCATTGTGAGCTGTGGTACTTCCGGGGGTTACCTTTTGCATCATACCTGATGGTTTCTTGGCCTTGGCAGCTAAACTCCGCAGGCTCTTGCTTGATCCTTGATCAGCCTCCGAGTCTGCCATACAGGCCCCAGGCTGGGGTGGCAATGGGGGCAGATCTTTAACTGGGGCTGGTGCTGGGTCATGTGCAGAGAGCTGCCCTGCCCTGGAGGCATACTGCAAAATGTGATGATCTTGTGGATGACTGGGTGAAACCAAGCCATTAGAATCACCATCAGAGTCAATGTCTGTAGCAATGGAAGGACAGTCCTCAATTCCAGGTGGGACATCAGAATCTGTGCCCACTGGAAGGGAGTCACTTACTGATGTGTTTGTAGTTTCCTGGCTGTACACTGAAGGGCATTTGTTGCTGTCCTGATCCTGAGAGTTGTTGTTGTCTAAGATTTCTGGTGGGTTGTCAGTGGAAAGACTAGTGGTGATATACTGCTGATGGTTATCTGGGGTCTTGGGATGTTGAAACTCACATGGTGAAACCAGACACAGATCAACATCATGAGATACATCAGAGGTGAGTTCTGACATGCCATGAATGTGCTCCTTTAATCCATTATAGGATGACCTGAGTGGCGTGGTCATTCCCGTGTTGGTATCCAAATCAATAACATGTTCAATGAAGTCAGTTCTCTCTGCCATGGATTCTTTGGTAGACAATGTAGTAGGTGGTAGCACTTGTTCTGAAGCCGATAGAGATTCATCAATTTCCGTAGAGTGAGGTGAGCTGACCACGGCAGGCATAGAGGTCATAGTGGGAGAAGAGTTTGGAATCATGTCCTTGATAGGACTGAGAGACAGAGGGCTGGACTGTTTATCCTGAGAAGATGTGGTGTTTTCCAGGCCCTCAGTCAGAGAGCTTAGGTTTAATGTCCTACAAGAACCTTCCTGGAAATCCTCAAAGCCCATACTGCAACCCACAACTGCAATACTGCTGTCCTCAGCCAAACACCTAATGTCTTCCTCAGGTGAAGGATGGAAAGGGGCATGTCCATCACTATTAGGAGCCGAGTCTGCAGGAGAGACCAGCTCTCGAGTTTTATTGTTGATATATGCACAGGGGACTTCAGGTCCATTTTCCAGTGACCTCATAGCCGTTTGGTACGCGTGGTGAGTTAGGTCAAAATTAACACTGATATCACTTTTTGGTGTTTTGGCAAGCGGTGAAAGGGTAGCAGATATTTCTTGGTTCATCTCAATGCAACGAAACATTTCAGGACTTTCTATTCTTGAGGTCTTGTTTCCATTGGCCCCCACTCCACCAGAGTTCAAGACCACCATTGCCTTGTGATCCCCGTTTCCATTGTTATCTTCTAATTGAAGTCTTTCAAATTCAGCCGTCATATCCCCATGCGTTGACACTTTACAACGAACAGCCGCTTTTGGGGTTTCTTGCTCACTTGAATTATCCTTTGTTCTTTTGTTCAAAGTGTCTTTCTTTTGCAGAGCCCCCTCTTTCTTTAGAGTCCCACTCTTTCCCAGTGCTTTTTTTTGTTCTGTGACTGTTGGTGATGCTGCCCCTGAAGTCCCACTTGTTCTCTTCAATTCTTTAATGACTGGTTTTGTAGGTTTTTTCTCCTCTGTCTTTACATCCCTCTTGCTGTCTTTTCTTAGTTCAGCTTTGAAGTCTTTTTTAGGTTTTGCACTTAGTGTATCCTTTCTCAAACCTTCCTTCTTTTTTTCTACATTCTCCTTTGCAACAGCAGTAGGGGCCTTCTCGTCCTTTTTTTTCACTTCCCTTTTCTCTTCTTTTGAAACATCTTTCTTTAAAGCAAGTTTTTCAGCAGGCTTTTGTTGTTTTGATCTAACATCTCCATCCTTTAATTTAGGCTTTTCTTCTCCATCTATCTTGTCTTTAGGTGCAGGGTCATATGGTGCTTTCGGCTTCATTTTCACCTCATGTTTTTTGACATCTACTCGGCCAAGCTTGTCTTTCTGCAACGCACTACTTGGTCTGAAGTCCTTAGGATTGGACTTGAGGCTTTCACGACTCTCTGCTGGTTTTGGTTGTTTTTCTGTTTTGAATGTTTCTAGGTCTTTCAAACACACTGACATATGTTTGAGGAAATCTAGATGCTTAAGTTTTTCAAGTCCATCCAGAATTTTAGCCTGAGGCGTACACCCTGGGAAGAGAACACGGATGATCTTCTCTTGAGGACTGGATGGATGCCAGACTAGCAAAGCACAGATGGAAACAAGGCACGGTAGTGGAAGATTTGAGCCCCTTATATTCGATGTATTGTTTGGCCAAATCTGCATTAAAGCTTCAACTTCTTTACTTCCATTGACTGGATTGAGAGTGTACAGTTCCAGACGTCCAACTCCCATCTTCTGAAACAATATGACTGGTTCTATAATAGGTCCATTAAGCCGGCTGAGAGGTTCAGGTTTGATTGCAAGTGTGTTTAAGCAGTGAAGAGCAAGCGCCACTTGGTCACAGCTCCGCAACTCACTGGGATCTTCCTGAAAGGATTTCAATCGGTCAGGAACATTAAGAAAAACAACCCCAATCTCAGGAGAGATGAGGTTCTTCATCCACTGTTCTTCAGTCTGAGATCCAGCGGACTCAACTTCTTGCTCAGCTACTTTCCTCAGCAAAAGACTGTTTAGCCCAGGGAGATTGTCTACACCAATGTGGGTGAGAAGTACAGAGTCGACTCTGTCCAGGTGTCGAACCAGTTTCCAGAAGCAAGAGCGGAGGTCTGAGCCACCATTAACCAGAACATTAAAACCATTGACAGCAAAGAAGGCCGAGTCTCCCCTCCCACCAGGGAAAATGTAGCAGCAGGGCCGAGAAAGTTTCAGGAACCCCACTGTGCTTGGTGGCTCCAGGAGATCAAAGGGTGATTCAGGCTCTAGCGACTCAGAAAGGTATTCCGTGAACTCCTGCAGACCCTCCATTTCTGGTAGGATGGAGGGAGGGTTAACCAGGATATTAATATAGTCTTGAATGTTCTGTTTATCCAAAGCCGGTTCCGTCTTTAGACTGTAGTCTGGACAACTTAGTGTAAGGCTAGTCTTCACCCGTGGGTCTGCAGAGCTTAACAACTCACCAACCTATCAAAACACAAATATATTTCTTATTGATGATGAATAATAATAATAGTTGACAAGCATTCATATTTAGAATATTAAAACCAGTCAACAGTTACACACAAATCTTTGTGAAAGCGGAATGAAAATAACATCAAAAATAATTAATGAATCCCTGGCTGAGACAGAGTGTTAGGCTGATATCTTCTTACCTCCTCATCAGCCAATATGTGGATGACATCGTTGAGAGAAAAGCAACCTTTCTGTAACACAATGTCTCCAGAATCTTCAACGCACTGACCTGCCAGAACTAACAGTTTGTGTTGAGAAGAATCACAGACCAGCCGTCGGACCTGAACAAACAGCAAACACTTTTCATGTACTTAAATTCTTGGGTTGTTTAACAGACTCTACTGCTCACATTAATTAAGGCTATAGATACAGAGGCAGTGGAGCTCAGGAGAATTTAAATTATGTGTAGCAGAAAAAATTAACAGTGTTAGAGATTCACAGATCTGCCACTCAGACAATTAAGATCACACGACGGGTAACAAAATGTATTCAGATAAATGAGCTACTTAGATGTTCATGACAGCTGAGCGGAACTTGTCACAACACCAAGTTTTATTTCTGCCTTTATTTCCAGTGCCCTCTCACCTCGGAGCAGACAAACTCGTGAACTGGATTCACAACAATGCGAGTGTCCAGGATGTCTCCACTGTGCTGCAGAATCTTCTGACCTGCAGAAATAAATCATCAGATGGTCAAAAGAATAACAACCAACCAAACTCAGCGAGCTATTCAATGACATTTCTATGATGATTAAACGTTTCTTTCATCTCTATTTTTCCTCATATCTAATACATTTTTTTGGTACATGAGGAACATTGGTTCTGATTCTGATTCATTTAGAACTTCTGTAGAATCTCTGTTCTCAGACTCTTACTGACCTGGCCCTTGTTACAGGAAGCTCTCTGCTGCCTTTAGGTTAGTTGGTCATGTGGTTACCAAGATAACAGAAACTTGTCCAGAATCATAGACATTAACTAGCCTTAGCATCTGTGCCTTCTGACTGGTTGCAAGGTCAACCATGTAATTAAATAACCAGAAAAAACATCCGCCTGACCTCTGAGACAATTACATTACTGCAGAGTGTGTAATCTTTGTTCAGAACAACACCAGGTTTAAACAACCTTTGTGAGGACACATCTGTCTATGATGCTGCCATTTACTATCTCTAAGATGTACCTAAAGGTTCAGACTAGGTTATGAGATCCAGGTCAGAAGCTGGATCATGTCAGAATCTGGTTCAGGGATTAGGTCATTGCCGTGAGAGTCCTCACATGTCTAAGAAAACAAATATTTGTGTGTGCGTCTGGAGGCTGTTCAGCTGAGTCTCAGCTGACTATTTTTAAGTGTTTGAATCAAACACACACAAACACATGCACACACACACACATACAAAGACAGACAGAGAGAAAAACATGTCAGCAGGTTATGTCATTCCAACCTGAGAACTTCCTTCTTTGTTGCAATTCAACTTCCAACGTCTCATTATTATATAGATTTTTTCTTGTCCTCTCACCTGGGATGTCTTCTGATAGGAAGGCAGAGTGTCTCAACACAAATAGTTTCAGCTGATGATCCAGAACGGAGACATCCAGGTCTACAGGCCAACGGCGCACACCTGAAACACAAAAATAATTCAGGTAAATTCATAATAACAAATCAGAACCTGCCTACTAACAAGTGACCAATCTGATTTAATATCTTTAATATCTGTCAGGACCCTGTAAGATGATCAGTCATCTGCTTGGTCAGTAGCGAGTTAACCCTTAGGTTAAATCAGTAAACACAGCTTAGTAGTACAATCTCTGCTCCTGCTGTGAGAACCCTGAATGAACCCCAGAATCAACTGATCCGACTGTAGGTTCATAGCACAGATGATCAGGAATCTTTTCTGTTTCCCTAATATCACTGTCACAAGAACAGGAAGCTGATGTAACTGCACTTCCTCTTTTGACCTTCAACAACCAAAGAATAAGTCTGTGCAGAGACAAACACAGTGAGCAGACAACAGGCTGAAAACAGGCTGAATATCAAACTCAATATAAAAATACATTGCTGCAAATGAACAGTCGCCTCTCTGAGGTCACAGCTCTCACACATCATCCACAGGAGAGTTTTTATGATGCGCTGACTAGAACTTTTTTTTATTGAAAGAATATGGATCTACTGCCAGAGCACTGGACACTTTTCCACCATCAGTGACCCAACAGCTTCAAACTTTCAGTCTCAATCTGGGAATGGTGGACACGTCTCTCCTCTACAGTCTGGATCTGGTCTCCACTTCGTCCATGTATCAATGCTTTATTTACCAAACACCAACACCTACCATGCTTTATCCCAAGTTGCATTCACTGTCACAAGAATCTGTTTTAACAACAAGACAGTATGATTAAAAGGAAGTCGACGTTTGAGACCGGAAGCTCAGGGAAAATATAAACAACCATCAGACAGTGGCGCTAAAATAAATAAACCAACAAATTAATAAACAAACAAACAAACAAACTCTGCCAGACCGCGTGTGTCGGTGAACCATGCGGAGCCTTGTTGTGATGTTTTTCGTCCCAGTGAAGTTGATTCAATGTGAAGCTGCAGGTTTTGTCACGTTCACAGAGACACGAGAACTTTTACATGGAAATAAGAGCATCCACTGGGTAGAGACTTTCAAAGTAAAGGCCTCATCATCAGAGGGAAACAATGCTGCTACCTCTAACAAAAACGAAGAGTGATTATAATTTAGATAAAACTGCAATACAAACAGCTATCAACTGCCAGTATCAACTGCCAACCGACGGGTCCTCAGAGGACAGGACGTGACCATTGTCCCACAGGCCGGACCAGGACGACGCTGAACTTAATGGACGATAAAGATAGCGGAACTAGCCACCGAGGTGCGGCTCCGTTATTCGGCTCTCAGGCTTGAGCGAACACAGGAAGTGGATTAAACAGTGAGTTCAATGGTAAACAATAACCGTGGTACCGTGGATCTGAATTAACTCCAACTGAAACCTGGAGTACAAACCGTGTACACTTAAAACAAACAAACAAACACACAAACAAACAAAACCCCGCTTCAGACACAACAGCATCACTGTCAGCTGCTCCGCACGGGTTTTATTGTGAAAGGCCATGCGGACTTCCCGCCCCTATGAACCACAGAGGCAGCTCCGAGTCCGGTCCAGCGGGTTCGGTGCCCGTTACATTCATCACAACTTACCCGAGTCTATCTGCCGCAGCAGCGTCTTCAGCAGCCCTGCAGACCGCATCGCTCCCACCACCACCACCACCGAGTAATCAGCCCCAGTCCGGGAGGAGCCGGGAGAACCCGCACCGCCGCTGTGCTGCGACGCCGCCATCATGGTACCGACAGTTCTCTGCTAACGTCACCCGAACGCTGTCAGAGACCCGCCCACTATCAGAGACCCGCCCAGCTCCAACGAGGGGCGGGGGAACAGTAGAAATGACACACGTGACGGCCAATATGCGAAGAGAACTGAGCAGCGAGGCAACGTGTAGCCAATCAGAAACGAGAAGAGCGTTCACGTTCCCGAGGAAAAATCAGCGTCGTTACAACCTAGTCCATTGTAATGTCGATTTAGATTTATTATTTAATAAATAAGGGTTTTGAAATTTTTTTTACCCCATATTAGTTGAAGTTTAAGAAGACTAAAGGATCAGGTCGTATTTTTATACATAGCATATATAGTGTATGCAACCTTTTTGCACATGCCACTAAACAGTTTCTCTGTATTTTATGTTTATGTATGTTATGTTATATTTTATCTGCTGCTGCTCATTCAGTGTGGAAACTCAATAATCCATTTACAAATACGTTTGGATTTATTTATTACTTGTTTATAGCCTATGTTTTGTTTGTCTACTTTGTTTGTTTGTGTCCATAAACAAAAGTACCGGAGTCAAATTACTAGTATGTTCTCATACATGTCACCGATTCTGATTATCGATTTATTTCCTATAATAAATATTTTTTATTATACTACAGCCTATACTCTATACTGTTGTATGCAGAATTTAACATGGTAGTTATCTTTATTTCTTGAGTTTTCTTTCTGTCTGAGTCAACATACTGACAATATATATATACAATGTGCAAATATAGATTACTACTAAATAAAATAAAATAAAACGCCGATGGTACCGCACTTGCTGAAAATAAAATTTCAGCCGGACACATAAAACGGTACATCGATAAAATGTTTTCTGTTGTAGCTTTATGGATGAAAACCTTATTCATACAACGGTGTCGTATTAAAAACGCTGAACACTGACGATTTTCATCGCCACCAAATTAGTCCAACAGTATTACCCACGGTTCAATGTGCACTTGAATGCAGCACGAAGAGTAAGCAGGACGTCCAACATGGCGGCGCCCTTGCCCGGTAGGTGTGGGTTCTTCGTGGAGAAAAAGAAACGTTTCTGTAAAATGATCGTCGGCAAAGGAAAAACGTTCTGCGGAGAACACGCGAACATGGTGAGTTCAAGGACACAGCAACAACTTATTAAGAGGATATAAAACGGACAGAGCAGAAAACTGCATCCAGGCTCTAACTAAACAACACCAGCTCGTTAAACTGGAGTTAAACCTCAGCTTTATTTTTAACACATTTTACACTATAAAGACTCGCTAATATTTATCAGTGTTTCAAGTACAGCTGGATCTTCTGTTGCCAAGAGACGCTGATGTTAATGAAGAACATCTCAGTGACTGAAAGCACATACAAAGATGAAAACACACTCAAATCGTCAGTTATCAATACAATAGTAGAATTTCCTTCGCACACCTGACTGAATAGATGCGTTCAGGAGCATCCTCCACATCTCTTCTCTCTCTAATGATTTCCTCTGTTTGTGTCTGTAGTCAACTCTGTCTCAGTCTCAAAGTGCTCACCTGTCAGGTCATTTTAGAACAGGTGAGCTGTGACTTCCTGTACCACCTGCTTCCTGTTTTGTTTTAGGAGGAGGGAGGCAGCAACAAGAGGATCATCTGTCCTCTGGACCCAAAACAGTCAGTCACTGGCAAATCATTTATCAATGAGACGATTGATCTCTCTGACTGTAAATAAAGTATTTGTCTGATGTGACATTTTGATGGTTAATAATCTGTTGTACTTTAAGCACTGTGAGTGAAGACAAACTGGACGAACACTTGAGGAAGTGTAACGCCAGAGAAAAAGAAAAACCTGTGAGATAAACGTCCACATTTGTCACAATAATACAGTTGTCTTTAATGTTCAAGGTTTTAAATGGGTTCGGTCTTTTCATGCTCGTCAGGTTTATTATGTTGAAAACATAAACGCTGGATTAGCTGATGGAGTGGAGTCACTGCAGCAGGTAACATCTGATCAGCAAATGATAAACTTCACACTTACACTGAACACTGACGCTAATGCTAATGCTAATGATGATGTTTCAGGTGAGCTTATGTCAGCGCAGCAGGACAGAGATGCTGTCTCTGTTGGACAGACTGAAGACAGCAGTCACAGGTGAGTGACTGGTTCGCCTCTTCCTCCTCTTCCTTACCTTTGTCCTCCTCTTCCTTAACTCGGGAATATTACTTTCATGTAGGAGCCTGTGATGGAGATAAAGTCCTATGTCTCAGATAATGTTGCTGTGCACACAGTGGCCACTTTCATGAAGATCAAACGTCTAAGAAAATGTCATACCCCAGTATGTTCTTCACTGAGCTGTTGTTGAACTTACCTCTGCTGAGGTGAACGTGTCGGCGAGTGATGCTGGTGAAACATCTTGTCAGAGAAGGTAACAACACTACTCTTCTTATAGGGTTACAGTGTGACATTGAGGACAGCATTCTGTCTCACCCTGTCCTCAAGGAGGAACTCTGCAACCCAAAGAATGGAGACTCTGCATATAAACACCTGAAACAGCAGGTACAAAAACACATGAGCACTCCCAAATATGCAGGAGAACATGAGAACACTTAGGGAGATCTTAACTTTTCTAAAAGTCAAAGCTAAGATCTGTGGTGAGTTTGTGGCTAAAGTAAGCAGAGCGAGGTCTGGCCTTGTCCAACATTTCAAATGTGTTCAGTCCTCTATTTTAGGTCACATGGAGAAGCTGGGCCTGTTGGAGGGAGGGCGGTGCTTTGTGGAATTTGGGGCAGGTCGAGGGAAACTGTCTCACTGGATCCATGAAGCCCTAAAGACCCATAAGAATGAAGACCTGCAGCTGCTGCTGGTGGAGCGCTGCAGCACCCGCTTTAAGGTATTAACAACTCTCACAACTCCAAACCATCGTCTCGAGACTCCCTGACTCCAGACTCCAGATTCCCACTGCTCAACTCCGCTGTAAAGTCTCTGGCTTTCTGAGGTGAGACAGGTGTGTCCAGACTCTGTCCTAATCAGGTCTATGTTCTGCTCCAGGTGGACGGGAAACATCAGAATGCTGGAGTTCACTTTGAAAGGCTGCAGGTGGACATTCAACATCTGGATTTAAGTAAGAGATCAGCATGTGGAGAGACTGAACATTGAACTCTGAACTTGTGTCCATGGTTTTAATTGTGGAGGGTTTAAATCCTATGAGTCTGTGGATGTTTCCAGGTAAAGTTCCTCAGATAAAAAAGAAGAAACTCCCATTAGTTGGAATTGGAAAACACCTTTGTGGAGCAGCAACAGGTGAGAACTGCGTACTTCAGTTTTGGAGCTCTGACAGGTTGTCAGAGTCCTTTTCAGACTCCTGGTAACCCCACAAGTGCAACTGAACATCGACTGCTGTCTGTCCTTAGATCTGGCTCTGCGCTGTTTGTTGGAAACACCAGGACCCAGAGAAGAGACAGGACCACCACCAAAACGCCTGAAAACCTCTGTTGACTCTGACAGCGGCCCAGATGCGGACTCTGTCTCTAATTGTTCAGGACCAGCTTCTGTTTGTGGGTCTGTCCTTGGCTTGGCAGTGGCACTGTGCTGTCACCATCGTTGTGAGTGGCGTCACTATGTGGGTCAGCAGTTTTTCCTGGAGCGAGGACTCGGAGCTGCAGAGTTCTCAGCCTTCTGTCGAATGTCCAGTTGGGCCACATGTGGATTCAGCTCGTCCAACCAGGACCATCTAATGCAGGATGAAGAAAGTAAAGCAGCAGAGGAGACAGATACCATGGATGGGTAAATATATGGCTTCTGACCCACTGAGGTGGTTAACAGCAACCGAGAAGCAGCAGTGCATCAGTTTAAGGTCATGACAAGAAGAGCACACTGCTGTTAACATTATGAGTGTGAAGTTTGTTCTGCTGGAAAGATCAGCAACATTTCATATAAACGTAGCTGCAGCTGCTGAACTCAGGGCCAAGAACCTTAATAAGGTCCTGAACTATTTCTTTTTGCAGGTTCCTGTCAGCAGCTGAACGAGAGCATGTTGGTCGCCTCTGTAAATGTCTCATTGACAGCGGCAGACTTCACTTCCTCAAGACAAAAGGATTTAACAGCAAACTGAGTAGATACGTAGATGCTCAGGTCACGCTGGAGAATGTTCTACTGACTGCTGTACCTCCTCTCCATCCTCGTCCACCAACTCCCTGAAGCTCAGACTCCAACACCCTCGTCAGACTGTGGCTGGAAAACATCAGTCACTGCATCTGTAAATTGTTCATGAAGATTTGTTGGAAGAAGTTTTCTACCACAGTAACTGAAGATCATTTTAAGATTAAACTGAACTGACACAGTTTACTGATAAAGTGAAAGCATCAGATTCAGTTTGATGTTTTGGATTTGTATTGAAGCATTTTCAGTTTCCTCTTTGTTGAGTCTCTGTTAATCATCCGGCCAATCAGAGTTGAGCTGGGCAGCTTTCGTATCAACCACAAACTTTAGTTTCACCTTGATAAATCCTCAGAAACATTTATTAGATATTTATTATAAAATACTTCGTATAATAAACAGTAAAAAAAAACAACCTAAACAGTAATGTTACTGTTAATATTATAAAGTTATTGTTCAAATTAAACATTTATGTCGTGTGATCAATAATCTTTTAAATAACTGATCAATAATTAACTGATAGTTAACACACTGCTGAAAGCTCTGACTTGAGACCTACATTAAAACAGAATGAGTTTGAATCGGAGGTCAAACACAGATGGGATCAGGGTTCAGAGTTAGCTTGTTCATTAGCTTGTTAGCTTGTTCATTAGCTTGTTAGCTTGTTCATTAGCCTTTGTGCGGCGACTTGCTGATACTACGGACTGACGCAGTGCACATTGAGCACAGCGTACGCTCTCTTTCTGGATTCCTGGATGTACATGTGCATGAACTCTCGTCCAAACATCTCCCTGTCGTCTTCATCACTGTCTTCATCGTCCTCAGCCTTCTTCCTGCTGCACGGCAGCGTCACGTCCAGAGTCAGAGGGTTGTCTCGGAAGTTCACAAACCTGCTCAGACACAGAGAGTCAGACCCTAACCCAGTTTCTTATGAAAGCCTGTTGCAGCTGAACATGAGAATTACTCTCAGTATGAATTTGAATTGTCTCTGTGAGTGACCTGAGGTTGGACATGTCCTCCATCAGAGGAGGGATGTCTCTCAGTCTGTTGCTGCTGAGAACCAGAGTGTCCAGATTCGCCATCCTGCTGATGTTTTCTGGGATTTCTTCAAGCTTGTTCCTCTGAAGCCACAGAGTGTGTAGCTTCTCCATCCTGTAAACGGAAACGTCCTACTGGTCACTGTCTTCTGTCTGTAGGGGTGAGACGATGATGATGTCAGTGTCCTGTTTCACCCACCTGTGTATGTCTTCAGGTAAGTGCTTCAGTTGGTTTCCCCCCATATCGAGCCACTCAAGTCCTGGCAGTCTGACAACACAGTCTGGCAAGGACGTGAAACTGTTCATGGAAAGATCAAGATGCTGCAGCTTCTTCAGGTTCCTTAACTACAGAAGACAGAGCAGACATCAGATCAGCTGGAGCAGAACTTCTCCACAAACTCTGAAATACAGTCACCAGTCAGAAGAAAGGTTTAAGTCTCACAGCTGGTGTGAAAGGTCTAAAACTGGGTGAGATTAGTCCTGGTTCCTGCCTTAAGAGTCAGGTTTAGGTAAGTTGAGAACATTCTCATACATTAGCTGTCCCGCAGTGTAAATAGCCTTAACCTGGTCTGGCAAGCGGTCCAAGTCCCGGTTCATAGCCAGCTCCAGTCTCACCAGATTCTCACACCAACTTAGCTCTTCAGGAACAAACTGTATTCTGTTGTAGCTCAGCAGCAGCTCTTTCAGCTGGGTCAGCTGCCCTGGGACAAGAACAAGAGCACCAGAAGACTCAGAACATGAAGACCTGCGACTCAACTGTCCAGATACAGATACAGGCAGTGAACCCGTAGTGGAAGTGGGGGTGTGCTGACCGATCTGTGTGGGGATATCAGTGACTGCGTTTCGAGACAAATCAAGAACAAGAAGGTTTTGGAAGCTGGAGATGAAGTCAGGGAGCTTCTGAAGTCCAGTGCGGTGGATTTGCCACTCCTGGACCTGATTGAGCTGGACCAGACAGCCTGGCAAAACCTGAAAAAATATTAAATGAGAGACTCACACCAGAAAACTGTTGTCATGGGAGCAGTCCGGGTGAAGCCATCACTTCATCTCCCATTACCTTCCACTCCTCCTCTTCAATCTGCAGGATCAGTCGTCCCTCTTCTGTCTTCAGCTTCTGTTTGAGGCGAGCCAGAGTCGCCCGGTCCTCCCAAACACTGACACTCAACCTGGATGAATAAGGACACCAACTCAGTACTCAGTACTCAGTACTCAGTACTCAGTACTCAGTACTCAGTACAAAACAACTATTGTCTGGTGGCAGTTTTGAGACTTTGTATGTGTGTGAATGTTTAAACGACTCAGAGTTACTGCAGCTCACAGAGCAGCCTGTGTGGTGATGAAAAGATGAATGAATGTGTAGTTTCAAACTGGTGTGCAGTAAAGTAACGTAAGTATTGTAAAAGTAATGACATGGCTTTTGTATCATGTCGTTAAGGTAAAGTAAAGTTTAAGTATGAAAAACTAACTGAGTAATAAACTCAGCTGATGCCTCTCATTATCATCAGTGAATAAACAGTATGACGTCTTCCCTCAGGCCTCCTCTCATTAGTTTCAGTCAACCTGCCACAGGTGCTCTGTACTGGGATAAGTGATATTTGATGAGAGCTGCTCGGTTCCTGAATCACCTGGCTTAATGATCCGAATCTTCGTCTAAGGTCTCAATTCATTTTTAATTTTACAGAAGCTCATCAGTGACATTTGTTTAAGATTTTTTTTTTTATTTTAGCGAGTGTTTGCTGGCGGATGTCCTGATGCAGCGGAAAACACACAACTGAGTCAATGTGCCCTTAGCCAACATGTCAGCCAACAATCTTAACTGTATAGCTCATTCAAAAGTTCTATCAGGTCAACTTAGATCATATTTGCTTTTCCATAAGCTCTGTAGCTCAGAGAGTGTTTGTGGAACCCTGAGGAGACTATGAAGTCCTGAGGGGCTCATACAAACACAGGGTTAGGGTAGGGTTAGGGTGGTGCTTGATTCATATTTGAAGAAAACCACAAAAATGTGTGTTTGACATCATATGGGACCTTTATATGTGATGACAGTAAACACAGTTTTAACCAAAAAATGAAATGTGGAGTGAGTGGGTGGAGTTTGACCTGCCAGTGGCCCCAAACCCATCCTTCTTCTTTCTCCTCAGCTCTTCCTCTTCCACCTGCTCCTCTTTCCTCTTCCTGATTCTGGTCTCCCACAGAGCTTTCATAGAGCTGACAGAACCACACACTGCCACGGTCACCATGACGACGTCACAGTGGGCAGATGGACAGAAGAGATGACCACTGACCTCTCAGCACCAACGTCGCCCTCCCTCTCACCGACCTGTGTGAATCATTTACTTAATATTATTATAATATAATAATTATTTATCTAAAAACGATGTTTTAATTTTAACATGGGATTACATTCAAAAATCAATTAAATTAATATAATGTATTGTAATTATTTATATTTTGGTGTAACAGTATGTATATATATATATATATATGTATATATATATATATATATATATATATATATATGTATATATATTTATATATATATATATGTGTGTATA
>JAFBJQ010002739.1:74624-124542 GCA_016785345.1 Trinectes maculatus
CTGTGTATCCACCTGACTTCTGCACAACACAACTGATGGTCCCAACCCCATTTATAAAGGCAGGAAATCCCACTTATTAAACCTGACAGGGCACACATGTGAAGTGAAAACCATTTCAGGTGACTACCTCATGAAAAACATCAAGAGAATGCAGAGTGTGTGCAAAGCAGTAATCAGAGCAAAAGGTGGCTACTTTGAAGAAACTAGAATATAAGGCGTATTTTCAGTTGTTTTACACTTTTTTGTTAAGTACATATTTCCACATGTGTTAATTCATAGTTTTGATGCCTTCATTGTGAATCTACAATGACAATAGTCATGGAAAGAAAGGAAACTTATTGAATGAGAAGGTGTGTCCAAACTTTTGGTCTGTACTGTATATTCTGTATTTTTTACCGTCCTCGCTCCCTGGTTCAGTCAGTACAGTCAGTTTGATGGGGTGCAGGCTGGTAACAGTCTCATGAAGGGTAGCAGCGATAAATAACATGTTAAACTGGAAAAAATGACGTAGACTATAATAATAATAAATTACATGGTATTGACACTAAACTGTTTATTTTCATATCAACATATCACATTTTCTTTACATATTTATTTTCTCCATCCAGCACCAGCCATATCCCAAAAAAAGAATGTCCATCACTCTTTCTATTTTTTAAGCGATGCATTTGTTCACTCTGACGTCACGTGTGAGTGAACATATGGTTCCTCTGAAATGTCGAGCACATGTGGCTCCAAAATCTCCAACCAGAGAGATGAGGTGAAGAGTAAAACAGTAAGAAGAGATAGGAAAGATAAGAAAACAATTGGAACAATGAGAAAACCATTTACAAGTAGAAATTGAAAGTTACAATTAATATGTAAATTAATCAGGTACATTCCAGCCCTGGTGGGGTGGCTCATGTCGTGACCCAACAGATTAAAGAGGAGGCAGGGGTCACACTTGGCCACCACCTTTGCCCCGCCTCTGTCCAGGAGTAATACAACCTCACTGAGAACTACAATGATCCAGTATGGGCCAGAGAACTTGAAACCTGAATCTGCTGTTTCCATAGTAATGGGCCTGTCCTCATCATGGTTTTAAAATAACAAACCTGTTTCCATGGAAACCAACCTGTCATCTTTGTTGTGTCCATAGAAACAAATGATGCTGTTCCCCTATAAACCCACTCATTCTCTTGTGAATAAGAACAGAGTGAGCAGTTGAACACAGTTTGTTAAAGCTACTCTTGAGCACTGCTGTTAAAATTACAGTATAATAATGTGTGGTACTTTTTAATGTGCTAATGTTATTAATTAATAGAAACAGCAACAACAGCAATATAGCATCACTGTCAACTGAAAAATAAGAATGCTGATATGTGATGAGTCATAATATTCTACCGTCCTTTCAGACCTGCTGATCATCAGGATGTTGTGACTCATCAGTTTTTAAACATCATCCTCATCAATTAGCACCATCAACACCACAACACCACCAGCATCAGTTCCTGCAGTGCTCCAAATTACTCCACTGTAGCTCCCCCCTACAATCATGGACAGCACCCCAAGGAGGTGGGTCCTAAAGCCTCTGTCCCCCATGTTACATTCCTCACACCTGCGGACTATTGCTGGCCCCTCTCAAGATGACACCCGTGACCTTGAAATTCCAGTCTTCAGCTCAGAGAGTATTTTGATCACTGGTAACAATTTGCCAGGAGCTGCCCCCCCACAGAAGAGCGATGGGTCCCCAGACATTGTGTCACAGGATAGAGGTAGCATCGGCAGTGAGTGGCTGCCCAGCAGTTCCAGCAACCCCAGCAGTCCAAGCAGCAGCCTGGGCTCTCATTCTGGCTTCTACTCATTTGTGGAGGACCCAGCGAGTCTGGAGGCAGAGTTGAACGAGGTCTGGATGGTCTCACCTCAGCGACAGACTCAGCTGCACACACTGAAGGAAGAGAAAGAATTTAAACTTCAGACCTACAGCAGTAGCAGGAAACCAGAGAGTCTCTTCTCAGAGAGTGAGGGAGACTCACAGTACAAAGTAGATCCAGAGAAAGTCCTCAAGGTGGTGGGGCAGGAAGAGGAGAAGCTGCTACGTAAGGAAATAATTAGCAGTCAAGCACCAAAGAAGAACCCTGTGTTCAAAGATCAGCTGCCCATGCTGGAGAATCTGGACTTAAGCAGTTCTAAAAACAAACTAAAAGAAGGTTCTGGGATGAGCCACAGTCCCGACATCTCCAGACCAGAAACTCATCACCCTGCCGAATCTGGGAGAATTGACAAGGAGCACATTAGCTTCAGTGCTGCCAGACAGCAGTTCCTGAAGATGGAGCAGGATCAGGTCACAGCTGTCCTGAGTTCTCTGAGGTCCTCAAGAGCATATTTAACCTCATCTATGCAGCAACATCCTAACAACAGTGTTGAGATGAGTGAAGATATGACTCAGTTCAAATTATCAGAAGCAGATGAGATGCATCCAGAGAGGACAGTGACAGTAGGCTGCACTAAGGACAATCTGAGTGTGCTTGAAGAACTAGACAGCAGTCTGGAGGAGCTGTCAGTGGAGGTAGGTGGTGGCTACACCAGCGATAAAGTCTTGCTTAAAGACAACAAGGAGAACCAGAGCTGTCAGTCCATAGCTGAGTATGAGACCCCAGTTGGAAGGGAGACCAGGTCAGTTCAGGAAAGTGAGGCAAACCTTCGGCGCTGTGACAGCAGGGTGGAGATGACACAAATCAAACCCATATGTTTACTCTCATCACTGAGAGGTCAATACAGTCCACAACAGGTGGAAGACCTAAAGAGCAAGAATGAACAACAACATGACAACAGGAAAAATGAAACACCTCAGCCTGAGTTTGACCAGACAAATGTGTTTTTGTCTCCTTGCTGTCCTCATCGACACCCAGGAAGAACAGAGGTGTCCATCAGTAAAATGAGTTCAGATTCCTCCTCTTTCACTGTGAGAGACTTGGAGATCCAGGGCTCAAGTGGTTTCCTGCAGCCTCAGATGACTTCTTCATCATTTCATTCCTCATCTTTTCCCTCCTCACAAAAACCATCACCTCTGGTTTGGAGCGAAAGCCCTAAGACCTCTGGTCTGCAGTCTAGAGGACAACAGGCTTCAGAGTTCATAGAGAAGGAAATCAAAGAGGCCATGAGACGGGAGCAGGAGCTAAAGAAGGTGAGGGAGTCCATGGTGAAAACCAATCAGCAGCCATTCTCTCCAACTCCTCGCATGGAACAGGCAAGCAAGATCACCATCAGTCACTTCCACCCACCTGCAAATACAGGTATGTGGATGTGATCAGGTTTGATTACCAGCCAGACTCTTAAACTCTAACAGTCTCAGGGAACTCTAGTAAACCTGCATTTAGAGCTGATATCTGATGGAGCCTGATCATTAGGTGCTTTGTGTGTGAGGTTATAATTTCGTCCTTGATTTTACAGGAACTGAGGGGTCAAGATGTTAGAGGTGGAAAAATGACATATGAGGAACTTATTTGATATGTGTGTATTTCTCTTACGTTGATCACTTACACAGTGTATCAGTGATAGACTGGATTTATTTGGCTATTGACACCACATCATGATGTTTACTTTTCACTGATTATGTTTGCTACTTGCACCTTTGACCTCTGCTACACGGAGCAGTCTGAAAAACATGGTAGATGGTCATAAATCCAAGCAAGATTTAGATGAGTTCTTAAAAACCCCCACAGAGATCCTGCGGTGATATATGTGTTTGAAATCAATATAACAGAGGTTGTTTACTGTGACAGATTCTCTACCTGCAGATGCTTGATTTTCAAAGTAATGATCTGAAACCAACCACAGCCAGGAAGGGAGTGAATAATCCTAAAGCTGATGTAGGACATATGACAAACAGACTAAAACCTAATGGACCCTGAAGAGGATGCTGCTGTGAGTCACATTGAACATGGAGATAATGAGTAACTCACTGAGACAGTGACTAAAGTCCATCAACCGACTGATGATTAACTGAAACAGCACTTTTCAAAACAAGAATCATAATGCTGAGTGTGTGTTTTCTTAGTGACCAACACCTGACTTCTGCTACATGATTTTATCTGCAGTAGAAGTGTTGATAGAAACCATGGCAGTGTCTGCTCTCAGGGTCGAATCCTGAGTGACAGGGCTTCCATTTCTTATGCCCAGTTCAGACTGGACATTAAAACAATAATATTCAATTATTATATCAATATAATAGTATTACATCAAAGTTCTGATGCTATTGCTCTTTGTAGAAGTGCGTCATACAGCGTTGGATGTGCTGGGGTCTGTTTCTGAGGGATAATATGAATCTGCCCTTTGAATAATGCTGCTGTCTCTTTGATACTTTATATGTGAAGGTCATCAGGTCATGTGGTCGCCACTCAGTCTGACAGTCGTCAGGCAGGTATGATCAACACGTCATTTTCCTTCCTTCTGTCGTGTTTCAGATAAACCGCTCAGTCTGTCCTCTTCCTGCCCTCGTCTTCCTGTCCCTCTGTCCTCCATGACTAGTCAGCCCTGGACCTACTCACCTCCTCCTGCTTCCCCCTCCTCCTCAGTGGTAGCCCCATCAACTCATCCTCCTCTCAAAGACACCCTGCTGCAGGGTTTTAAGGACAGACGAGTCCAGTTCAAGCTGGACGAGAATTCAGTGAGTTATCAAATCAAATCAAATCAAATCAAATCAAATCAAATCAAATCAAATCAAATCAAATCAAATCAAATCAAATCAAATCAAATCAAATCAAATCAAATCAGATTAACAATTTACCAGGAGCAGAATCCTCTGGAAAACTTCAGAATAACCCTTTAACAGGGAAAAACACAGCAAAATCAAGGAGAGTTGTGTCAGACTCTTAATTTGATAGTTGAAGGTTTCATGTTTTCTCTTCCTGTTTTTCTTTCAGTATGCTGGAATCCAGCTGACAGACAAAGTAAACAATGAGGTGAGGCTTCTCATGCGTTAAAGAAACTGTTTGACTGAGGCTGTAATGAGACTCGTGTCTTTGACGTTCAGTGGCTGTGAGTGTAGATACAAACACACAATATTCACAGACCACATCTCCTTGTGTCTTTGTTTCCTCCTGTTTCTTTGTCTTCTTGTCTCCTTCTATCTTTTTTCAGGTTGTAAAGTCAACTCGAGTCACTCGTCATAAAAACCAGCGAGCACTTTGGTGGGAGGCTGGAGTCTTTGCTAACCAGGACAACCAGAAAGAGCGACAGGACAAGATCCAGGACAACATTCAAAGATGTTTTAAAACTAGAGCACAAACAGAACCATAGAAAAGGCAAATTAACACTGTTTTTAGACATGAACTCTATCTATCTATCTATTATATTATATTTTATTATATTCATGTGTTATGAAAACACATGAAGAGTTCCAACTGGCCACAAATCAGTTAATCATAACTTTATTTGAAATATAATGTATCAATGATTGAGCATCGACCCATCACATACAAATGATGTTTTCACAGGGAACATTTTGTTCGGCCTTAGGATAAAGAAGAGACGATGAGGACATCAACACATGCAGTGACACCACAGACACAGAAACAACAGGGACACACTCATCACGTATTCACAGACACACTGATCAGAATAATTTACTACAATATTTATACAATACAATATTTTGAAAGATTACACCTACATATATTTTTTATTTTGGAAGATTTAACAACATGCGTTACAAAACATTACATTCTTTTAATAGTACAACTTCATTTCTAAAGTCTATTTTCACAATACTTTAATTAAAAATTCATCATGTCAATAATCTGATTTATTGTTTTATGATTAACAAGATATTTTTTTAAACTTTAAAATTTAGAAACCCCAAACCGAAGAGAAACAAAAAACCGAAGAGACAGTTTAGTCATTTTGTCAACACTGAACACCAGTGTCCATGAGACTTGGACATCTATGATAAATACAAACCTGTGTTGATGTGTTAATACTGCAAATCATTATCATATACATTCATGATGCTGTAATAATGAAACAATAACACAAGATTTATGGACAACAACAAGAATGAAGATGTGTTTCAAAAAGCTGATTAACTAGTGAAATATTTAATCTCACAAAGTCCATTGTTCATAAATAAACACATTCACACATTATGACACTCTGAGACTTGACAAATCACAGAACAGCACAAAACAAACCCACATGCTACAAATCACTAAAGCAACCAACCATCACCAAAAAGGAACAACACAATCATCCAGATAATATACAGTACAACCACACATGGCTGCCACGACGTCATACCACAACAACATCCACAGCGTCCATGATGTCCATGATGTCCGTGATGTCCGTGATGTCCGTGATGTCCATGATGTCCATGATGTCCGTGATGTCCATGATGTCCGTGATGTCCGTGACCCTCACGTTTTCTTAGACGTTGAAAGGGGCACGGTGTGGATGCAGAAGAAAAAGCAGCAGCATTTTTCAGAAGCTTCACTGCAGGTTTCTAATCAGTTCTAACTTCAAATTATTCACAAAATGTGTTGCCATGGAAACACATTATGTTGCCATGGAACAGGCTGTACATCGATCAGACTCACCTCACAGCTGCACACACTTTACAACCTTCATGACAACCTCACCCCTATTTTACAATCACAACAACTTTACAACAACAAAACATTTTAAAGCCCTACCTCCTGGCTCTTTGTTCCACGTGACGTCCGTCCATCTCTGAAGACTTTCACCCTGACTTGTTTGGCTTGTTTTTTTTGTGTGACGGCGCCTTGTGTTATGTGAAAGGTGTTTGGAATTGAATGCATGATAGTATTTACATTTATAACAGTGTTCCTTGTGGTCACCATGAGACAGACAAATATGAGCGATGCATCACAAAGAGAACATGGTCTGAGTGTTGAGTCTCCAGGCATCAATAGATGCAACTTCTTTCCCTCATCACATTTAATCCAAAAATGCAAAGCAGCATCGTCGCCACCTGTCTTCCCTGCTGATAATAACAGTTCTAAATTAAAGCTTTTATTTGAAAAAGGCAAGAAACTATTCATTGAACCTCCGCCCCTGCAAACTCTTGCAATAGTTTTCCTGATCAGTCTGGTTACAAATCTCTTGATCCAACAGAACCAGTGCTGTCTTGCGTCTCATGGCCATCTCCCTGTGCTTGTCTGCGGACATCTCCACCTGGGGGTGGGGTGGGGGAGGGGCAGGGTTGGTGTCAGTGGTGACACATGGTGAGGCAGATCTTTGAGGCCAGAAGCTGCTCCCATTCGCTGCTGAATCCCCTCTGTTCAGGTTGCTGAGGTTATAGTTTTCCTGTGGGTCACCACGATTGGATGCCACTGCCCACTCCCGTGAATTACCATTACCAGAGAGGGATGGGGCCAGGGGGCGGGGCAGAGTCTGGACAACAGGATAGTTGGCATCATGGGCGTCCACTGTAATAATACCTGGCCCCTCCCGTTGCTGCTCAGGGGAGCGGCGGTAGCGTGGCGAGTTGGCCCTGGAGGATGTACCAGAGCAGGTGGAAGAGGTCTCAGAAGACTTCTCCCCAGATGAGGAGGAGGGCAGGAGGCCTTGCTGCTTTGACATGGCAATGACCTGCATGAGTCGTGGCTGGTTAGTGGCACACAGAGCAGAACCCTCCCCAGTCGCCTTCTCACGAATAGCGATCCATTTAGCCCGAGTCAAGGCACTCTTTGGGGAAACTGGTGGGGGTCCTGCGTCAGGGATCTGTGGCGTTCGGGGAGTAGCCACAGCTTTAGCGCCTCCTTGAGTTGGTGTAAAACTGTGACTGGATGCTGCTCTCCCAGACTGCATTGCAGATTGGTAGATTGGGATCTGTGAATCGCCATCATCTGTCTCCACTGAGCCGACCTCTGAGCCCTCCTCGCTGGCTTTGTGCTCCAACTCATCATGGACACTAAAGCCTCTCATTTCTTTAGACTTGTGTTTCCACTCTGACACCAGCTGCTGAGACCGCACTGGGTCCATAGGGACCTGCACAGCCTTTAGACGCCGCTGTACTGGCTGTACTGGTTGTACTGGTTGAAATGACTGAACTGGATCCTCTGGCTCCTCGTTGGCCCCCAGCACCCCGTTATTATTCATGCTCACCCTGGGTAGTGTGTGACTGAAGGTCAGCATGGTCTCTTTCCCCATGGGACTGCGAGGAGCCAGCAGCTCCACATCCACGCTGGCCCTCTTCAGGCTTCCCATGGATGCTTTCTCTCTCTGCAAAGGTCCCAGGCCCTCCAGTCGAACCATGGGGGCCGGGACTGCCGCTATCTCATCATTACTCTCTGAGGCAGAGGACGGTCCCTTGGTATAGACGGACTCGTGTCCTCGTTCTGTCAGAGCCCGAAGAGGATCTTCTTTTGGAGGTGGAGGAGGCAGTGATGTGATGTTATCAGAGGACTTGAAGTTGGCTACAGCATGAAATGCCTGAGGGTGGAAAATAGAAACCTGTCAATTCATTTGATTGAGGTAGAAATGTCTTACTTTTATTGGGCTGTTTTATTTCTCTCCATCTCCAACATGTTTGTGTGCAGACACCATGTCTCACCAGGTAAGCAGCAATGAAGGCTCCAATGAGGAAGCCTACATAGACGTCTATTGGATGGCTGCGATGCTGAGTGACCTGAGTCAGACCTGTTAATGCTGCTGCAATAGCAAACGCAAAGACCAGCACGGGTTTGAGTAGCTTTGTGCTGTCCGAGATGGTTGCGTTAAAATACATCTGAAAGGAAAGAGATTAAATATTCACACACAGTTACTCTGTAACAAACACAGAGCACATTCATGTCACCTGCAACCTTTTGATAACCTTTGTAAACAAGTCGAGTACATTTATGAAAATGATCCTTTAGTGTCTCATAACCATAAAGAAAACATTAGAGGACTATGGAGGAAGATTTTTATGATAAATGCTCTGTTGTAAGTTTGAAAAGTAAGTGGCGTTGTTGATATAGATGTTTCACTGACAATTTTACTTACTGAAACATAAACAGCAGCAAAGGCAGACAGAGTTGCATGCTGGGAGGGAAATGTCTTCCTGTCAGGACAGAAAAGAGACACACAGTGAGACACGCAGACAGACAGACAGATATACGGACAGACAGTCTGGTACTCACCTGGCTGTGATGATGGCGTGCTGGTCGTGTCCAGAGCAGATGTCTTTGGTGATGTAAGGGTTTTTGTCACATGACACTCCAGCCTGAGTATAATTCGGTTTACAGACGGTGAGGAAGAACGGTGCATGATAACCTGTCGACAGCTGGATGACATCAGTGACCAGAGCTGTCGCACACAGACCAAACACGTGCACACCTGGGGAGGGGGGAGAGAGGTCAACAGATGAACTGTGCAGGTGTAGTTGGTGATGATCTACTCGTCCCATACCTACGAAACGGACAGTTCTCCTCAGGAAAGAGTTGAAGTTGCAGCCTCCTGCATTGATGCTTCCTTCAGGCCTGTGGAGCTTCAGTCTGGACTGCAGGCAGTAGATGAGACCCTCAACCAGCATGATCTGAAACACAAAACAAACCCATCCTCCGGACCTCTCCTCTGGAATCTAAAATCTGGAATGTGTTAGTGCATATGTGTGAGTGTGTGAGTCTGAAAACAACAGCGTGTTACTGAGGCAGCAGGTCCAGCGAAGGCGAGGCTCAGCAGCATCAGCAGAGGAATCAGCTCATCTCCTCCGTCCACGTATGGCATGCTGAGCTCCCGGTCATGACAGCGAAAACCCACCTGAGCCGGCTGCACCACGTCTGTCAGCTCCAGGAAGTACAGAGACACCATGGAGGAGGCCACAATGGGCAACTGCATGCACGAGCACACACACACACACACACACACACACACACACACACACACTGCATTACACTGTGCCTTACAGTGTGCCTGTGTGTCAGTGTGTGTGTCTGCGTGTGTCTGTGTGTGTTTGTGTACATTGTCACCTCTACAAAGTAGAAACATGGCAGCAGAGTCAGACTGTCCTTTGGAGGTTTCTTCTTCATCTTGTCTGAGGAGTTCATCATCATCATCATCATCATCCTGATGAGCCTGGAACATGATGAGATGTTGACATGTTGACATGTTGACATGTTGACATGATGAGATGTTGACATGTTGACATGTTGACATGTTGACATGATGAGATGTTGACATGTTGACATGTTGACATGTTGACATGTTGACATGATGAGATGTTGACATGATGAGATGTTGACATGTTTACATGTTGACATGATGAGATGTTGACATGTTGAGATGTTTACACTCCTCTGTGTTTTGTGACAGAAAAGAGTCTCATCACAACAACTAGGTTTAGACCTTCAACACCATCACACACACACACACACACACACACACACACACACACACACACTCATAGGTAAACTGACAGACAGGTAAACGGCTCAGTCGCCAGACTGCAGTCAACACCGGACTCACTGTGGCCGACACACTGCGGCCCGTGAATACCGGGAATAACCGGGAATAACCGGGAATATGTCCGTTGTTCATTGATGATGCAGCGCTGCATTTATCTGCTGTAATTAATGAGTCAGAGAACACAGCTCTGCAGCGCGCGCGACCCCCCCCCCCCCCCCCCCCCCCCCCCCCCCCCCCCCCCCCCCCCACACACACACCACCCCCCCCCCCCCACCCCACACACACACACACACACACACACACGTCTCACCCCAGTCCATCGATCCGCTTCGATTCCAGTCACGTTTTCTGTTGCAGCTCCAGAACCGGAACCGGCAAACCGGACGTTCTGGCCTGGTTGTCCCGGGTTACGGTCTCCGGTCCGACTCAGGTTTCGGTTCTCGCGGAAATAACCGATCTGCGTCCTGCGATCGATCCCGTTACAGGGCTGCCGCTGCTGCACCGTGTGTGTGTGTGTGTGTGTGTGTGTGTGTGTTACTGAGACGGTGAGGAAACATGGAGGTGTTAAATCCCTGCGACTGTGTATGCGGTGTATGGCAGGTGATCAGTGCCTCTGCCTCCCTGCTACAGATGTACAGAAAGCAAAGACATGATATACAGTATATTATACAGTATATATTATACTTATATATATACAATATATTATACTGTATAATATACTGTCTATATTATACAGTATAGTATACTGTATAATATAGACAAACATGGAGGTGTTAAATCCCTGCGACTGTGTATGCGGTGTATGGCAGGTGATCAGTGCCTCTGCCTCCCTGCTACAGATGCACAGAAAGCAAAGACATGATATACAGTATATTATACTGTATATATTATACTTATATATATACAATATATTATACTGTATAATATACTGTCTATATTATACAGTATAGTATACTGTATAATATAGACAGTATATTATATACAGTATATATTATACAGTATATTATACCGTATATATTATACGGTATAATATACTGTATATATTATACAGTATATTATACAGTATAATATATAGACTGTATAATATATACAGTCTATCATACTGTATATATTATACAGTATAATATACTGTATAATATATACAGTGTATTATACTGTATATATTATACAGTATATTGTATCATACTGTATATATATATATAATATACTGTACCTGTCAGTATTTTTTAAATAAATCTTGAGTCTTTCCATAAAGAGGCTCTGGACCAGGGGCCTGATCACTTACGACTGTCAATAGAAACACTTTCATGTATTCAATTTGTACACACAATGAAACAATCACACAGCTTAGTCATGAGTGAAATAAACAATGTTTCTAATAATCGTTTTATTGTATCATTTCTGTCAGTGTGTATTTAGGCAAACGGTAAACAAACATCAGACAGAGAAACATTAGCAGTGTGACAAAAAGAACAGTTTTATTACAATGTGAGATAAATTCACTGCAGTCACTGCAGCTGAGGTCGCTCAGCACTAGCTTCAGAGAAACAATGGAAAAAAACTTTGATCTTTTTAAAGCTGGGTCCAAGTTCTACCATTCACTTACATCCAGGCTGTTACCAGGAAATGATGTTGTACATGTTCAGTTAAGTGGTGCTTGGGAGATCCTCCTCCAGAGACCTCCACATAAACAGTTTTTGATCCATCGCTGCTCCCACTGCTTCATGGCATTCGTCTTATTGGGAGAACGAAGCATCGTCACACAGCCACACCTACGTGCACACACAAGAGTCAACTGCAGCTCAAAGCACAATCACCTACACAATGCTGTGCAAAGCTCCACCCTCCTATTACTGATAATAATAAAAATGTTCCGTTGCTTCTTTCTTTTATTATTGGTAAGAGCAGTAGTAAAGAAGTGGCAATATGGGCTATTCAAGTATGGTCTGACTGACTGATTAACTGACTGACTGAACAAAATGAATGGGCAGATTCTGAATTCATCTATCACAATTGTTACTCAACCACTGTACGCAATATTTGTGTATATGTGTCTGAATCTTAAGATTAACCAAATATTACAATCAATCGTTGTTTACAATCAAACTAAGATGACATGGCCGAAAACAACCACACAACCAGGTAAGGTGATGCCAATAATTTCTGTGGACTCACCTGGTGCAAGCTTTACTTTCCTCAGTGGGACAAACTCCCATATGAACACAACGGAGGTTATCCATCTTCTGAGAGCTAGGACTTCTGAGGACAGAATCAAGTTCAGACTCTGAGTCAAGATCAAACTAAGGCTCCAATTATGGCTTAGGTTTGGACAAAGGTGTGAGTTACCTAGTAAAGGTCTCCAGTGGGGACAGGGGGGACAGAGATGAAGCTTTTCCAAACTGCAGTCTGAGTGGATGTTTGCCCTGCAGCTTCACAATAATGCCATCATTCACTGGGAGCCAGTCCATACTGGGAACCAACAGCTGACTTGGCAGCAGGCAACACTCGTCGATCAGACTCTCGTCAGGTTCCTGTGTGGGGCCATCGTCCCGAGCTGATTCAAAGACAGAAATAAATCAGTGCTGCTGGTACAAATTAGAACTTCTGAAACAATCAATGCTGAGACAAAACACACCTCTGGATGCAAGGGGGGTGGGGCGGGGATGGAGGGGGGTATATTGACTGCTTAGCTTTGAAAGAGTTTCAGAAAATCAATAGATGTCAATTAATCAATTGATGAGGCAAAAGCAGGTCAGGGGTGTCAGCTGAGTATGCATCCTTCAATGTGAATGCCTGAAAAAACAACGTGGACCCATGGTGTGATGTTGTCACCTGAGCCTGGTTGGAACGAGGCCTCAGATGTCAGGTGTTACACAGACCAGCTCAGATCTCTTTCTGTCTCTCTGATACTGACATCACAATGTGTGAAACAGTGTTTAGGTGCTAACAAACCAAAGATGGGTGAGATTCTTACAGCAAAGCCACAGCTTGGTGAGCAGTCTGAACAGGAGCTGCATGCTGTCCTGATTGTCTGAAGTGGCAGTGAAAGTGGGCAGACAGCCAGGCTTCAACAGACCCCAGATCCTGATCATCACCAACATCTCCCTCAGCATCCCAAGAGACGCCCCGTCCCTCATGAAGCCAAAGCCTGGCCTGACCATGGAGCCCTGCAAGACAGCAAAATCCAGAACCACCAGGGTCAGAGTCACAAAAGGGGGGCATGAGGGGTTAGGTCAGATTAAACATATACCTCTGTTATTATATATACTGTTCCTATGTTATTGTTTTTATTCATTTAACTTTGGCAGTTTTTCCTCACGCTTGCTGAGGGAGTAGGTCAGAGGTCAGAGGATGTTACATCCTGTACACTTTGTTAAAGCCCTGTGAGGCAAATTGCAATTTGTGAATATGGGCTATACAAATAAAATTTAATTGATTGATTGATTGATTGAACTTTATTTGATGATATTTTATATGCGTCTCAAGAGAACTGTACTGATATGAAGTTTGATATAATCTTATAAAAATTAAATACTTTTAATAGTAATAAATCAAATGTTTTATTACAATATTACGATTATAGTATACAAATCCAGTTATGGATAGAATGTTCTGACCACGAGGGAAGCTTTGTGGGTTTCTATTTTAATTTCTGATCTTGTTTTAAATTGAAAACTACAATATAAATAAAATGTATTATTAGCTAGGTTCTTGTTAGCTCACCTGGTTGGGCAGGTTTGCCAGCAGATAGAGGACAAAGTCTCCTACCCACTGGATGAGCTGCTGCAGGGACTGAAGAGGGGGGCCGTCCAAGACAAACTCCTCCGTCTTCAGATTGATCATCACCTTATCAATATCTGAAGAAATGCATAGCAATCAATAAGTGACTATTACATAATTAATATTAGCAGTCTTCAGAGGACAGTCTGTCCTCTCACCTGTATCTGTGTTCTTGGCACAGATTTCAGTCAGGCGGTCTCCTGGACTCTTGTCAGGTGTGTTGAGAACGTGCGGTCTCAGCAGAGACTTTAAGGTGGAGCTGATGGCCATCAGCAGCAGTTTGGCATGGAAGTCACAGGCTCGAGCTGCTGTCGCTGTGGAGAGTTTACAAAGAGATGCCTTCACCGCCACAATACGAGTTGCCAGAACCTGAAACACACAACACTCCGCATAAAGAGGGGAAAGGCAGCAACACCACGTTTATATTTAATCAGTAACTATGTGATCTGACCCACTCACTGCTGTTCTTCCATAACTGACCTGTTGCAGTGCCTGGTTCTGCCTCATGTACTCCTCGTGGAGTTTCTCCACCAGGTTATGGACCATGGTCGGCTGAACATGTAGCAGGACGTCCCACCAGTCGTAGCCTGTCACCATGCAGTACTCCAACAAAAACAGCAGGTGGCGGAGTGTTGTGTTCATCTCCAGCACCTGGCCCATAGAGGGCGACACCCGCAGCATGTGGAGCTGAAGGAAAAGCAACAACATTTCAGGGATAGCGTATATGTCACAGAGTTTTATTTAATTTTGGATGAAGCTCAGTGATGTATCCTCAACAAACCTTTCCAGCTCAGAGGAACACAGCATTAAAAAAGAAGAAATAACAAACTCTTGATTTGATTCTTAGCAAAGGTGTAATGTTTTATTTAAGTTTCTCATCTCTCATCCCCTCTGGTTTATTTATTTGGGAATCTGTTAATTACACTTCTTCTAAAAAATTAAACATTAACAAGGCTAAATAGATCAGAGGACACAATCTGCTCACAGTGACTACAGATCCAGATCCTGACTTTACATAGAAGTTTCTGACTGCAAGTAAACAAGTAAGCCCTCACCTTTCCATGGTTGTCGACTCCGGCCAGAGCCAGTGATGTCCAGGAGAACTGTAAGGCCTTAAAGTGGAGAGTATGGCCTCCAGTTCTTTGTCGTTTGATGGCGGACTCATCCCCGGGTCTCTGACCAGAAGAAGAGGAGCCGTAAAAAACCCCCATGGTGTGGAGGGACAGTCGGTGGAGGATCTGAATGCTGCCATCATGAAATGCCAGGGCAAGACCTGAAAACAAGGGGTGCAGAAGCTGAAGCAGACTGGTCTGGACCAGGGCGAGCGGTGTAGGGTTGAATTCAGTGCACATTTTTTACCTCTTAATGTTTTCTACCTATGTTTTTTTTCCTAACAAAAATTACCCATTTGTGTTAGAAACCTCCACATATGACTAACAACACCTGGGTGATATTTGGTGTTTAGAGAGAAGTTTAGAGAAAAACGTGTCTGTGCGCACGTGAAGGCAGCAGGAGGAAAAGCAGGTAGAGATCGTGGGGAGAGAGAGAGAGAGAGAGAGAGAGAGTGTGTATGTGTGTGTGTCAATTAGGAGTCACGGGGAGTCTCACAGAGCTCAGATGTCTCTGGCGGACGCGTCATGTTTTTCTAAAGAGACTCGTATCTAATTGGTGATTTGTGTCCTATCCACCTAAAGCCACAGATCAGGTGCATAGGAAACACACATGTAAATTCTCCTCACCGAGTCCAGGGCAGAACTTCGTGTCTGATGCCACTTTCAGGTCAGTGTTGGAGATGGAGATTGGCAGTTTGGGTAGTGCGACGGCAGACACTCGCTCTAGATCGTTGGTGGTAGTCAGTATCCTCCACTTCAGGATGGTAGGCTGCTTTTCGCCCACTGGGCAAAGATGTAAGGTGTAAAGGGAGTGGAGTAAGACTGTTGGTGAGTGGTACTGCATCACCTCAGGTTTCTGATTACCCAAACCAGTTTGTGTTTGTTTCTTACCGACTGGTGATCGGTGCTGGAAGATATTGTTGACTGGAAGGCCTTCTTTCCTCAGAGACCAACATTCCACAATGCTGCCACTCTGGTTGGATGCACACAAAAGGACCTGCAGAAAACACACAAAAACAATCAGTTATCTTACTTGTATGTTATACTGATCTGAGATCAGACAGATGACAGGTTACATGATCAGAGTTCACCAGATTTTACTTGTTACCTGTTCAGAATTCTCTCTGGTGAGGAACTTGAGGTGGGTCACAGTGGGGTACTTCTCTCTCCTCAGAGGATCAGTGGTGCAGCGCAGGAACAGAGATGGTAACAGTTCTGTGTCGATGCGACACTTCTCACTCACCACGCTCACTACCACCTGAACATACAGGAGACACACACACACACCGTATATATTTATATTTGACGACTCCTGGTGGTAACAGTGGTAAAGGGCATGGATACCCCTGTTGATCTTTTGTGTTGTTCTGGTTCTGACCTTATAAAACTGTACTGGAGATGAGCTGCTGCCATCAGTTGCTGCCACCACAATGTTTCCTCCTCCTGTGAAGGCGATGTCAGCTAAAGCAACACGTCCCCTCAACCGGCACAGACTCTCACTCGCTGTCAGCAGAGCGCCACCCGGCTTCAACAGTGACACTGTGACCAAACCACTCACTGTCACTGCCAACCAACCTTCCATTGGCTTCCCACCAAACAGAGTCAGCGATGGAGAGAACTTCACTCGAGAGAACTTCTCACCAAAGTTTGTAGAACCTGACTGAAGCAAGAGAAAGACACATGATTAACATAGTAATTAATCAGGAGATTAATGTAAGAAATAAAATGTAAACTTGGCATTACCATCTCGACATGAAGGGCCAGTTTGACTCCATTATGAAGCCAACTCAGAGCTATAATTGGATCTCCATCTAAAGAACTAAATAGGACACTCTCCCAGCTGTTCACCAGGTGATCCGACATCGACCAGCATTTGATCTGACCATCACCATCAGCAGACAGTAGCCTCGAACCTTAACCAGCACAACAACATATTAATAAATACATTGACAGATTACACAACATACCCACACAGGTGAGAATGTAACTCCAATTCCCCTGGTGCAAATCATGCCTATGACCTTTTGAGGCAAGTCAAGACCTGCAGGTCCACAGGGACGATGTTAGAGTGAGTGTGGGCTACTCCGAACATTGTGAAATTTTTATATTCTATTCAAATGTTGTAGTAGTACTACCAAGACTCCTGATCACTGTAAACCTCACCTGATTGGTCCCATTCCAGACAGGAAATCACCTCAGTGTGCCCAGAGTTGATAGAGTAAACATCCCACGGATGTTCAGTATCAATGATGTGGATCATGTGACTGACATCTGGAAAACACAGACAAAAAAAATAAATCTCTGTGCCTGTTGAGCTAGAGTATGACTATAATAAAATGATGAGCTTGCCATATACAGACTTGTTGGTCTGTATGTGACCCTTATTCCAAGCCCAGTATGAGTGTGTCTATACCGCAGCTGTGTGTTGGTGTCACTTTTCATAGGGAATATGCTGGTGTTGTGTCTGTGGTAAAGGTGGGTGTTGGTGGTTACTTATACTGTAAGTTGCTTTGGATAAAAGTGCCTGCTGCATTACTGTAATGTGGTGTTTTTGCACCTCAGGTAATTGTTGATGGTGTGTCTGTGCTGCAAGTGTGCACCTTTGTCATCATCTTCATTCTTCAGGTCTGTGGTAAATGCCACCAGGTTCCTGCAGGACCAGGCGCAGACCAGAGGGATGGAGGGACAGTGAGTACTCTTCCGACGTTTCTCCCACTCACAGACATATGCCAACTCCATGGTGAAGGCTGGATGGACGCCTCACCTGGTAAGGGGATACACAAATAGAGATAACACAGATGAAGGAGACCAAAATTTACAGTGCGGGTACTGACAGAGGCTAACTGACTGTAAAGGAAGAATTGAGGCAGAGAGAAGGCCCCGTCCAATGGATTAACAGATAATGGTGATTTACATAGATTTACAAGATTTTTATCCAAATCAGCTGATGTAAGATTCACTTCTGACTTTTTCAGTAAAAAGCAGCAGCCCTATGTTCAGAGTGTGAACTGGTGGTAATTGGATTTCACTGAGTTTGCCACTGTTGATAGTTTACATTCATTTATTTCCTTCCACATATCTGAGGTCTGGTCACTGGAACAGCAAGCTAATAAGGGCATCCCAGACATCCCTCTCTCCACCAACACCGTCTACTCTCTCCTCACCGTGTCCATGCTAATCACAAACAGGGTTGGTGACAAAGAGCAGCCTTTATGGAGTCCAACAACACCCACTGGAAAAGTGCTTGACTTTGTGTCAGCGATACAAACACGGCCCTCACTTTGGTTAAGAAACGACCGAATCCCCATAATGCTGGTTTGCAGTGATACAGTTAAATGCAGAATTTAAGTACCCGAGGCATTCGCTCACCAGACTTTAGATTTCGTGACGCCGATACAAATTAAAAAATAAACAAAATTTCTGGAAAAAAAAAAACACAGTACAAAAACCCCCTACGAATCCACATTTAGAAGGAAGACAACATCTAACCCTGGCGCCTTCTGTAATTGTTGATGGGATAAATAATGCATCAGGACCCCGAATCAGACAGCTGTCTCTACATTTGCCTGTCTGTAAACCATGTCCGGACGGCCAGTGTGTGTTTCACCACATTACAACGTTTTTGCGGTACAGATTTAACCATCGGAGTAACATTATTCCGAGAGTGTCAGGCCTGTCAGTTTAAGTGAAACACATTGGTGTTGTGGAATATGGCTAAAACCATGTTTGATGAAATAGACCCCACGTTCTTACGTTTAATGAATAAGGATAATCAAGAACAGTATGCCCGAAAAATATACGTATGTGTTGGAATAAAACGAACACAGGTAGGGAAAACGTTTAAAGGGTCCGATAGGATTGGGTGTCTTTTATTTTCATTTATATCAATATGAGTTTCTCTCTTTACAGACGTCATTTAGAAAATAGAAATTTTAGATTGAATGGCTACACACTGATTTTATGTTTTACCAGTCTTGATGACACAGCTCGTGTGGGTCCAAAACAACAGAAAATATTGCAATTCACAAGATATTTTAAAAATTAATCTTTGTAGGAAGTATGACTGTGACGTGTGACAATGGGAGAAGGCATCTGGCAGACAGAAAACCAGTGAAAAGCTTTTGCAGCTGTAGGACCCGTATTTCCGGACTGTCTTGGGTTCCGTCTCATAATATTTGACGTAAGTGTTCGGTTAGCTTTTGTTAGCTCCAGTAGTTTGTGTCTAATCTACAGAATAACGTTTCCGAGTCTGGGTAGGATCAGGTGTGTTTAGTAGCAGGACCTACTAGCCGCGAGCCTCAGTTAGCTTTGAATCCGGAGCGTGCTAATGGTGTTTAATGCTAACAGATTGATGCTCCGTTGCAGTCTGCTTGTTTGTTGTGGTGAAAACATCGAAGACGACACATTAGCATGTTTACACGCCCACGGAGTCTGTGACAGGTGAGATTCCAACCTGCTAATATGATTCTAATGTGACTCTGGTTAAAATAAGACTGACGTTAACTCGCCGGCGTTGGTTGTAAATTGTAGGATGTTTGCCTGATAAACTAGAACACAAATCGGACCAGGGGACACCTGGGTCCGTTTCAGTCCAGGCCAGATTACAGAAAACTTGTTCATGTGACATAGTTAAATTAAGTTCCATGCCCGCGACGATAAAGAAACACACATCCCGACACTGGACCAGAAAAGTTGGCAGAGTTCAGTGTTAAAGATTATTTGAAGATTATTTTTACACATTCGATGACGTCGTCTCTGTTATCAGATATGATCAGATTACTGTTTTAGTCAGTTGACTGTTTTTGGGTCCGGACTGAAGTGAGACAAAGCTGTCTCCATGAGGACATCAGTGTGGGCTCTGATAATACTACAATCATAAATACAATAAACTGCTTAAATAAAGGAATGGGCAGAATAGCGCAATGAGGCAAATTGCAATTTGTGAATATGGGCTACACAAATAAAATTTGATTGATTGATTTATTACTATAAAATAACAAAAACAGCCATTGGCAGCTGTCCAAGGGCTAATTGGAGAAATTGGAACAATTTACAGGAGCAGCTGAAAACATAAAACCCACTGATGGTGTACATTGTAAATGGGTGTCAAGAATGTGAAAAAACAGTGAAAATGTCCCCTCCTTGTCTCCCTGAGTCAGTGTGAGGACAGGATACAGAGCAGCTGAAAGACAGTGGAACTCTCCATTATTGCTTTGAAGTAACATGAGCTATCTGACCCAGACCTCTAATGGTTTCTCTTTTGTAGCAGTAATGTTTGTTCAGCTCAATTTTTATATATTCAATTTTCACTCATATCCAATTCACATTGAAGTTCTTTCTTGGTTCTGCTGAGCGCCTTTCTTTGTAGATGTTCGCTTAGGTATGAGGCTTATTTGTGAAGCACATGACGTCATCACAACCCCAAAGGAAAGTGGTGTGACGTCATACGTCAACAATAATCATTCAAGCCACATTATGAACATCTTCAAAGATTCAGCCGTCACAATATGGCTCCTACATCTCCATTCAGAGGATTGAAAAAGTTCGTTATTCTTAATCTGAGTGTGAACAAATTAGAATCAGTCTCCACACACGGATTAGTTCAAGTTTCAGATGTAGTTGAAAGTTTTTTCTTTTTTCTGTCCGATCATTTTAGGTCTTTGTGAACTTAATTTCCTCATCCGAGCGATTGGAGTGAATCAGCTGTGGACGTTCTCACTCTCAACAAACTATCTTCTGATCTGAAGTCAGAGTTTGACCTCAACTACCAGGACTTCTGACAGCAGACATGACGACGGAGAATCAGCCTGGAGCTGTGTGTTTGTGAAGTGTGTGCAGAGTAATCCAGATTCAGAGAACATGTCCGAGAACCAGGTGAACAACAACATCCCTGTGAACAACAACAACGTAGGACCCAACAGGATCCGAAACCCTAACATTAACCAGAACCCTCTCATCAATGTGCGAGACCGCCTCTTCCACGCCCTCTTCTTCAAGATGGCTGTCACATATGCTCGTCTCTTCCCTCCACCCTTCAGGAGAGTCTTTGAGTTTTTTGTTCTGCTCAAGGTAACTCTTTTAGAGACAAGAGACATTGTTGTCTTGCCCTTTACAATTCACTGCATCAGTGCTTCAGAAGAAGGCATCTTAAATGTGTCTTGAAGACACACTTCTGTTCTTATACCAAAGCAGTTGTTTAGTAAGATATCTGTACTACTTGTGTGGCTTCACACATGAACCTGGACAACGACACAGTGTTCCAGTAAGTTAAGCAAGTGTGTCTAATCTAATGGAATGGGTATTAAGTTGACAGAATTTAGAATGTAGTCTAGTGTAGAAGTTTACACATTGCACTCATTAGATTAAGAGCAAGTCATGTTTTCAGGCTTTTCTCAGCAAACATTCAGTCATAAACTGCTGATTCATAAACTTCAGTTTCCCAAGAAATACATTCGTTGAGGGACGTGACGGGGTGTGTGTCCATCTCCTCTATTGCTTTGTCATTGTCATCCGCATGAGGAAATATACATCAAATATTTTTTATTGGGAATGTAATTTTAGGGTAACGCACCTGCATCAGCAGTTCAGTGACTAGTAAATAACAGTTTAATTACCATAGTAACCATGGATATTCTGACCTGAACATCCATTGAAGATCGATTTGGGTGGTCATCTATTCCACAGGTTTTGTAAATGGATACCACACTTCTTGGCAGGACACTGACAGAATGAGTTGTTGAAATATGTTAAATTGGAGAGTGAAAGCAGTCCAACAGCCTCCTGCAGTGTGAGCATTATGGGGTAACAAATGAATACTTTTGGATGACTCAGCCCATTGCTGTGGTAGAAATCAGGTAAAAATCAGTCGGCTGATCCAAATCTATGTAAAAAATTATTTGACGTGTACTTAAAAAAGTACATTTCTTTTAGATCAATACGTTTACCATCAATTGTCGTCTTTAATGATAACACTGAATGTTTTGTTGCTTGGTCATTAGCGTCTATGTTATTTATGAATTCCTGCATGTCTTCAGGCGCTCTTCGTCCTCTTCATCCTTGCCTACATCCACATTGCATTCTCTCGCTCTCCCATCAACTGTCTGGAAGATGTGAGGGAGCAGTGGCCTCGTGATGGCATCTTGCGGGTGGAGATTCAGAGGAACTCCAGCAGATCCCCTGTCTTTCTGCAGTACTATGACTCCATGGGTCTCAAGGAGGAGTTGGAGGCTGAGGAGCGAGGAGGAGTTGGGCTTAGTTTGGCTGCAATGCAGGAGGAAGAGGAGGAGGATGAAATGACACTAGAGATGTTTGACAACAGCTCAGTGCAGGTGAGTCTCAGGTTTAGTTCTTTGTACAATCTGAACAGTTTCACAATGACGGTACACTGCAGGGAGCTTCCACACATTATTGGCAGTTGGAGCTGCAGTGTGTTGCCGTGGGTGTCTGAATGACAGGGTTGAATGATTACAGATGCACAAGGATCAGGGATAGATACATTTTCAGGTATTTGTTCTCTGTTGCAGTTTGAGCTGGACATTGAACCTCGTCTGAAGCCCTCTCTTGTTGGAGCAGCAGCAGGAGGAGGCCAAAGAGGAGGAGTGAACGAAAGTCAAGATGTCTCCTTCAGCCAGACCACTAAAGGTATGCACCTGCTGAAGGATTCAGTGTCTGAGCTGGAGATGATGACCAGAGCAGGTAAAGCTCCTCACCACCTGCTCTTCTTGTCATAGCGATTTCGTTCTGTAATAACTGATCTGTCAAATGTGAACTTGTCTGTTACACAGGAGGTGGCAGCCCATTTGTTAAAACTCTGGTTTCTGTTAGCAAGAAATACAAAATGTTTCTGTCATCACGTCAAGCAGTGACAGCAGTTAATAAAGTTAACTGGTGACAGGTTGAAATGGGAAAATAGCACCTATTTTAATACTTGCCTTCCTCTTTTTATGTTACTTATCATTTTATACTAGCATGCTGACCAGACAGTCATTGCACGTCTCATCATCTGTGAGAAGTTCTGGTCCACAAATGAAATGAAAGTTTAGAGAGATGCCTGAAACATTTTGACTGAAAAGGATTTGAACCGTCATCTGCAATGTTATAGTGACCCAGAAGGTGACCTCTGACATCAGAGATGTTGTTGTGTTTCAGTGTGGCCTCAGGAGGAGTACATTGTGGAGTATTCTCTGGAGTACGGCTTCTTGCGTCTGTCTCAGAACACCAGGCAGAGACTCAACATCCCCGTCATGGTCGTCACTCTGGGTCAGACACAGCACCCCTGCCTCAGTCACATGACTCCAACCTCATGCACTTGCCTCAGTCACATGACTGGTTTTAGAGGTGGAGATGATTAAGCTTTTTTTTCCTGAATCGTGTGTTTGTTTAGACCCCATGAAGGACAAGTGCTTTGGAGATGGATTCAGTCGTTTTCTCCTTGATGAGTTTTTGGGCTACGACGACATCCTGATGTCCAGTGTGAAGGCACTTGCAGAGAACGAGGAGAACAAAGGTAGAGAGATACCAGGGAGGAACAGGGAGAGAGGAAAGATAAATTGACACATTTTTTTAAAGTGACAAAAAATTCCATTTACTTTTATTTGTATGGCATCACCGTACACATACGTTATGTAAGGACACTTTACGTTGTGAGATCAAGACCTCATAATAATATAGAGAAACACAATCCCCACTTAGAAAGCGGGGAGGGGGTGGGTTGTGGCCGGGGCTGTGTAGCATACGCATGCTGAGAAGGAACTGGTATGAACGATTGGTGTTTTAATTAGTTAGTGATGCTTGCAGTTCACCTGGCATTGGATAAATCAGATTAGTGTAATAAATCAGCGGTAACAATAAGGATGTCTCTATGTGGTTCTCTGCAGGATTCCTAAGAAACGTTGTGTCTGGAGAACATTACCGTTTTGTCAGCATGTGGATGGCTAGAACCTCCTACCTGGCTGCTTTTGTCATCATGGTCATATTTGTAAGTAAACAAGTCAGACTGAACATGGTGTTTTAGTCACTGAAAACGTAGATCCATTTAGAATTTAGATTTATTACGTTTTTATGATTATTATGATTATAACCATCATCGTTAGGTGATGTTTTGTGTTTTCTGGTTTTCAGACGTTGTCTGTCTCCATGCTGCTCAGATACTCTCACCACCAGATCTTCGTCTTCATTGGTCAGTTTCCTGTAGATCTCACATCGACACTGCAAATACCAGCTTAATGTAATTCAGTCCAGGGTTTCTGGTGGAGTGGAGTCATTACATATTTTAATTCAGTGTAGGGTGTTACTTCACCTGTCATCGGGAGGAACAACTTTGTGTTGATCTGGTCTCTGTTTGTCCCCTTCAGTGGATCTCCTTCAGATGTTGGAGATGAACATGACCATTGCGTTCCCTGCAGCCCCTCTGCTTACTGTCATCCTTGCACTAGTTGGTAAGTTTACTTTTTCAAAATTTGTCCCTACTGTAAACACAGTTTGTGTCTGGATCTTGGCCAGGATTCACCTTAAATCAAGACGAACAAGCCCCCAAGTGAGGAAAGTCAAGTCGTTAGTTGAGACAAGACCAGACAAAGACAGTATCTTAATTTCTTTGCCCAGGACAGTTGATATAAAAAAAAAATATCTGGGACATGCCAAGTAAGACAGTCCCAGGTCAGGATACTCAGGACCAGGTCTGTAATAGTCAGGACTCAAGTTGAGACTGATAAAAAGTTTATTTTGCTGCTGTTATTTTTCTCAGATATTTTTCAGACTTTGAGTTTCACACCTGTATTGATCTGCAGTCACTTTCTGTCATCAGGTATGGAGGCCATCATGTCAGAGTTCTTTAATGATACAACTACTGCTTTCTACATTATCCTTATTGTTTGGCTGGCTGATCAGTATGATGCCATCTGTTGCCATACTAACACCAGCAAACGACACTGGCTAAGGTGAGTCACATGACCCACACAAGGTCATAATGGTTCACTTAAAAGCAATAACAAAAACAATGAAACAATTTCTTTGGTAAATCTTTAATGTGCAGATTAAAAAAAAAACATGAAATCCTACATTTCTTCTTAAATTTGAAAATTTTTGCTTAAAATGATTAAGCAAAAATTTTAATGACTTCTTGTTTCTGCCCGAAGGTTCTTTTATCTGTACCACTTTGCCTTCTATGCCTACCACTACCGCTTCAATGGTCAGTACAGCAGCCTGGCCCTGGTCACGTCATGGCTCTTCATCCAGGTTAGAACCAACAACCTTTTGCCTCAAAATGTGTTGACCCAGAACAGTGAGCTTTGATAATAGATAAGTGGATGAGAACAGCACCAGAGGGATTTAATAACTTACATTTTACTCATATATGAATATAATTTTTAAAATATAATCCTCACACAAACAACAGGACACAGTGTGAGTCATTTCTTTATAACACCACGCAGTACAAAGCTACTTTAAATTCATTAAAAAAACATACTATGTTTCAGAGATTCATAACAGCACAGATTTAGAGTCAGAGCCTTGATAATCAGGATCAGGAGTTTTACATTATTGAGTGTTGTTGAGACGTCAGCGGAGAGACTCACTGTGTACAACTCTCTCCTCAGCACTCAATGATCTACTTCTTCCACCACTACGAACTTCCTGCCATCCTTCAGCAGATCAGGATCCAAGAGATGCTGCTGCAGAATCAGGCGGGTCAGAACAACCAGACAGCGCTGCAGGACAACCTAAACAACAACAGTGCTGCTGCATCACAAGGACCTGGTCCTGCCAACGCCACCCAGCCTCAGTCTGACCCACAGCCTTCTTCCTCCTCCTCCTCAGCAGCAGTAGTAGGAGGTGACGGGGAGGTGAGGCCGGAGCTGAACTGGGTCGCTCACACGGCTGCCATTATCACTGAAGCTTTGTCCTCTTCTGCCCAGAACCCCAATGTTGATTCTGTGGAGCTTCGCCCTGCACGTGGGAGGGGTGTGGCTGGAGGCCATGGGCATGCAGGGAGAGGAGAGATCAGCATGGTGGCTGAGTTCTGGATGGGAGAAGGAGGACGTGAAGGTGAAAGTGTAGGAGGAGGAAATGATGATCCAAATGTTGTTTCGGTAGAAATAAAACCCACAGCAGAAGGAGCTGAATCTCCACCCAGCCATCCAGTCAGAGGGCTACAGACAGAGGCGGGGCCCTCGGCTGCAATGCCACCACATACAGATTGCCCCCCCTCTCCGAGTCCAAGCACAGACTGGGACTGTAGACCGCCACAGCAGATCTCTTCACAGAATCCGTCCTGAGAGGCCAGGTGTGCTCCTGCTGACATCTCACCTGTCTGACACCATACCTCAGTCTGACAGCTGATCAGGGTGATTGATTAGCTCACTGCAGATCAGAACCTACATTTTTATTTGTAAATTTAAACACATATGTGAATAATCGATTAGTTCCAACAGTCAGAAGCAGTTTAGTTCAGAATAGTTGGTGTTTGATTCTGACTCTGGATCACATCAGGTCACTTTAAGTCACTTCAGGTCACTGTGTGCGAAAAATCTTCTCAGAGGCAACAAATAATGTTTTTTAAATACGATCACTCATTTCTCGACACCATATCATGTCCGGATGAGACAAATGACGTTGTCCTTAAATCTGTTTAATCAACGGACAGTTGTTTCTCAGTCGTTAGTCTGAGAAACAACTGTCTCCCGTCATTGATAAATTAGCTACTTGATTGTGCTGTAGACTGATGGGAGTCACAGGACAAGTGAACCTGCTCAAGTCAATACTTGCTGTCCTCTGATTCCGCTCTCATAAAATAATTAAAATTCTGAGTCATACGCATTACAGAATCTAATCTGGATTTATCCACTGCTAAAATAGTCCTGATTGTTTTAGAAATGACAAGACATTTGTATTGGTGAGTTTACGTCCTTGGTGGAGACACAGTTGGCTTGTGTCTAAAGCGGTGACCAAACGAAACACTGTTCTTTGCACCCATTGCGCTAGGAAATTGTTTTCTAATCAATATTCAAGATTGTGATGACAGTAATCGATTGATTGCAGCTCTAAATTATAGAAAAGCACCAGATTCATCCTTTAAAATCATCATTAAATAAACATTATGTGTAGCAATATTTGTACTGTAAAGTTTAATATCTTCACTAGGAACTGGACTGAGAAAAAGAACATACTGAAACCTATTGATCAATGATTGTGTGTTGATCAGTCCCGGTTCAGACAGATTGAAGCACAAACTGAACTGTGTTGATTTTTGTTTCCAGTTGTTTTTATTTTGAGACACTTTTAGAACAGGAAGTTTATTTTTGAGCATCTCAGAGGGTTAGGACTTCCTATCAGAATGGATGCCTTATCATTAATTATCATACTGTCTGTGGATGCGTCACTGACGTCAGCAGCAGAGCAAGCTGATTGATTTTGTAATGCAATGCCAGCTGTCTCACCCAAGGCCCCGCCTCCTGGTAGTTGGCGTCACCTGTGTCCCATGAACACATTGCAGTCACAGGCCACATTGTGTGGTGCATTTGGGAGACTGAAGGTAGATACTCAGGACCATAACCTGAGATGTCTGAGGGGTGTGTTCAGTGCTCCATGTCAGCTTGTGTTGCTGTCACATCTTGTCCCTACTGTTGATGTTGTGTGATTTGTCACACATTCATGCCATATGATGCATCATGTTGCAACGTATCACACACTAAATTATTTGAACACGTGAAAGAAAATTGTAAAACCAAACCAGAACAGCAGTTGTAGGTCAGGCGACATGAACCCAGCTTACAGGTCTGGTTAAAAATGAGAAGATTTGAGTGCAGAGTTAAGAATAAACAAAGTCTGTTTTACTGTTTCACTGTTTTGAAAGTTTTCATTGACATCTGGAGCAGCATATTAATACAAACTAATTTGTTAAGCTTCATGTCTGTTATCAAATAATTCTATTGTGGAGTTTGTAGTCTGAAGACCATCGCTTGTTGGTGTCTGATACTCTTAATTCACTTCCTGCTTGTGACCTCTAAATGATCATTGATGTGTCTGTGAAGGTTTTCAGTTATCCAGATCATGATCAGTTCTGGACTTGTTTGACGATGGCAAAGGGGGGTCTCTTGTGTGACTGCTGGTTGACTGTAGCCTCATTAGATAATCACGAGTTTCATCAGGGTATTTCACTGTCCAGTAAAACCAGTGCACGACAAAATGTCAGTCTTATCCTGCTGAGCTGTTTTAACATTAACCTTTATTTTCTGCTAAGGAGAAACAGAAACGGGAGGTGAGACAAATTTCATAATTCTTAACTTTTCACTCATTTCTTTTTAAAAGTGAAAGCACTTCACAGTTTAGTTTTATCCAGGTTAAATATTTTTCTTTTCTTTCAATTATCAATACAAAGTTGTAATTTGGGTACTGTCTGTGTCATGCAAATATTTAAAAAAATTTGTTTTTGTCAGTGTTTGAGAGTGAACGGTGAAGAATGGATGGAAGCTGTAGCTGAGACCTTTGGCTACATGCTCATGTTCAGGCACAGACCGTGAACATTATAGATGAGTTCACTCTTAAATTTACTCACATGACCTAAAACAAATTGACCGATAAACAGCAGGAAACATCTGATTTATATTTTTGTCAAACCAGTTTAGGGTTGAGAGGGCTAAATGAAACATTAGCAGCTGTTTCCTCATCAATCTATAGAGGCATGCTAACAGTTTGAATGATTTTATTTTGAATGATTAATTACAAATAAACTCTCAATGCAGGTTATAAATGTGGATTTCTCATGTAACAGTTCAACACAATGGTTAACAGTTAAATGAACAGCAGGAAACATGATTTTACTGATCATAATAGTGACAAAATATTGAGTGAAAAATGTCACAGTAAAGTTTATTACTGAATAAACAAATACAAAAACAAAGTGAAAACAAATCAGGATCACTATACAACACTGCTGTTTTCCTGGAAGCCTTTTAAAAAACAGGAAATAAAACCACATCTCTGCATACGACTTAAAGCCTCGCCCACTACCTGCTTACTGGCCCAGATGGTTGTCAATCACCTGACATTAACAGATTTACTAGTAAATATTCAAAACACAAATGTGTGAAATGAACTTTTAACTCTAATGGTACAAGCTGATGTCTGCAGTATCTAATTGATTCACTGTCAAAAAGTTGACTGCCAGCCTTAAGGTCCAAATTTCTGTAGGTTTGGTTTGTGTCACATTAACACGTCATGTAACTCGAAAAACTCTTCGCAACAGGTTATATCAAAGAAACTGGGCATGCTGTGACAAAAAAATACTTGTTTACTAAAGTAAGTCAAGAAGCCCACCCTACTTGTGTCCCTTGCTGGTTTTGAAAGACACCTGCAGGACCTTCTCTCCCAGACGATACCCGTTTAAGCTGTGGATCGCCATCGCAGCTTCCTCATAATTTGTCATGGTAACAAATCCGAAGCCTTTGCACTTGTTCGTGTTGAAATCTCGGATAACTTTGACATTGACGACGGCACCGAATGGACCAAACATCTGCCACAGGATGGACTCGTCTGCTTCCTGACCCAGGTTATAGATGAATATGCACCAACCTGCAGATGAATTACCGGAGACTCCGCCCCCTCCACTTATGTGGTCCACACTCATTGGGGAAAACCTAAAATGAAATGGGAAGCTTACTCAAATAATAAAAAAATTAGTTGAATATATTTAGAACAAATAAAAATGTTTTATTAAAAACTAATTCAGAACAAATTTGATCAATTCAGATAAATTAACTGATTTACAAATTAAGTGATAATTAAATAATGAATAAATAACGAAAACTAAAAAATAACTCAAAACAAATGAGTCTTTTAAAAGGCAGTTTACAAACAACCTTTAGATATATTATTGCCAAATCACATACGTCAAATCAAATACATTTCAATACCGGTGTAAAAACAAATGAATGAAGCAATTAAATTTTTAAAAAAGGCAGCTGGACTTGTAAACTTTCTGTGACTGAACTGTGGAAACAAAAACAGCAATGCCAAATAAGATAACTGATCACTACAGGTAAGTGTACCTGAACCTCTGGGCCTGGTGATGCACTGGTCCTCCATAGCGCCGTGACTGGCCATGATACATCTGTGACATTGTTTGGGAGTTCCTGCCCTGATTAGGGTTGGCAGCAAACTTGACAGTGATTGGTTCAGAGTTCCCAGGGGGCGTATGCCCGTTCAGGTGTTTAACTGCTTCTTCAGCCTCAGAACGCTTATCAAAGCGGATAAAGGCAACACCCCGAGACAGACCTAAGAAGACAATGTTGATTAAATTAGTAATAAAAAAGTACTAGTAGACTACAATTGGTCATAATGATAGTATATAGTATAGTTATAGAGCTATAATTGGTCACATGACCTAGTAGTACCAACCTGAGGCCTGGTCCACCAGCACTCTGGAGTTGATGATGTGTCCGAATCGAGCAAACATGTCCTCGAGCTCCGGCTGACTCATCGTCCTTGGCAGACCGCTGATGTAGAGATTTGCATCTTTGATCAGGTCAGAACTTGGCCGTGCAAACGACACCTGCAGAAGGAGAAAGGACAATTTCAGTCCAATGTTGCCAAGACACTGAAGTCTTAAAGAAAAACAACTTAACACAATAAGATGTACAAGAAGATTACATCGACATTTTTAAATTGTTTGAATATTCATTAAAAAAACAAAAACAATAAAACATTATTAATCCAGTTTGGTCCCAAATAAAATAACAAAGGAAAAAATAAAATCATCAAACAGGCTCAGATTGTTGAGTATATTTCAAAATAAAAGCATCAATTTATAAAAATAAAAATTGGACACATGGTCACACTGAACTGCAGAAAGTCAGACTCAGTGTTGACTTGTCAACAATAAAACAGGAAAGAGTAGAAATAAAAGATGACAGCAGAGTTTAAAAAAAAAAGTACCTCCATCCATCAGACTGTGCATGGGAGAGCGCTCTCTACTGTCCAAGGAACATAACACATCTATCAGTTGAGACAGGAAAATCAAAGAGCACCTGTGGCACTTTACCTTGATAGTTTTAGACTGTAGCCTCAGGCCATTTAGGGTACTGATAGCCCTCTCTGCATCATTAGGGTTAACAAAGTTAACAAAGCCGTAACCTAAACTGTGGCCTAGAGAAACACAAAGGAAAACAACAAAATAAAATAACAAAGCTGTCTGTGGTTCAGCCACTACGCTACCGTCTGACAGACGACAGCAGGAAAAAAAGATTACCTTCTGAACAAACCCAGAAAACCAAAATGTCTCGACCTAAACAGGGAGCTGTGGAGTCTCATTCAGGTTTGAACAGTTTTTTTACACTTTAAGAAAAAAAAATCACATTTAACATTGATAACTTTTTACATGAAGGAATATTGCTACAAAGAAACCTGGTAGGACTTCAGTTTTATAGCAGTGACAAACCCGAACAGTGCAGGCTGAAGTCAGTTACACATTCACAACCATCAACTGAAAAATAAACATACACATGTAAATAACTGTGTATCTAACAATAAGGTTATTGATAGTGAATCTAGGCTCTAACTCTTATGTCCTGTTAATACCAGATATAATAGCAGGTTTAAACCCAGTTTCAGACTAGGCTTAATTCTGCAAACAGTAATTTGTGATAGATTGAGTGAAAGTGAACACAGTTGAGGTGAATGTATGTCAGTCTCTGTTCACACATCACTATGGGAGTGAACAGAGTGAGACCTCTTGGCATCATCAAAGCTACAGACAACAAAAAAACATAAAAAGAGATTGGCTGACATTTAATGTAACTATCAGAGATGGAGAGATGTTACATAATGTTACTGAATATCTGACAGCCCAAGTCTTTTCTCGCATGTCACTAGGTGACCACAACACTGCTCGTAACGTGACGAGTGCTTGCTCTTTGTCCTGATTTTTTTTTTTTTCCTGATTATTTAACAAAAGGCCTGGCTCTGTTCTGTTTTACCATTGTTTGACCTCCGAGCTTGTGACTGTTGTGTCTGTGTGAGAAACTGATCAGCTGCATTCTGTGAATTATTGATCTGATAATGAGGTGACAGATTTCATGTGCTGTAGGTTGACAGTTTTCTGGATTTGTTCAGAACTAAAATATTTTAATACATTCATTAATCATTACAAACATTTTCCCAAAACCTAAAAAATAAAATAAAACAATTGAACGGTGACATTCACACATTAATAACAAAGACATGAAAACAACCTTTTAGAAAATAAAGCTTATACTCTGTCTTTTATCATCCTCTTAATGTATTTTATTACAATGCGATGACAGAGTCTGACTTAAACAAAAAAACTCCATTTGTTTCTGCTTTTACATATGAAATAAGATTACAGGCTACATCACTCTAATTAGGTGCCTGTCGTCATAACTGAAAAAACAGTGCAGAAAAAATATTCAGATATTGTTCAGAGAGAAATCACATAATGATCATCAGAATTCATTAAAAATAAAGAGAAAAACAAAAATCAGCTAATCAGATAAGACTTCAAAAAATCATCTGTAAAAAAATACAGAGGAAAGTATTTAAAGTATTTGTACTAACTAACTTCCGTGGCATTAAGTGGACAAAGTGGTTCAACACTGGTACATGGAGGTACTGCAGCAGTACAGATGGAGACTGGAACAGTCTGCTGTGCTGCAAATTTGCTCTTGTAGTAAATACTCAGCAGTGCAGTAATACTGCAGTAGTACTAGAGGGGACTTACCTGCCACTTTGTCCCTGATGAGTTTGGCGGATTCGACATCGCCAACACTGCTGAACAGACTACGCAGTTCATCCTGACTCATGCTCTGCGGGAGGTAGTTCACGATCAGGTTTGTCCGTGAATCATCATCCTCCATCATCTGATCACTGAAGCCGTTGTCATATAGCTCCTGAGCAGCAGTCTCCATTATTACATCATCAACACACTGACAGATAATTTAAATAAATGAAAACAGGATCAGCCAATCACGGGACGGCACTTACCTTTCCAATGGATCCTTTGGCAGCTTGCTGACCGTCTCTGATGTCACTCTGAGATGTCTGAACCTCACAGACCTAAAAACAAATTTGAGAAAAAACAACACACATCACGTGAGATGATAAAAATGACATCAGACAATAAAACACTGTACATGAAAGTTACATTTAATAGTCAACGGTGGGAGTGTGGAGAGTTGTGTTTACCTTTCAGGTGTGATACAGACTCTCACTGTTCAACCTATTTGATGAGGTGGTAATTGATCTGCTGAGGACTTTACTGAGCTGATCAGAGTAAATTGATCGACTTACCTTTAGGTACCTGATGTGTCCTCGTCTTAGTGCCATGGCGACAACTCAGATGGTTCACTGTGTCTGAAAGAAACCACCTTATTGTTAATCATAACTGATTAGTGATCAGCAGTTATCAGTCATGAGTAAATTTCTAAATCATCCAGAGAACTGGACATAACCAAATCAGTCATAGGCAAAGGAATACATTCAAATAAGTGAAGGAGGCACTGCAGCAGCTGCTGTTGCTTCATCTTTCAACTGCTACACCCTTTTTAAAGTTTATTTTATTCAAAAGCACAAGCTTTTTTAAGCCTTTCACACCACAAGAAGATGTAAATTAAAAACTATTTTACACAGATTTGGTTGCAGATTCATTTGTTTTTTTTTTTAGGACAATCTTAAAAAGAGCCTTGTACAAGATTATTTTAAAAGGTTGGAAATTATAAAATGTAATAATCAGCTGATCTAAGAACGTCATGGTCATAATAGTTGTTAGTTGTATCTGATTATGTAATACGTAAATGTCACTGCCTCACTTCCTCACATAATCAGCAGTAAATATACTGCAATCTCAAAGTCTCCAATTTGATGCTTTGTAGAACTAACGTTAAAGCTGCTCCTTTTTGAAAAGGTTCAGTCTGTCTGTCTGTGTCTGTCTGTCTGTCTGTCTGTCTATATTCAGTTTAGACTGAAAGTGGACTTCTGTCTGGAGCGTGTGTTGGTGGTGTTCCCCAGAGAAAATGAACAAACATCCATCTCCTCATGTTTACAAATTGACACCGAATCATGTGGACCAACAACAGGCAGTGGTCTCAGGTTTCTAGTCATTAACTGACCGTCTCACAGAACATGACATTGTTCAGTATTTGTCTACAATGTGGAATCAAACATAACTGCGTCTCACGTTATTTTCAGATTCTTGTTTAACACTTGTATGAACCAAATGCAAACTCATAAACGGACACAAGCACAACTGATCTCTATGAATCAGTCGAGTGGCGGTTCAGTTCTATCTGGTTCAGTTCTAGGTTGAATCTGGGGTCACGGGCGTTACAAATCTGGCACGACTGTAAAAAGTCACCTTGTATATCCCTTGTTAAAACTGTTCAGATTCGTCTTAACGTGCGGGACAGGTAAGGCCCAGGGATACGTGGTTGTATCTGGACTGAAGTTGCTGCAGGTGATGAGTGAGTCTCTGGCGTCTGCGTTAACCGCGCATTAAAGGCCCCAGACTCCAGGTCTAAGCCTGATCCGGATCAGACAGCGCCTGATCAGGTGCACAGTAAGTGTAACACATTAAGACTTAGAAGAACATGAGCGATTTTTATGATCCGTGTAGCTGAAATAATAACAATACTTTAAAAACGAACTAACGCTAAGCGGAGACGGAGCTAACGTTAGCCGCATGTTTACCCGCGTGGCCTCTCAAAGCTAGCAAACCGCGCACTGCCTCAGGCACGGGCGCCACATGTCTCACCTGTAATTGTGGCAGAAAGGTGGCCGACTTCGTCTGAACTTCTTATGAGTCAACACACGGATGTTGTGTTGATGCTAAGCTAACACGCAGCTCCAAAACGGTAGAATGCCTCAGTGATCGCTCCCCGTTTCACACAAAAGAATCACTTACTCACAACGAGGGAAATATCGCGCGATCCCCGATCTTCTTCTCCTATCTATGGTTTAGATAATGATTAATCATTTACTGCCGCCTGGTGGCGTGTCTGAGAAACACACAGCCAGCTAAGAACCACTACTCTTTATACTACTATTACTATCACTATTGTATATTTCTACCACTCGCACTGTGGATTTATATTACTACTACTACCACTACTACTGATTCTACTGCACATTTGTACCAGTACTACTGGGCATTTATACTATCGTCACTGCTACTGCTGCAACTACCGTGTATTTGTTCTACTAACTACTAATATTACTACTACAACAACCGATACTCTAACTCGTATGTTATAGGGATCAGAGGTACGGCATCATTCTGGTTTAACTCGTGCCTGCCTGATTCCAGTTCGTTCATGTTAACAATGACAAAAGAGTCATTCGCTGAGTCCCTCTGCTTCTGTGCTCGGACCAAAACTATTCACATTATATAGGCATCCGATAAGTTATGATAATAATACTGCCGTCCGCTTTGTCTCGTTTCTCCAGTGTTTGACTGTGGGTTGCGTTTTTTCTTAAATAAAAAACATTTGTTACGCCTGGACAACTTGTTTGTGACGTCACAGGACGATTTCCGCTGCGGAAGCCGCGACTGCATGTAAACAAAGGAGTGAGTCCAATGAAGATGAATCTAGACATTAATTATATCAAGTTAAATTAAGTCGAGTTAGTTGTAACGGGCCCATCGACACACTGGGTGATGGAACTCCGCAGAGACTGAACCAGAACAAAAACCATGTCCATGGAGGATCCATTCTTCGTCGTCAAAGGGTCAGAGCACCGTGCTAAATAGGCTAACAGCGCTAAAGCTATTTTTGCTTGGGGCGCTGATAGCCGGTCGATTGGTGACTTTTATAGCAATGTAAAACAAATGCTAGTGGTCGCAGACAGTCTTTGGTGTGTGTTGGTGTTCGGTTTGAGTCGATACAGTGAAATGTATATGTGAAGTGTAATTTGTGGTCAGAAATAGCGGAGTAGTATGAAAAAATTACTCCGTGGTGTGTGTCGGAAATAACTCCCCAGTACAGTATTAGATTTTGTGGTGTTCATTACTCATCTTAGATTTAGAAAACATAAAGAAGAGTGAGCCCACTGTTTATCCTGCTGTGGGCTATCTACACTGAACTAAATAGGTCATTGTGTCACTGGCTCATGTCTGACTCTAGGTGTATTTGTGAGAATGCATCAGCTTGCTGCTCTGCATAGTTTTAAGGTAATGTGACATAGAGATATTATTTTATGTTTGTTAACAGGGAGGTACAAAAGGCAGTTAATGCAGCACAGAGCCTACACCACAGATGGAGCACTTTGCTGCAGGAGGGATGCAGAGCCTCCAAAGAGGAACTGGACTGGACAACCAATGAGCTAAGGAACAGTCTGAGGTCCATTGAGTGGGATTTGGAGGACCTTGATGAGACCATCAATATCCTTTGATGAAAGAGCTGAAAACTGAAAGAGCTACTGGCCTGAACTAGCAGGATGGTGTTCTGTGTGTCCATTTTCCTTTGAGTTTGGGAATATAAAGTGTGAACACATCTGAACACAAGATAAACATGTTTCTTAATGGTCAGTGAATGCATTGTTGAGTCGAACCCCAAGAAGTTCAACCTGGATGCTCCAGAGCTGTCAAAGAGAAAAGCCTTCATCACCAGCACTAGACAGACGGTCAAGGTAAATTTGCAGTACATTTATTTTTGAACCTTTCTGCATACACAGCTGTTCGGGTGAAGAGAGATCTAACCTGTTTAACTATTTTTAATTAATTATCGTTTTATTGATATGTAAGACGGTCACATACAGGACATTTTGTTTTCAAAACAAGTAGATGAACGAGAACGGAACAGACCGATTAGTTTAAAGAAGTGGAAAAGAAAAAAAGGGGTCTGTGTGACACGGAGAAGGTGGGCCACAATGTAGCTGACTTTGTGTTAACTATGTAACTGTGTTCTATAAGGGCTGATAAACTTGATCCAGCCCATCCAACATCTGTCAGATAAGCACTACTGAAGTTTAGAAGCAAATTGTCTTTTTTTGCAAATGTTTTTTACATTTCATACAGTAACTTTCACGCATCACATTGAACCATTCTGAACTGTAGCAGTGACTTGTAAACAAAAATCCAACTTCACATTCAAAGCTTTATCCAGGCTGTCAAATCATCATCATTTCTCCCAGTAGCATTGAATTCCAGAACAAGCAGTAAAAACGTGGTGCTGATTCATTTTCTATTATTTTGTGTTTGTTAACAAGGAGGTACAGAGGTTTCCCACAGCTGTTTGACTGTTTATTGTCTTTCTTTAAGGAAATGAAGGAACAGATGTCAAGTCCAGCTGCTGCCCCTGTGGACAGGAAGAAAAAACAGGTACCCAAAAACTTTGAACACATTCTACATTATGCTTTGTCTGCAAGTCTTAAATGACTACATCATAAAAAGTCCACAGGTTTCAAGGTCATTACAGGGTGTTCCACCTTAACTTGTGCAACAACTCCGTTCTGATGTAAATATAAATAACAACAACAGAAATATAATATACAGTATTATACAATAATACAAATTAAATTACTCAGGCATTTTGTTTTTAGTCTCTGTCATATATTATTCAATATTTCCTCCACTTTTGCAATCACACCCTCTAACGTAGTACAGAAGCTCTGGCATGTCTTTCTCACATACTCCTCCTTCATTTTGCCCCAAGCTCTGGTAATGGATACCCTCAGAGCTGCCACTGAAGAATGTGGCAGGCCTCCTGCTCCATGTATGCCCAGATGCTGTAATCCAGTGGATTTAAATTGGGTGAGTTGGGAGGCCACATGTCCTAACCCCAGAAGTAGGTCACGTCACCTTCAGGACGTCATGTGTCTTCTGTGCTGTATGACAGAGTGCACTGTCTAGCTGCCAAACAAAATTGCCATCAGTCCTCTGAATCCATGGAACCACATGTTTTGTCATCATGTTGACACAGGCATCAGCATTGACCCTCTCATTCTGCAGAATGGACAATTACTGGCACTTGATGACCTCCTTGCTTTGAACACTTCTATGTGAGCCAGTGGACCTTTTCTTGACACTTTTCTTGACACTTCTTGATGATGCACTTGCACTGCACCTCCTTAGGGTATTTGCCGGCACAAGCAAGATCAGTGATGGCTTGTCTTTTTGCTTCCATCATGAAGAATTAAGCAACACCTACATGATTTTATTGATCAGTCATATTAATCATATTCATGATTGATACTGGTTCTTATTTACGTGTTGGGTTAGTTAGGTTGTTTGTAACAGTGTGTTTTAAATATGCTCAAATTAAGGTGGAACACATGAGAAGGAAATGTATAGCTATGTATGTATCAGCATCAGCATGAAAATCCTGCTCTCTAATGATGTTTTCCAGTGGCACCTTGTACAGATTAGAAAGTGTTCTACTGAGAACGGACCACTGAGGGACACTGCAGATGACCTTGGTTTTAGACTAAACGAAACAACCAGGGATCCCACATAGTCTTCTCTTGTCAGAAAATAACTTCACTTAATTTAGAGCTTAATTTAATGTGATAAACAATGAGATCTAGAAGAAGTGGTGGATATGGTGAATATTCAATATAAGACTATTCACTTCTTCTACTAAAGCTTTGTCAGTACTGTGAGACTCGCAGCTAACATTCACAGAACGTTTGAGTTGTGTAAACACCACCATTTCAAAAGCTGCAGGGGGTTTAAAACTTATGATTCATTTTGTTTGTGATGTTTTTTGGTGCTGTGTGTCTGGTGTGGCAGCCTGGTCCTGATAGATACAGCCGACTGGATCACCAGCTGCAGAATGCAAATTCTCAGTTTATAGAGGAGCAGCAGGTTCAGCAGCAGGTACAGTAGCACCTGACCAAAAGCCTAATAACCAACAAATAACAGAGCTCTGATGTAATGCTGTCATGGTGACATAAGAATATTTTACAAAATAATACATTTGTTTGACTCATGTAAGTCGTTTTATTATCTTTTAGCTGATTGTGGAGCAGCAGGATGAACAATTGGAGCTTGTTTCAGGAACAATTGGAGTCCTGAAGAATATGTCGGAGAGAATCGGCATGGAGCTTGATGAACAGGCCGTGTAAGAGATTCAGCGAGAAGCCTCATGCTCATATCTAATCTGATCTAATCCTTCTCGTGACTGGTCTACATCTGATTGGTTTAAGAGTTATTTGATTTTTTTCTTGCAGTATGTTTTTTGTTTCTGTAGGTCTGTTTTAACTTCAGTTCATGTAGCACTCTTGTTGCAAGCAGTCAGCCAATCAAAAATTTACCTCACTTTACTGGCATAGCAAGTTGTTCTTATGTGGTACATTATTATACACCCCGCAGTCCCCACTGGTGGATGCCCTGATGCTGAAGCCACTGTCAGGCCCCTGTTTAGTGAATTCATTTAAAGGGATTTAGGCAAACTCATGTTCAGCACCATGTTTAAACCGAGCTAAAAACCTCAGGTTAAACGTCAGTTTGATGTTTGTCTGTTAACCCATGTCTTTTTATGTTTTTGCAGGATGTTGGATGACTTCGGCCATGAGATGGACAACACTCAGTCCAGACTGGATAACGTCATGAAGAAACTGGCCAAAGTGTCTCACATGACCAGTGGTAATCTGCACAGTAACATAGAATATCACCCTCAATAAAAATAATAAATAAATAAAAATTAGAAATAAAACAATGGAACAATAGAAAAAGTTAAAGTTATCATTAGTTGTTATAATTACTTACAGCTGCTCATAGACATAATTATTTACATTACTTATCGTTTCTTCTAGTTAATAATAGTTGTAATTAGTTGCGGGCATTATAGATGTACGTTGATATATTTATCATTAGTTATAGTCACTGATATGTAATCATAGGTGTAATTGGTTATGTTTAGGTAGTTGAATTTAATATTAGTTACAGATTCTTTGGTTGGGGTTAAAATAATAGTTACAGTTATAGGTAGAAAGTTATAAACACCTTGTGTTCTTACAGATCGTCGCCAGTGGTGCGCTATTGGCGTTCTGCTTGCCATTCTCTTTGTTGTCCTCCTCCTCCTCTTCATCCTTTGATCAATGCGTAAGCCTGTTGGAACCAAATTCATCTAAATCCTGTGTCTACTGGACTTGACTGAACTACATTGGAGTCTTTAACCTTTCATCTACATTGTGATCCTCCTTCACCCTCAGTCCCATATTTCAAATTTATCTTGAGAGGTTTAAAATGTGTTGGGAATACATCCTAAGACCATCCTAAGGCTATCAAAGTTATCAAATTGCTGAGCTGTTAACATAACTCTTTTGGACTTGGCTGAACATGGTTGGACCTTTTTGGAGTCTGGTAGTGGCCAGTCATCCTCAGTCTCTGTAATCACTAAAACTGGACTTTAATCAACTCTGTTGTGTCAGTAAGTGTGTCAGTACTGTTAATTAACTTTTTATTGACATTCAAGTACAAAATCAACATGTGCGTCATTACATTTGTCAGTACTCCAGTTAAGTACAGTATAATTTAAAACTAGTAAGTGCTACTCGAAACATGTTTCAAGGTAAGTTTCCCTCTACCGTAAAACCAGTTTAATTCCAGTTTAATGACTCTTAAAGCCCATTCCCACGGTAATTTCAAGTAAGTTTACCCTCAGTTTCATGCCGGCTAAACTCCTGTGTAACTGCTAACCCCAGTTTAATGCTCTACTTTAAAACCAGTGTAAACCCAGTTTAATTGAATTGGAAAACCAGTTTAGTTTTGCTTTATACCTCCATTTTAACTCTAGTGTAAGACTACTGCAAAACCAGATTCACTCACATATCTCACTTGTCTTCTTTTAATGTAGTTCTTCAGTTAAAAAATGTTTTAACTCATGACTTAATTTAATTTTTAGTTGACTGATGATTTCAGCACATCTTCATTTAAACGTAGTTTAACGTTTACTTGAGTACCACTTCTTAGTCCATGTTAACACCTTTTCAAATGTGGTATAACTTAGTTTTAATTTTGTATGTATTCTTGTATTCTGTTTAATTCATGTTTAGCACCAGTTATAGGCCACTTTATTTAGTTGGAGGTTATTAATCTGAAAACACTTTTGAAAATAATGTAATAACACTAAAAGGTTTTTGCTTGTGTTGATAGTTGTACACAGTTTGATTTTTGTTCTTATTGACATTGAAGGTGAGGTACCTCTATTTAGTTGTCTGAACTAGAAACCACGTGCTTCCTTGGAAACATCACGAACAGTATATGCCATGTAACGGTACATTAATCACCAGTCATCACTTAGACTGATCACTGATATTTGACACAAGTTGTGTACTTTTGTTGGCATCCTGTACCATATCTCCTGTGTATACTGATCATTTATTGATAATGTTACTGCTAACCTATTTATTATTAAAACTAAAGTCTTCCTGCTGGAGCTTCAGTGTGATGCAGGTTTTTAATGTGACACAGCAACAGGAAGGTTTGCAAGTGAGCTGAGTTGGTATAATTAACTGAAAGCACGTTAACAGACGAGCCATTGATGGTTTATGGTACACATTAAGAGAATGTGTGAGTGTGACACACACTACATGAGATTAAAGTTTCAGTATAAGTGATACTTTACCTGCATTAATGAAACAAAAGCAAATTGCTTAAATTGTTTAAATTTGAACTCTGCTGACACATCACAAGTTCATACTCTTATTTTGCTAATGTGATAAAAGTTTTACTAAATAATTCAGTATTTTAGCGTAAACGTGATGTTTCATTTTCATTTTTTTCAGATTCATCTAATATTGAAACTGCAGATATGTAATTGTATATTTTATTACATTATTACATTACATGTTTTATATTTTAAATTAATTGTGTTTCTGTTTAGAAGTTTGACTGAAACAAACCCTAAATATGATGATAATGATGATGGAGCTCCAGTTTGGTTTTAGCTCATATGGTGGAACACATCAGCAATTGAGCAGCTGAGTGAATGAAGAGTTGTGTAGCTTGAAGTTCAGTGGTCAGTTTATTATTGTTTGATAAGTAGTAACTTGTAATGTCTGAGTGAAGCTATATGTCTGCAGGTGACTATTTTTCACTGATGCAGTAAATAAAAATCGTTGAAACTGGAAGCCTTGGCTTTTTTACTTTTGTTTAAAACAGAATAATAAAAAACAAAAATAAATAAATATATTAAATAAATATATTTTTTTAAATAGTTTTGTTTTGTTTTATTCTCTACACCAGGGGTCCCCAAATACCGGGCCGTGGATCATTTCGTACCGGCGGACAAGGAAAGAATTAGGTTGTTTAAAATATGTTATTTATAAAATGGTTTTATTTTTATAGTTCTTCCGGGTATTTATTCGGAAAAATTACTACTTCCGCTCCGGCTAACTGCTGCATGGGTTAAACCCTGCAACCTAACCCTTTTTTTAAAAAACTTTTTTTTTAAAAAAACAAAAGGGGGTCGCTGCGCTACATATACAGTACAAGAAAAATATCACAGTCCTACATGTTCCCACAATGCACCTTGGCCGGACATGACGTAGCAGGCGACCGGAAGCCGTGCACAGTCGGAGGCGTCATGTCGGCTCCTTTGGAGGTGATAGTGACCAGTGATTCTGGCTCTCAGCTGTGGAACAGCACGGTATTCGACCTCCACAGCGGCTCGAGTCTGCTTTCATACCGCGGAGGAAACAGCTCGGGCCGCACGCTGTCCGTGCTGCGCGGGGAGTTCCTGTTGTCCGCTCAACTCGGGAAGAACTTCATCAACGTGTGGGAGATCCAGAGGAAGGTACGAGCACATTTACTTCAACATTTACACCTGCTGCGAGTCTCCACGTGAACACACTGCCCTGCACGGGGACAGACGGCGGCCCAGTCCGCGTGAACGACCGAGAACAACCAAAACAGAACCCCCTTCAAAATGGATCATTGTAAAAACCCAGTATGCTACACAGTTGTCTGAAAAACAAAATATCGCTGTGGTATTTAGCCACTTGACTCGTTTGTTATTTCAGCAAGAAAAACAGCAACGAACTTTTTACATTTTATTTTAAAGCGATGTGATGTCATGGATTGAACAGCTCGCTGCCGCCCCCTACTGTCTGCTGTTTTTGGACCAAAAAAAATAACGTGGCGATAGTTTATGTTCACCTCTCTTCTGAAATGGGGCTTGTTAATTTATTTATTAAGTAATGTAACCAGGGCAGCACGGTGGCGCAGTGGGTAGCGCTCGTGCCTCACAGCAAGAAGGTCCCTGGTTCGAATCTCGGTTCGGGGGATCTTTCTGTGTGGAGTTTGCATGTTCTCTCCGTGTCTGCGTGGGTTCTCTCCGGGTACTCCGGCTTCCTCCCACCGCCCAAAAACATGCATTGTGGGGGTTAGGTTAATTGGCCACTCTAAATTGTCCTTAGGTGTGCATGTGAGTGTGAATGGTTGTTTGTTTGTATATGTATTCTGTGTTGGCCCTGCGATGGACTGGCGACCTGTCCAGGGTGTACCCTGCCTCTCGCCCGATGTCAGCTGGGATCGGCTCCAGCCCCCCCCGCGACCCTTAACAGGAGTAAGCGGTAGAAGATGAATGAATGAATGAAGTAATGTAACCACTGGTGACATTTAAGTTAGTAGAATGTTTAATTAAAGATTGTTTTGGACACAAAAGAAGAAGAAAAGAAGAAAGCTGTATTTGTCATTGTCACAATCCACTTACACAGTACACTATTCAACAAAATCTGGTCTTTGCTTTTAACCCATCACACACATGTGTGACATACATACATACAGTACAAGGCACCTGGGGAGTGATTGGGGTTAAGGCTCTGAATGACAGATTTCACTTAGTAAGTTCCATCTGCACTCCACCTTAGTTCTCCACCCTTCTCTATAAAGCACTTATTTTTTGGAAGGCTGATGCTTTAACTTTTAAAAAAAGATTTGTTTGTGTGTTTTTTTTATGTGTTGCTATATGCCCATGTGTTACAGGATCAGCTCCAACAGAAGATAGTATGTCCAGGTGTGGTCACCTGTCTGTCTGCTGCCCCTAATGGTCTCTTCCTTGCAGCTGGAGTTGCTGAGGCCATTTACCTGTGGGAGGTGAGTATGCTCAAGCTGTGCTTTTTTCTTTTTTGTTTTCTTTATTTTTTCATGCCACCATTGACTTTTTGTGTTTTGTGTTTTTTTATTTATATTTGTATTTTATTTATTTGATTCTTACTGTTCTAGTAGCTCCTTTGTGATCAATAAGTGTTGTGTATACTGTGTATCCTGTGGAGTGTGAATGCTATGCTAATATATCTCTCTAAACCATCTCTCTGAATGGTTTAGGTGTGCACAGGTAGGCTGCTGTCTGTCCTCAGTCGTCACTATCAGGATGTCACCTGTCTGAAGTTCACAGATGATAGCAGCCATTTTATTTCTGGTGGAAAAGACAACCTAGCACTGGTGTGGAGTCTGTGCAGGTAACACACCTGAAATTAGACCTTTTACAATTATTAAATTAATTATTGCTTGTGAGCACATTAATGTGAATGTGTTGATGTGACCATCCCATATCTGTCAGTCCTATTAACACCTCTAGTAAAAGGTCACCGTAACCTTGCTAACCCAAAAGTTAGCTAATCCATTAGCGATTGTAACATTTTCGGGGTTAATGGCCTTTTTTTTTTTACCAATTTTTATTTTGTGTGGGTGGCAACAATTCACCTAAAAGTAGTTTGCCAGCTGCCATTACACAACATGTGAAGAAGAAAAGCTGTTTTCAAAATAGATGTGTATATTTACTTGCTGCCTAAACAACCTTTCATAATCAACTGTTTTTTCACTGATATGTTGAAAGTAGGAATGCATATTAGATTGTTATGTTGCTCTTAATGGAATCTAATTTTTTTGTGTTTGTATGTATGTGTTTCAGTGTGCTCCAGCTTGATTTGAACCACATCCCAGATCCTCGTCATGTCCTTTCTCGTCACTCTTTACCAATTACTGACCTGCACTGTGGCCTGATGGGAGCTCAGGCCAGAGTTGCCACTGCGTCCTTAGACCAAACTGTCAAGGTAAGAGGATGTAAGAGACAATAAGCCTGTGAATATTCTCATTCATCCAGGTCATAGTTATCTCAAGGAGACTGAATCGAACGCAACTGGATTTTTGGTTGACTAGTCAGCGAGCTAGTCGTGCTCGCTGACTAGTCCCAGCCAAGTCAGCGAGCATGAACTGATGAAGCCTCTTGGATGAGAGGTGAAACGTCTTCAAAAACCAAAAATCCAGTTGCGTTCGATTCAATCTCCTTGTAAGAGACAATAGGTTGTCAAATGACAAATCTGAGTATGAGTGCAGAAGTCTGAGAGGAGAAAAGCACATGATATTTGTACAAGCGGCAATATGTCTATAACGAGACATTTTTAGCAGGAGCAGAGTTAAATCTGTTTTAATAGGGAACATATGAAAAAGCAGGCAAGTATTAGAGAGACAACATTACAACATCTTAAAGAAAAATGAACTAATTATGCTCTGGAATAAAGACAAAAGAAACTCCATAACAGATAGTCACTTAAAGGACAGCACAATCCACCAGCCACAATGAGCAAACTCCATAGATTGACTTATTACACTTAGACACACACACTGGGTGCAAACATTGATAGACCTCTATGCTGTCTATACTGATATTAGCTTGCATGAAAGTTGGGCTGCAGATGAGTGATGATTTACTGAATGAAAGTGTCACAAGAAACAAATTAAGTTGTAAAATCTATCTTTTTCCAATTAAGGCTTTTATCCAAATTTAAACCCCAACAGTGTAGTTTTTCAACCTTCAGATTATATATTCAAAATCATTCTGATGGTACAACAATTCACAATAGGTTCCGGGTTGTGAGAGCAGCTTGAGGAGCTAATGCTAAGAGTGCTCAGAATAACGGTGCGGTATATTTTTTTGGCATGGCTACTACCGAGAGTAGCCTGTGTTCAGATTGTGAAGTTAAACACCAGCTAAAGACAAGTGTGGCTCTGTGCTGTGCATAGTAAGGGTCACTACAATATTTATAAATATTGGTATTTATTTAAACTGATATTTTAAAACAATGATCGTATAAAATGATTATAAAATGCCTTAAGGCTAGCCTACTTAACCTTGCTTGAAGACATGGTTGATCGCGCGTCAGTCCTGCCTCAGGATGGAATGTTTAACAACAAATGAATGTGATACAGATTTTACGACAGTTAATAGAGTCAATTCCGCTTCTCGAGTGTAGATGGACCCCGCGAGCAAATCCTACATATTGAGGCTTTAAGCCCTTCTTATCATTCAAAAACTTTGAGAAGGTTATACGTGCCTTTGTTTCATCCTGCCTCGACTACTGCAGTGCCCTGCATGCAGGCATTAGCTGTTCCTCCTTATCCCTTATCTCCTTAACGTTAGTTCAGAATGCTGCAGCCTGCCTTCTAAGCAGAACGCGAAGGTGGGAGCATATTACACGTGTGCTTGCAGCCCTTCACTGGCTCCCTGTCCGTTAAAGGATCAACTTCACAATTATTTTATTTGTTTTCAAATCGTTACATGGTCGGGCACCTTCCTACATATCAGGTCTGCTAAATTTTCATACACCACATAGGGCTCTTAGGTCAGCCGACCAACTCCGCCTAGTTGCTCCTCCATTCAGGCTAAAAAGCAGAGGTGACCTGGCCTTTTCTGTGGTTGCTTCTAAGCTTTGGAACGAGCTGCCGCTGCACATATGCCTGGCTCCTTCCTCGGCTGTTTTTAAATCTCACCATAAAACCAATTTTTATGCCAGGGCATTCAATACTGCATGAATGTCTTATTTATTTATCTGTATTTATTGTCATGCTTATTTTATGTTGTCCTTTCTGTTTGTCTACCAACTATTATTGCCTTGCTTGTCTAGCACTTTGGTCAGCTGTTGTTGTTGCTGTTGTTTTCAAAATGCTTTATAAATAAACTTGACTTGACATGACTGACAGCTGAACAAAATATCCGCTGTCTTTTTATATAAAGTGAATGAAGTTTAGAACAATTCCTCCTTTTCAGGTTTAAAATCATTGCATAGTTTGGTGCCCGGGTGTAAAATCGTATTTGGGTAAACACTATAGTCAAGAAGCCATTTTTTTCAACATAAACTATGTATGAAATAATGCCCATCATTCTTGCATGTTTTATTTGGAGAAGAATCAGTTTAATAGGAATTTCAGCTCAAACATATATTGTCTAATACATCAGTCCTGTAATACATCATATTTTATGAAGGTTTGAATGTTATGTTTGTGTTGTGTTAATAATGATCATGAAGGAATGTATCCTGCTGTTGGACACTTGGACTATGTTTGTATTGTTTTGTCTTGCATATTTATTTACAACAACTAGTACTCAGTATAAGGTGATATACATTAGAACGTCCACCTGCAGAATAGAAGTGCATATAATCAGATGGCGTAAATCACTAACCTGTCACTGTCAGTACGACAGCAACAAAGGTGATTCTATGTTTCTAACCAATCCTCTATTGTGACTGTAATGTCATTTATTACCTTTGATTAGAATGATTCATATTTTTAAACAGGTTGCGTCTCTTGTTAGCAGATCAATATATTAATTTCAGTAAAATCTTTGTGATGGCTGGTCAGGAGGCATTGAACATGAGCTGAGGTGTTGCAGCAGAACACACTTTAAATTATACGATTTTTAAGTGGGGTCTGGAGCAGGCACCCAAGCAGCGTTCTGCAGAGCCAGCAGCTCTGCTATAGCGAGGACAGCAGGAAGGACAGGGATCAAAGGTCAGCTGGCAACATGACAGCTACATCGTACTTTGTCCTTACTATTGCACCTTTTGAACACAGCCGTGATGACTGAAGTTGCTGCTTTTTTGTTTGATAACATTCATGTCTGTCTTTTCAGGTGTGGGAATTATCGTCAGGTGAGCTCCTGTTGTCCATCCTCTTTGATGTGGAAATCATGTCTGTGACCTTTGACCCCTGTGAGTACTTCCTTTTCTGTGGAGGAAGTGATGGAAACATTTTCCAGGTTTCTTTGTGCAGCCATGTGAGTCTACGTTATTACGCCCTAACTGATGCACCTCCAGTTTATAGTGAATGATATATAGCATATATGACATGGCATATTTCCTACATCTTACATAAAAGCCCACATGTTTTTTCATCAAATTTCCATTACCTTCCTGCATTATGACCATCATATGATGTGATAGTCTCAAAACTATTTTATGTGGAGAGTAAAATAAAAGCTAATTTACAAACTTGTGTCATCAAACAACCTAAGTTTTATTACTCTTCTCAATGAGCATATGTTGATTTATGTCTGATCAGTATCACCAGGGATTGACACGTGATTTATTTTGATGCAGTGATTACATGTTACAGACACACACTCACACACACACAACAAATAGGCCAAATTTTAGGGGAATGTAGAATTGAATTATATTATATTATATTATATTATATTATATTATATTATATTATATTATATTATATTATATATTGTGAGCACTTGTGATTAAGCACTTTTGATTGCATATATGTTAATACCCGGTGTGAACATGGTCTAGATGCTGGATGTTGATGTTAATGATCAGACCAGAGAATCAAATTACAGAGATGGAAGTTACCCAACAAAACATCCTGCGTCCAGAGATGCTTGGAGATGAAAAATCAGAAAAGGGCTGTAAATTAGCGAAAAGCTGAGCTGCTGCTGATAACGATTGGCTAATTTTTACTGTTTGTTTCCTCTATAGAACATCACTCGGGACAAATCGTTCCAGTCTGATAATGAAGGAAACCAGGTCTTCAAAGGACATAGGTGAAACCGCATGCTCTTAATTTTCCCACAGGAATAGATAAAAATGTGCACTAGACAGTAGAACTATGAAGCAGTTAAAGGTCATTGCTGCTCAGAAACTGTCCACACAGGAAGAACTGAACCAAATAATTTCCTTCACTTTATATGTATATGTTAGGCAGTCTTGTAGTAATATTGAGTAATAAAAGTACAGTTACCATGGTGCTGATCCTTTGTAGGAACCTGGTGACGTGTCTCTCGGTGTCTATGGATGGAACTCTTTTGGTCTCTGGGTCACACGATGAGACAGTTAGACTTTGGGATGTTCAGAGTAAACAGAGCATCCGCTGCCTTGCACACAAAGGTAAGCCATGCCACATAGTATAACATCAGTCGTGACCAACGCTAGAGGTGTCCTAATACGTTTTTTGTAGACTTTTGTATAAATGCAAGTACAGGGGGTCCTTGAGTTACAACGGTCTCGAAATACGACGTTTTCGTGGTTACAACACATCTCCCATGAACTTCCTTGTTTCGGCTTAAGCGGTTTGCCCCGTAAATACAGAGGGTCCTCGAGTTACGACGGAGATCCGTTCCTGAGAATGTGTCGTAACCGAATTTCGACGTAAGTCGGAACATACATTCATTGTGCCATTGTGCATGCATTGTGCCACCAGATGTCGCTATAACACCACGCTAAAATAAGAGTTTATTATGGTGAATTGCCTTTTTTGTCCCTCTTGACACACCGTAGGGGTTGATATCGCGAGTGTAACGAGCGTTTCCTTTAGATTTCTGATATCAACCTTGTAGACCCTGTGTTGTGAATAAGCATCTCCTTACCGGCTGCCGCTGCCCCCCCCCCCCCCCCCCCCC
>JAFBJQ010002745.1:687-26317 GCA_016785345.1 Trinectes maculatus
TATAGAAAGTTCTGGAGACAGCACTACTGAGTTTATTGAAGAGTCAGTATTAACTACAAGGATGTCACCATTACTCACAACATCACATGACTTGGGAACAAGTGAGACCTCATCAAGTACTGTTTCCAGTGCTTCATCGCTCTATAGTACTGAAAAAACAACATCATTGTCAGCTGAACCACTAGAGACTGTCACCACAATTCAACTGGGTGAAGATTCAGTAACACCTGAGCAAAGTTCTGCTTTACGAACAACTGATGAAGAGCAGTTAGTTGAGCAGACAACTGAACTGTTCATCAAAGAAACAGTAGCTCCTTCAGTTTCATCACTGTTTAGCACAGAGAAGCCTACTGCACTACCAATTGAGGAGAAAGACAGTGCTGTCACCCCACAGACAGAGGAATTATCTGCCTCTACTGCAGAACCTGAAGAAAGCTCAGGCGACCTAACTGCAGACATGTTCACATCAACCTCTTCTGGGACTGGTACATCCTCATCTTTATTCAGCACCGTTGCTCCAACAGTACTATCACCTGGAACAGAAGAAAGTCTTGAAACTGAGAAAACAAAAATAACAACACTTGCAGGAGAACCATCAGTTGTTCCAGTATCTGATGAGGTAATAACAAGCTCAGTACCAGTTTCTGCAAGTGCAACAGCTTCTATATCATCTACTCTTTCAACAAAAATGGATGAAGATATAATCATTGACATTACGATGGTGGGATCAATTCCTTCCATCGGTACATCAACCATGAAATCTGAAACATCATCATTCCTTATTACACCAGATATAGAAAGTTCTCGAGACAGCACTACTGAGTTTATTGAAGAGTCAGTCTTAAGTACAAGGATGTCACCATTACTCACAACATCACATGACTTGGGAACAAGTGATACTTCATCAACTACTGTTTCCAGTGCTTCATCGCTCTATAGTACTGAAAAACCAACATCACTGTCAGCTGAACCACTAGAGACTGTCACCACAAGTCAACTGGGTGAAGATTCAGTAACACCTGAGCAAAGTTCTGCTTTACCAACAACTGATGAAGAGCAGTTAGTTGAGCAGACAACTGAACTGGTCATCAAAGAAACAGTAGCTCCTTCAGTTTCATCACTGTTTAGCACAGAGAAGCCTACTGCATTACCAATTGAGGAGAAAGACAGTGCTGTCACCCCACAGACAGAGGAATTATCTGCCTCTACTGCAGAACCAGAAGAAAGCTCAGGCGACCTAACTGCAGACATGTTCACATCAACCTCTTCTGGGACTGGTACATCCTCATCTTTATTCAGCACCGTTGCTCCAACAGTACTATCACCTGGAACAGAAGAAAGTCTTGAAACTGAGAAAACAAAAATAACAACACTTGCAGGAGAACCATCAGTTGTTTCAGAATCTGATGAGGTAATAACAAGCTCAGTACCAGTTTCTGCAAGTGCAACAGCTTTCATATCATCTACTGTTTCAACTAAAATGGATGAAGATATAATCATTGACATTACGATGGTGGAGTCAATTCCTTCCATCAGTACATCAACCATGAAATCTGAAACATCGTCATTCCTTGTTACACCAGATGCAGAAAGTTCTGGAGACAGCACTACTGAGTTTATTGAAGAGTCAGTATTAACTACAAGGATGTCACCATCACTCACAACATCACATGACTTGGGAACGAGTGACACTTCATCAACTACTGTTTCCAGTGCTTCATCGCTCTACAGTACTGAAAAACCAACATCACTGTCAGCTGAACCACCAGAGACTGTCACCACAAGTCAAGTGGGTGAAGATTCAGTAACACCTGAGCAAAGTTCTGCTTTACCAACAACTGATGAAGACCAGTTAGTTGAGCAGACAACTGGACTGTTCATCAAACAAACAGTAGCTCCTTCAGTTTCATCACTGTTTAGCACAGAGAAGCCTACTGCACTACCAATTGAGGAGAAAGACAGTGCTGTCACCCCACAGACAGAGGAATTATCTGCCTCTACTGCAGAACCTGAAGAAAGCTCAGGCGACCTAACTGCAGACATGTTCACATCAACCTCTTCTGGGACTGGTACATCCTCATCTTTATTCAGCACCGTTGCTCCAACAGTACTATCACCTGGAACAGAAGAAAGTCTTGAAACTGAGAAAACAAAAATAACAACACTTGCAGGAGAACCATCAGTTGTTCCAGTATCTGATGAGGTAATAACAAGCTCAGTACCAGTTTCTGCAAGTGCAACAGCTTTTATATCATCTACTAAAACGGATGAAGATATCAGTGTCACTGGTACATTTTCGTCATTATTCAGCACCACTTCCTCAACAGCACTACCACCCGAACCAAAAGAAATTATTGAATCCGACAACACAAAAACATTCACATTTACAAGAGAACCTCCACTCACACATGAGTTACTTTCAAGCTCAATTTCAGTGCACCCGCAAAAACAATTAAGCACAGAAAAATCATCTGTCATTCCATTAATTGAGGAACTGGAGACCATTTCAACAATAAGTTTGACAGAGGATGACCTCTCAACAGGGCAAACAACTGAATTTTTTACAGAAGATTCATCAGTTTTGTCTTTGTTGCCAAGTATAGATCAAACTGGGGAACCAAGCGGACACTCAGCTGTTGTGATTGATACCTCACAGGGAACCATCACTACATCTCCATGCTCCACAGGGCCATCATTTCCAATCATTGATGACTCTGAGTTCATTCAACAAACCCTTGATGTCAGTACAACAGCTGGTAAAGATTTCAGCACTTTCTCTACAGTGTTCAGTACAGTAAAAACACCAGTAACATCATCATTTGTCCCCAAAATAAGTGATATCTCAGAATCTACTCTTGCAACACTTTCTTCTACATACGGTACTGAGAGATTATTTTCCTCTGAAACAACAAAAAGCCCAAAAAGACTATCACCAACTCTATCACCATCCCCTGCTTTCAGCACAGTATCCCCAAGTGTTATACCCTCAGTAGACCCCATCGAAGAGGTGGACTATAGCTTCAGCACAGATTTCACTTTTGTTGAATCTTTACCAAAACGTTTGACGACAACTTTCAAACCTATTAGCAAAGCTTTTGCTACAGACTCACATTCACTATTTAGTGATGAAAAAACCACTAAGACTTTCACAGAGACGACAGCACCAGCTTTTGCACAAACTTTGAGTACTGCAATGGATACAATTTCCATTACAGCTTCTACAGTGACTCCAATCTTTGGAACTGTCACACCAAGTCCCTATACACTTGAAACCTCTCAGCCAATTGCAATCCCCAGTGTCACTGTGTTGTCCTCAAATGATAAGTCTACCTACATTGACATGGAGAGCTCTGGTGCAGATGATTTAGAGTCAAGTACAGATGGTTCCGGTGAAGATTTATTCATTGAAGATACCTCAAAAGCCCTAGATGGATTTGTAGTGGCCACTGATGAGAGAGAGTTGGATGAGCCTAAGAGTACAAACATTATTAAACAAATACCTACTGGAACTGCTGCTTCATCTCTTTACAGCACTGAAGACACAGAGACTCCTTATAGTACAAAGAACACAGCCTCTTCCCTGTTTAGCACTGAGAAACCTATAACAACAACTTCTCTCTACAGCACAGAGAAGCCAAATATTACAACAGTTTTTACAATTACACCTGCTCAGTCAGCTGGTTTAGTAGAGGAGGCTTCTGGTGACCAAACCACTGAGATATTCACTTCAAAGCCATCAGTGATTGAGACCGTTACATTTGGAGAAGCAACAGGTGAAACTGAGACCTTTGTTTCAGTCACGCCAACTTCTCATGAGGAGGTTTCTTTACAAGATGCTTTAATTCCCTCTACTCGTACCCACATGACTAATGACACAACAGGGCCATCTGCATCAACTGCTGGGAAAGATGAATTTACTCAAGCTGTACACGTAACACAGTCTTCCTATACAGTTACCTCCCCTCATACAGATGGAGCCACAGTTAGTGATCACACTAGAGCATTGAGCTCCAGCAGTGAACATGAGCAGGATGAACTAGGATCAATGTCCACCCCAATTCCATCAATTATATATCATAACATTACAGACCAACAGGTCATGATTATTACTCCTAGTAAGAGCCAACCCCAAAATGACCTAACTGAACAGACACCTACCATGGTCTTGCATGTGTCTAAACCATCAACCGGCACAACCATCATTTTCACAGAGGATATTAAAGATGAAGATAAGCTGTTCTCTGCAGTTACAGACAGTATGACAGAGGGCACCACCAGTCTTGGGCTCATCGCCAAAGATAATAATATCATTGATGCAGATACTATTTCTACAGTGTCCTCTTCTTCAGGTTACCCAAACATCCAGACAGAAGAAGCTGAAGGCATCACAGCCATTACAATGACACAAACGCTAGAGGCAACATTAGATGCAGAGGGTTCAGGGACTGATAATGCCACCTTCTTTACCTCTTCACCTGTAACATCACATGCAACCTCAACAAATGGACCATCAGCTCCAGAGCATGTTTCTACTATAAAGACATTGAGTGATATCACAGTCACACCATTGGTACATGTCACAGATTCTGTACCTGAGATTGCTGCATCCTCATCTACATTAAGTGCAACTTTAACACCCTCTCTGAATGAATTGGCAGCATCTAAAAAGCTAGTGACATCTACAGCATCCTCACTTTTTAGCACTGAGAAACCAAGCGTTGCTCCTGACGTAGGAGATATGGATGTTACACTCCAATCCATATCACTAGAAGACAAGACAGCTGAAACATCAAGCCAGACACCTATGGCAAAAGAAATTCCAACTGACGCTGAGGGGAGCTCAGATATAGACAGTGAAGTCCAAGAAGCATCTCCTTATACTGTAATAAGTACATCTCCTGCAGAAGAAATACTAATGACAAAGCCTTCTGGGGTTGAAATCATAACTGTAGAACCTGCAACTGACACATCTTTGAAGTCTGAAAAAGAAACAAAATCATCAGAGAACTCAAGTGAACAAAGTCTTAAGGAAACAACTGATTTACTTTCAGTGGACACAGAAAAGATTCTGTCCCCAACTGCCTCTTCATTGTTCAGCACTGAAACTCCCTTGGTGATATCCTTATCAGATGTTACACAAGATTCAGACCCATCAATTATTTATCTACCTGCTGGTGTTACTCATACTTCTGATATGTTAACAAGCGCAGGCAATACAATAGTAGATGCCACAAGCCCAGCAGAAAACATTTCAATAGAACCTACAATAGATGTCCTATCAGCATCAGCACCATATCAGCCTGACATCATGGTTCAGTTTGCCACAGCAATTTCCCCCATACAGGAATCAACAACTCCACAGGAATCGTTTGAACAAGTTCGGTCAGAGATCACACTAACACACCACCCTCTAACTGATCTCTCCTCTCAGGATCTGTCACTGACTGCAACTCACTCTATTTTTGAAAATCGTGAAACAACCCAGATAATGAGATCAACCACTCCACCTGCTGCTTCTTCTTCTTCAGTGGATGAAGCTGTATCTTTTACAGCTGAAGAAAAGACAGTGGAACCGACTTTTGATCAGGTTTCAATTGGTGCAAAAGCACCATCTCCAGATACTGATGTTCAAGTAACACCTTCTACAGATTCTAGTCTTAATGTTCATCCCACCCCAGATTATCAAACACCAGACCCAGACTTGGTTGGATTATTTTCACAATACAATGAAAGTGAACCAACAAAAGAGGTCGCAACTTTTATTACTACACTATCTGATATGACGCCTGACGACTTTGTAAGCAGTGCTGAAGGTACGCCAAAAGATAAGGCAACTCCTCCACCTGTAGCAGCAGAGGCTATCACTGTCTTGCCTTCTGCATCAGATCCAGATAGTGCATCATCCTCTAGTTCTGAGAGTGGTTCAGAAAGCACCAGCAGCTCAGACGAAAGCATGACCACGCAAAGCAAAGATGTCTCTATCAAGCCTGCGAGTGTGTCTGAAGTGATAATGACAGATACACCAACGACTTACAGTACAAAGGAACAAACATTGTCCCCAGATGTTATCCAGACTGTATTCAAAGTAGACGCCACCACAGCTTCAACGGTGGATGCTAATATTGATAACACCTCTGGGAAAGAGGACACTGGCAGCCAGACTGGTGGAGATATCTCTCTTCACACTGAAATGCCCACAAGGACACATTCAGAGTTCACAACAGTGTCCACTGCTCAGGCACAAAGCCAGTCAGTATTAGTTCAATCTGTCGTTACTTATCCATCATCTTTTTCTGATGAGAGCCCCGACATTGACTCCACTGCACCTCCATCTCTGATTGAAGTTAAACCACCGATAAAAGCGGAAGAAACAACTATTAAGCCAGATAAAGGACGTGTCTGGGGAGCCACTGTCGTTGGCGAGACTATCGAAATTCCAGGTGTGTTTCTTCAACTGCTTCAGTTAAAATACAACAAAGTGTGGAAGCTCGTTATACCTTTTTACTCAAAATATAATTTATTTTGTCTTTTTAAATATCTTAACAGGAGTTTACTCATGCACTGAGAACATTTGTCTCAATGGAGGATCTTGCCACAAAGTTGGCAGCCTCTATACCTGCAGCTGTGCTCCTGGTTACGGAGGCGATCGATGTGAGACAGGTAGGAAGTTGTACATTTAGTTCTCTCAGACGTTTTTCTCCGCATCACCCGAGAAACACTAAAATATGTCACAAAGCCACAAAGAGTTTTTAATTGTATCTTTTTATGTTGCAGATATCGATGAGTGTCAGTCGAATCCTTGCCATAATGGAGGTACATGTGTCGACGGGCTGGCTTCCTTCACATGTGTATGCCTCTCAAGCTATTCTGGGCTGTTTTGTGAAGAGGGTAGGTTTCCAATTTATTAGATGCATTGTGTCCCCCAAATCTTACAAACTACTGCATACAGTACAGTGTTGTTAAGGATTTTTATCATTTATCTATCTATACAGTACTTGATGTAATAATTTTTTACCTGAGTCCCTGGTAAATGAGCAAGAAAAAAACAGAGTATTTAGTTTCCCCAAAGAATGAATCATATCTTGACATTTGCATCCATATGTTACTCTCCCAGTTGCGCCCTACGTTTATCCCATGTGTGTTGAACCCAGGGCATCATCTGTCTTGGCTGATTTTTCAGTGTCTACACCCTAAATTGTCAGGGTCACTCAGCAGTGAATCACACCCAGTGTGTGTACTCAAACACAGCTGCTCTCTTCGAATGTTTTGCCAAAGGAGGAAAAGGAGAGGAACAATGCATGGAAAGATTCTGTCCCTTTTTATCAGTTTGTATTCTGACACTGGGTAGAAAAGGGAAGTGGGGGGGCAGAGGGTAAAATATTGTATTGTTGCATTATTCCAATGAATGTCTTATAAGTAAGATGAGAAACATTATCTGCTGCTTTTGCATAGTAATGACACCTTTCAGTTTTAATTGGCACTTAAGTTAAAGCTGAAATTTTGGATTTCTTATTGTTTTGCTTCCTAGAGCTGTGAGAAGCTGTATGAACTGGTAGTCTTTTATTTTGGTCAAACACAATAGTCCAAGATAACAGATGATGTCATGGTTGTTGTGGTGATGAGGTAAATAGATGCAAAATGTGAATTAATAGCTAAGTTTTTTTTCTCCTCTACAAGTGGTCATGCATTTAACAACTGTTAATGTGTTATAAAACAGTTTTCCCTGTGTGCCTCACGCTTTCTCACTTTCTCTTCCATCAGACACAGAAGTTTGTGACTATGGCTGGCATAAGTTTCAGGGCCATTGCTACAAGTACTTCCCCCAAAGGAGAAACTGGGACACGGCAGAGAGAGAGTGTCGCATACAGGGGGCTCATCTAACCAGCATCCTCTCCCACGAGGAGCAACAGTTTGTCAACCGTGAGTTAAAGACTGTTCACGTCGTTCCTACTATATAAATCCCTGCAAAAAAATTGAAATATGTTATATTCATCAGTGTGTGAACAAACAGTGAATGCAGAAAAATTATTTTGGCATGGAAAATCTCTTCCACTTTCCATAAAGCAAGCAAGTCCTAAAAAGAAGATATGGCAACAGGGAAATGTAATCTGCCTTGTCTCACTCTACCCCGTCTGGCAGGTCTTGGACAGGACTACCAGTGGATTGGCCTGAATGATAAGATGTTTGACAGCGACTTCCGCTGGACTGATGGCAGTGCTGTGGTAAGATAGGTTGCTTTCTCACATATTTTGGTCTCAACAAACATGGCACAGAGACTGTGTAAATATTTGGAAGTGAAGCCAATGACAGACACGGTCATCTTGGGAGAGTCGTTCTGTCTCGAAGGCTGCCGTGACTTTCTCACGACGCACTCTCCTCTGCCTCACACACGCTGGTGGGCGACTGCTGTGGCAGTAAATGTGATACAGAGCGAACTGTCTGGCACGACGAAAACCTTTTAGCCATCATGAACAGCCAAGGTTGCTCGATTTTTGTAGACAGCTCCAGCAATTCAAAGATGCTACTGACTATGTTATAGAGGACGCTTGGGAGAAAAATTCACACTGTTCAAATGTAGTGTTTATAAAACAGCTCTCGAGTCTGTGTGACGACCCCCCCTCACAAGACTAATTGCTATTTGCATCCGTGTTGTATGGCCTGATGTCCTCACTTCAAAGATGATCTTCCATGACCAGAGATAGGGGGAGTAAAGAGACAGCCTGGGGGTTAAAAGATAAGCACAGACCGCCAAGGGAGATCCTTGCTCAGCTGAGAGATCGGGGGGGTGATGAGGGTGCAAGCAAAGCTGTGTGGATAGGAGTTTGGCAGGTGTAGACAGGTATGGACCCCCTTTGACCTCTGCGCACCACAGGGGGCCCAGCCAGCAGGAAGCCACCAGGGGGAAGGGCCATCAGAGAGGAGGCCACAGATGGACAACACCTGTGCTCAGCTTCAGCAAGAGAAACAAACTGAATAGAAGCAACCGAGGGGGTCGGGTTGGGTGATCGCCTCCTGTGGCTTTAACCATAATAAATAGCTTTTAGACAGTGTCAAAATCTTTATTTTCTGTGAATTGATTCCATGTTAATTTGCCCTGTGATTTCAGTCACACTCATTTGTTTTAAGCAAAAGTAGGGAGGTAAAACAACAAAGGTGAATTGTTACTATACAGTATGTGTGTGTCTGTGGGTGATGACAGATTGAGTATTTTGATGAGGAAGCAGGCCTGCTGTGCAGTTGATGGCTCATTTATTTGTTAACTGGATGCAAGCAGAGCAGGAAGTCTCTCTCTCTCTGTGTGTGTGTGTGTGTGTCAGCCATAATAACAGGACAGTAGGACCTCAGGGCATGATTGGAGGAGAGGGAAGTGGGGGTGGGGTGGGGGTGGGGGGTGTCACAGCTTTGAAGAAGCTGTTTGAACCTCAAATGCGCTGAAAGACTACAGGTAGCGTCAATTCCAGCATTACAGCTGTGTGTATACTGTATGTGTGTGAATGTGCATCTGGGTGTCAGAGAATGTTGGGCCTGTAGAAATACTCATGTAATGTGAGGTATGCAGACTGGAAGAAGAAGAAATCCCATTTTACTTACATTTATCTATTACCAATACGCTTTTTATTCCAAAACACACACGTTACATGGATTTGGATCATGCTGAGTATATGAATGTGTAATATATAATATATATAAATGTGTAGTAAGAACAATCCTACCCAGTATGATATTTGGACATATGGTGGCTTACTGTTAGATTTGGAGCACAGTAACTGGCCAGTGATATTGACATATTTATTGTTTTTTGTGTCTTTTTTTATTATACGAGCCACAACTGTCCATCAGAGTTGAAGTGCAATGCCTTTATAGTAAGCTGGCTCTGCGAAAGATACTTTTACCCCCTCCTGTGGTCATTAATTGAAGTAACAGTCACACTCCTGCCAAATCCCCATAGAAGCTCTGTTTTTTGGATCACATCATAGAGTGGTATTAAAATACATGTGCTAATTTGTCAAGCATTTTATGAGGCAAACTTAAGTATATAGTTGGCACCTGTACATATGTTTCATTCTTACATTTATTGATGGGAAGCTACAAGAAGCAGATACACAGGTACCAATGTGTCGTACACCCTCTTATTTCAGCAATATGAAAACTGGAGGCCCAATCAGCCAGACAGCTTCTTCTCTTCTGGTGAGGACTGTGTAGTGATGATCTGGCATGAGGACGGCCAGTGGAATGATGTTCCCTGTAACTACCACCTCACCTTCACCTGCAAGAAGGGCACAGGTAACACGATGCTCGCCCAAACCATCACTTCCTTTCTGCATTTGTTTTAGAAATCTTTGACAAATCAGACAGAGAATTCTGTTAAATGTTTTCATTGCTTCTTTTACAAAGTGGCCTGCAGCCAGCCCCCCTTGGTTGAGAATGCACGAACCTTTGGTAAAAAACGCGAGCGGTATGAGATCAACTCGCTGGTAAGGTACCAGTGCAGGACAGGATTTATTCAAAGGCACGTCCCAACTATCCGTTGTCGTGGAGATGGACGATGGGACATTCCTAAAATCACCTGCATGAATCGTATGTATTGCTCTCCGTAGACTTAAATTGATTATCGTATAGGATCTCCTTTTTTTTAGAGCTAATGTATGATATTTCACTGACAGCATCAAGCTATCAGCGGACCTTTATCAGAAGACATCAACACAATAGTCTCTACAGCATCAACAACTTCAAACGGCCAGAGGAAGCCATCAACTTTCACCATCAGCGATACCGAGGAAGGAGGGATAGGACTGAAAATAAACGAAAGAGAAAATGATTGCCAGGCGACATGCCACGCTTTCACCAAGGCAAGAACACAAACCTGATGCTTGTGTGAAGAGTGGAAAATGATTTTCAAAGGGAAAAAAGAAGAAAAAGAAGAAAACTCTACAAACGAAACCAAGAGGATAATCTGCAGTGTTCTTGCAAGTTGGACGACGATGAAATCTTATGAAGTGCCTTTAAAAAGATGCTGGCAGATGACTTTTCTATCAAGGGGCACTGTTTCATTACAGTCCCACTGTGGATATAACACTTTCAGCTGGCTACTGGAAAAGCAATAAGTATTCGCATCACTCTTTTTTAAACTGTGGACACGTTTTTTCCTTTTCCTTAGTTTATTAAATAATACATTCATGACTCTCGTCTAATACTTTTGTGCACCAACTGTGCTATTTAAAATCACCAAAAGTGTGCCTTATTCATCATTAAAAAAAAAGAAAACACTTTTGTGAAATTATGGCGCTTACGTTATGTAAAGGAGTTGATTACATTGTTCTGTTTTTATCCAGACATTAATCTGAAACTGTGTTCATGTTTTTTTTTTCAAAAGATTCATGTTTGGCTTCGAAGAGCAAAAATTCAGGCATCAGTACCAATGACTGCTAATGCAAAGACGTTTCAGTGCAGTATTATCTCACATAAATAGAGATAAGACTGTTAAGTGTCTACATATCTACTTGTGGTGGCAGCTTTGGAATCAAATAACCACCTGACATAAGAAGCTTCCGCTGGATATCATCTGTAGCTCGTTGCGGTAATTTTTATACATTTCTACAAAGACTATTTTAAAAACGTACAGATAATTCTTTTGACACTTATTAATTAATTATTACAGATGAGTCTTTAATCAACAAAGCCTTTAGCCACTGATTGAAATCAGTGTCTATCATCTGTATTAAACTGAAAGAAGCAAAGAGTGGCTCAAGTAACCTGCATTTTCTGCTCATGTGGGTTAAGTGCATAACTTCAAATTAGTTGCTACTGCATGTTTTACGGTAATTGCAATCACTCAACAAAGGGTTTCTCATCTTGTGATGCTCTGCTGTAGCTTATAGTTTGGATCACAGCTTGGATTTTTTATTTTATTTTTTACTTCTGAACACTTAATTCCTTTGTTTTTGTGGTCAATTAAAATCAGCCATTGAGAGAATGTATTTTGTGAAACACTCAAAAAGACTTGAACGTTATGGCTGTTAAGGCAGAGATACATATAATTTATTTTCAAGCTGCTCATGACCTCCTCTCTTGGTTTATACTGACAAGTCAAGTATGATGCTGTAAGCCAGCCCAGCAGTTCTCTTCATATATATATTTTTATTGTATATTCAACAACTGACCATCTACAATCACGGACTGTCTAATTTAGATGCAGTAAAGATGAAACGTTTCATCACTTTCTTTCATCTTTAATGCCAACAGTGGACCAAAGAATATGGAGGGCCCCATCAGCTGCAGTAATGTTATTCTGTAACATTAACAAAATATTTGTACATGTGGATGGTTATGTGTGTCTTCAGCCATTTTTAATGGCGAAAAGTTATTTTATGAATGTCTGTGTGTGTGTTACAGCCTTAATGTGCACATAATATCATATTTATAGCGTATTTTTTATTTTACAATGTGAATGTCTGGGATGTGAAATTTTTTAAAAAAGAAACTGAAACTGTTTTTCCCGCTTTAAATCACCAAAGAAATTAAATAAATATATTGATATGATATAAAAACATAATTTGTGCTTTACAAAAGTACTGTGAACACTGAATGTTTTTGTGTGTTTTGCATGCAGTCCCCAGGCTCTAAGTTGCCCATAGTTCATTTGACTGTTTTGCTGAGCTGTGACGGAGACGCTACATGCACTGAGCTGATAGTATAATGGTTTCACCAGCAGGTAGCACTATCAGACCAAGATATAAACCTTGGTTTAAAAGTTTTTCTCTGTTCAGTATCATGGGAACGTGTACCCACCATCTTTCTCATCCATGTCATGAAAACGCTAAACATAATGTAATCTTAAACTAGAGCAAACCATCTAAAACATCTTATTAATGTCTTGTTTCAAAGTGCTGCATGTGTGATTCCTATCATGCTCCACAAACGTCTTGGTAGACAGATGTGCATTTATAGGGAGTAGGCAGGAGGCAGCAGTGTAAAGTACAACAAATGTATGGAATGAGAATTGGACATCTATGCTAAACTGGCTGATGCTGCGGAACTGTAAATCTACATGAAACTGAACCGCACTCTTTTTTTTAAACAGCTAAAGTTGATAGTCAGAGTCATAAGCCTCCATGTTTGAGCTTTTTTGAGTGTACTTAATTTCACCTCTATTTCTTTCTCCTTCACAGGACTGCCTTGAAGTTCACATTCACATGTCCTGATATCGTTAAGCATCATTACTGGGGTAATAACGTCATCTTTGTCAATTTGTGCACGTTTAGGTGGCTGTGGTTTTTCACTGTGACTGTTTGTCATTCGAGAAGCCCTGACTTGTGATTGATTGCTGGTCCTCGATTCCCTAGAGGGAGTAAAACCTGCAATGTGGCTTCATGAAATGCAGATGTCTAATGGGTGAGCAGTGGAAAACCCAGATCCCTCAGCCCAGTTCTTCCTGAGATTTATTTGGCTTTGCAGGGTTTGTTTGGAAAAGGAAGTGCAGGGAGTGCAACCTGGCTCCTTATGTTCGGCTTAGAGACTAAACTTCCAATCCAGATACCCATCATTCAGTCAATACTCTGCTGTTTCCCTGTCACATGTAACTTCTATCTATCTGCCTACCTGTGAGAGACAAGAATTTGGGAAGTCTTCAGACTTGTTGAAACCAGTGAAGGACATGTTCAGCATTACCTCTGCAGAGTGAGTCAATAATATGATAGTGGTTGTCTACAAGACCAATAGCTGCCTTTGTGTTTTTGTGATTTTCTGGTTTGAACACACACACATTTAAACTGGTGTTGGCATTTCACTGCTATATGAACCTACATCTGACCCAATTCCCAGTCATTCCCACAAGCTTCTCACAGGCAATGATATTGTGATTGTGGGCTGGAAGCCTGGCACTGAATTTAAAATGCAAAAGTACCAATATATGTGAGGAGACTTTAATTCCTTTTGGCAACGTGGGTTCATGGCAGATACATGGCTTCTAATTTAGTATCTTACACAAAGTTGCTTTAATCCCTGCTTAAATGTCTGTGACCACTTTATACATGCTAATTTAGCTTTAGTGGAAAAATGAATGCTTCTTGTTGGAAATTATGGAGCAGTTTAAAAATTGATTGATTTTAAATTGTATTTTTATTTCAAATTGCTTGGTTGATGGAGGTGATACAAACATACCTTCACCTTTTTTCATGCACAAGTGTGTACAAATTGAAAATTAAGTTTTCACAAACCGCAACACCATAATACCACATGTAACCTACAGTAAGTACCATATGTTAGAAACAGTAAAAAGATAATGTAGGGAATAAGAACAAATGTCTGCATTCTGTTTGTCAACAGGAAACGTGTCCATAACTACAGGAGACAATTTGAAGTTAATGTTTGACACTACTGACTCCACTTTAAGCACAGTTTCAGATCCTTTCCATATGATTTTATGAATTAGAAAAAAGGGTTATCACAGCTTTAGAAATGTATGGCATTCATTTTAGTTAAAATACAAAGCTTATTTCCTTTATTGTTGCTTTAATTTGTTGTGGTTCGTGTAGATCTTTGGTGGTTATGGCCTCCCTACTCATCTCTACTCTCTCACTGCTTGGCCTTGAAGCAATAGACCCCGTAGGACTTCTGCGTCTTGTCTGGGAATCCGACAAACCGCACTGCAGCTTCTGTGGGGCTGCAGTTTTTGCGGGGCCTGGAGATCGGGTAGCGGACGCTTCCGTCAGCCAACCAGCCAGCATCACAGCGGTCGTAGCCCTCAAGCTTCCAGGCGGCATATATGTGGCCAACTTTGGCGATCTCTGCACCATCATCTATGCATGCCTGCACAGCCTCATCGAAGGTCAGCCTTTCAGGCTGGACCAGCCAGTAGAAAATTCCTAGTGGTAGAAAAGCAGGAGAATATTAAGCAAGAAACTTGATGGCCTTACTCTACTCTGGAAGCACATGAGCATTTAACAACCTAATCAACACACTGGATAAACAAATAAAACTTCACCATTGAGTGCAGTTGTGTAGCAGAACACATCATAGTAGTGCATCTTCCTGTCCCGACGGCCGTAGCTTCTGAGGCCAGGTCCATTGTTGGCGCCACCACAAGCCTGCCTGGGTCTGGTGATTGGATACCGCACTGTGCCATCATCCAGCCAGCCAGCATTGCACCAGTCCAGGCCGTCCTTCCAAGCCTCCAGCAACTGGTCAGCAGAGGCGACCACAGCATCCTGCTCAAGACAGGCCCGCGTGGCAGTGTCGAAGTCCATGATGTAGCGGCCCAAATTGGGTGAGTATGGGAACACAACACCTGAGTGACACAGAGAAGATCAAATAAATATGATAACATGTCAACCTCTTAGTCTGAATTAAGATCGATCCAAAAAAAAGAGGTTATATGCTATGTATAAGACAGCTAGTTATTAATTACCATTACTTAAAGTGTTGCGTCAGTGCAGTAAAGTCCATTCATTATGCACATTTTCCATTTCAGATCTGTAAAAAGTAAAAAAACGTGCGTGGGGTCTTCGTGTCCAGGGCAGCATCTCTTGGGAAGCTGGTTTTGCTGGCATGTGATTCGCTAAGTCTTACGTAAGTAAATGAAGGACTATTAGTCTTCCCTACAGTGTGCAAAATGAGTCCAGACCTTGTGAATTCATTAAATGTGTGCTTGATTATTCCTCTGCACAAGAAAGAAAGAAGAAAAGCTTGTCCTGTTAAATCTATGTGTTATGTGTTGCAGCATAGAAAAGTAATTTTAAAATCAATACATTTAAATATAATATGCACATAGGTAAACCCTAAGTCAAGAGCAAAATGCAGATGAATCTGCAGACTTGATGGCAGAAATAGTTAGTTTACTTCTTTGTCGTTTCTTTACTTCAAACGACATGCCTCCACCCAGAGTGATTCTTCACAGCTGCAGACCTATCAACAAAATGTGGGTGGGAGTTGCCTTGCAGTGCCAAAGATTAAATATTTATTGTGTCATCGTGCAAGAGCTAAGAAATTAAGACATTATAAATTCAGATGTAAAATTTGATCAGTAACTCATGCAAGGCTCTGGACTTTATTGAAGTGTGATCATGACAGAATCACTACAGCGGTCTGTATAAATGAGCACAGGCTGTCTGTGATTTTCTTTCTCCTTTTCCACAAGAAAGAGAAATGTTGATGTTTTCAATAACTAGTAACCAAAACACTGTTACGGAATTTGGTTGATCCTGAATAATGCATTTTTAAGAGAGGAGAGACTTATGCAGGATTGTCTTCTCAACTGTAACTGGAGTTTCCAGCTTGTATAAAAGTCAGGCCCACCCCTGACATACATTTCTAAATGGATATACAAAATAGTGTTTACCATTACTGAGGCCACGTTGCACCTCCAAGAAAACTTCTTGCATGCTGTCTTCCATCCCGGTGATGATCTCACAGAGGTATTTTCCTGTGTCTTCCATAGCGACGTCTGCTATTGTTAGGGAAGCGTCATATTCGTCTCTCTCCTCCAAAAAGACTCGGCCCGCGAAGCTTCCATAGGTCTTCTTGTGAAATCCCATTGACAGCAGCACATCTTCATTCAGTGCCTCATCCTCTGCCACCTTAGACCATTTGACTCGCACACCAACGTTACCGAGGGACATGCTGTCTTTGGCCTGGAGCCTGCAAGGCAGGGTGACGTTTACGCCCATGTCAGCGATAACCTTAACTGGAAAAGAGGAAAACATGATATAATCTTATTGGTGTTAGCTGCATCCGTGTTTTTTTTAATTGTCGTTTATCAGAGTAGTTAATGATACACAGTCTTCATTTTTTTTCCTTTGCTTATTTTCTCTGTATTCACTCTATCTATCCTCCCTTACCAAACTAGACTACCCTTTAACTCACCATGGGATCAAATGTCCATGTCCAGACCTCACAGAGCTTGTGTAATTAAATGGACTAACCGGCGAGGGGGTTGTCGCTGCCAGGCAATAACAAGTACCAGATGGTTGATATAGAAGATCTCTGATCAACATGACCGCAGGTCATCAATTTTGTAGGGGGAGTCAATCTCGACAATACATAGGATGGAATACTACATCATGTAATGTGCTAATCATGTATTTGAGTGAATCAGCTTCTACAGCTATGCTTTTCTTTTCACTAGAAGTGGTTTCCAGAAAAAACATTATTTCCATCCAACTGAGTGGGATTTGGCTGAAACTACGTTTAGGACAAAACAGATGTGTTGCTCTGTCTGTGTCTATTCACAGAAAAACAAAAAAACTACTTAGTATATGATTTGTGTCTAAACCAATCTGCTTCTCCTTCCAGATCCAGGATGCCGACATATGGGACGAGGTGCGTCAGCTGAAGCAGCTACATCAGAGCCATGACTGGAATACTGTCTCTCTGGCTTTTCCACATGGGAAATGTTTCCCATATGGTAAGTGCAGAGAATTAGATTGTAAGACCCACTGGCTTGCTGCCTACTGTTCTTCTGGTTGTGATCAGCCCATAGCGTGTCCCATCACACTCACAGAGAACAAGAGAGGGAGAGAGATACTTGCATAACTTGCCCAACTTCCCCCAATCTACCATTCTAACCACAGAGTAGAGACAACTGCCTTTGCCAGAGACTACTCCTTTTGCACAGCCACCACACCCAGTAGCCTCACTCGCCTCTCGACTGGTCAGCAAGATACCAGGTATTGTGAAATACCTGGCAACACCTCTAATTAGTAAAGCCTTCGACAGTGGTGCAGCGTTGAGGCGATGTCTGAGCAGGGTCCTTGAGCCGTTTTGTCAGTGACGAATGACTCACAGCTTCATTGTGCCCCATAAATTCTCTGCATAGTGTGTGACTGAAACCTGAAGGATCCAGTGCGACTAACTGCTACTCATCAAGAGCCCTGGCGAAGGTGAACGCGATAGTGATGTCAACACCAGTTCACCAGATGTAACGCCTTACCGCCATGTATGCCCAGAGTTTTACAGTTTTCTAAACCTTACCCAGGAGAATAGAGAGAGTAGAATAAGGGGTCCATTGTTGTTTTATGGAAACACTGATTTGTCCAAAGACGAATGCTGATGTAGTTTAGGTCCAGTAATATGGGCTGGCTTGATTACAAATTAGTGTGCCAACATGCTGCTGAGAATATAGCCTGGGAATAATTAGCATCGCCATACACACCGAATACATCAATGATCATTAAATGATCTTGCTCCTATATTATTTAATAAAGAACTAGACTGACATCTTCTGGACCTGCACCTTTGAAGAAAGTTATGCCTAAGAAACGCTACCAGAGAAAATCTTGTTGAGAATAATTCCATATGCCATCCTCTTCTGCAGTTACCAGCAGTTACAGGTCCCATAGGAGAATGTGGCCCCAACTGTGTGGGGCACCCAGGACTCATAAAGCACCAGCCTGTTGTGTGTACCTTGTCATTCAGGAGGAGGAGAAAGCCGTTCTTCCTTTTGTCACACCTCAAACAACATCTTATTTATATAAGACTCTCTGAGGTCAAAGGTGGTGCCGCTTAACATAAAAATGGCTCACAAAGAATTCCGAATGGGATCTGTGTAAAGTGCCAGGTTGCAGCTTGGCGAGAAAACGGTGAAAAAGTAAATGAACACATGTGCATGACAATAAAAACACTCTGCAGCTGCAGCCAAGACCAACTTCCATTTTATGACAGAGCACAATTCTCTCTCACTTTGTAAAAAGGCTGTATTAGCAAGTGATTGGAACCATCTGCTTTGTTCTAACACCAAAGGGTAAAGTAACAGCGTTACTATGGTCCAAATCCACTCAGTGACTCTGATACATATTCAATTTAATGTTAAATTTAACAAAATTTTCATTTACTCAAATATCGTCTATGACTGATGTGTTCACCAGTGTGTGTGACATGTGCCAAACACGCTGACAGAAGTGTCACTTTACATCCTATAGCTTTCCTCTCCTCTGCTGTTGGCCCATTTGTGTCAGTGTGGGAATGGGATTAACAAGCACAGCTGGGACAAACACAACGGGCCCACTAATTCCAATAAATTTCTTCCTGCTGTCTCTCACAGAGACCAGGCACAAACATAAACCTGCAGTCGCCAGCACATACGTATGGTGGACTATCAACACTTTGCCATTTGTTAAATTTGACTGACGTTGATTTTACACATATGAAACGACACATCCATCGAGCGTCATCATCCCAAAACACTCGATCTCAGCCCTCAGCTGATTTCCAGCCAAGACCCTTTTCCCACCCACCCTTAGCAACAGGGCCAAGACTGACTAACCAACAACCACAGTAAGCATTAGCCGTAACAGGGTATTTCCCCCCTGAGGAAAGATAGTGTAATTTGGCAGTTGTTCAGCACGGGGCTCTGTATGTTTGGCTGTGGGTCGTTAATCTTAACTTCGCTCCTGTCAGACTGCCTGCTAGCATGGCCAGTTTCCAAAAACTCCAAGTGCTGAGTGAGTCAGTAGGTATAGGAACAGGCAACGCCCAGTGAGCAGGCTGTGCATGCACTGCCCCTATGGCCAATAAAATGTACACTTTATGGAACAGGGACTGAGTTGGCCAGAGCTGAGTCAACGCATGTTATCCTAATGTAGACAATGAGGTCATTCACAGTGTAAACATAAGCGTGCACACCTATGACATCACTGGCAAATGGCGGTCATTTCTCATCCCAATCTCTCAAAGCAATATCTCATCCCAGTGTGAGATGGCATGGCTGCTGAATACACGTATCACAAATACCATTCAGTACATAGTATAATATGAAGCTACACATGTTCTTTTATTTCACCACAGTGGGAGATCAGGTTTAGTATTACAATGCTATAGCTAGTAGTTGCAGCAGCCATTTGACAGATTTCTGTTTTATCAAAAGTCAGAAAACTGTTATGAAGACAGGGAATAAATTCATACAGTTATGACTGTTTTTGCAGTCTGGTGAGGATTTACATCCAAAAATCGCAAAAAAAAAAAAAAAAAAAACTGTGCTAGCCACTAAGGCACCTGCCACCCATTTGAACCGTATAACTAGTAGTGTCAGTGGTGTCATTCTCATTCAGTAGCACAGGCAGAGAGCCTCAGTGGATTACAGGGTGATTTATTCACCAACTGGTCAATGCTTTAGTGGTGTGTATGCAGCAAGTCAGTGAGTCAATGGTGAGTCACACTGTGGCTGTGTGTGTTACCCCAGAGATGACTCTTTTACCTACTGCTACAATGACCCTCTTGTTACACAAGCCTGTGCTGTGGTTACTTGGGTGTCTTACGCAGCTTATCGTCCTGTTCAACACGCTCATGCAGACATGCAATCCCCTGCACCCGCGCACACACACACACACACACACAAACACACGTTCACAAAATACAAGAACAAATGCAGCATTTGATACCCAAAATATGTGGGTCACACAATTCTCTTTACACAAATTGAAACTTACCCGTTAGCTGTACCCCCCCCCCCCCCACACACACACACACACATTCACATAATACAAGAACAAATGCAGAATTTAAAATATGTGGGTGACACAATTCTCTTTACACAAACTGAAACTTACCCGTTAGCTGTAAAGGAGGGTTTGTGTCCTGACTGTATGCACTGCCCACCAGGGTCAAGGAGATTATTGTGATGCACAGCAGACTGGTCATTTTCTCTTTTTGCCCAATTCAATAAGAATGCAAATATAAAAACCCTAAAAGGATAAAAAAAAACAGTTAGTTATCTAAACGCTAAATATTTAAAGAGAGACAGAATCAATTTTCTTGAATTCTGATTCAACTGGCTATTGCTTCTTCTGTCTTTGTACAGCAGCCGCCTGTGGTGCTACTGGAAAGTTTGGGCTCCTTAGAGGTCCACACAAGTGCCTTTTATTGAAGCCTTGCATGGTCGAGACCACTCCCCTCCCCTCAGCCCATCACCAAGCCCCAGCTCCCGTTTGCCACATTATTTGAGGAAGCCTCCCTCATCTTCTTTGAGAGAATGAAGGACTAAAATGTAGACACGAAACTCATTTGAAGCTATTTATGCTGATATGTGTACATCAGCACCAAATGTTAACGTGATGATTTCTTGTGAGAAAATGTGCACAGTAAAAATAACAAGATTTGGGTAATATCACTGATTTAAATCTGATATACATTTATTCAGTGTTTGAAATGTAACATTTTTTTCTGTCACATTCATTGTCATGTCTTATTATTTTCTCACTATGTTAACTAGCAAATTGCCCGTTTTTATGCTCTATTTCATTATTTCCATATTGTGTAACATAACTAGGCTTCAGTTACATAAATAAAAATATACTTTGTGGGTTCAATCTTTGGCTACATTTATTCTCTGTCTCTCTTACAATTCGTTTTTTTTGTTATAAAGCTCTGTAACTTAGTAGGTTAGGGATCAAGTCAGCTTCCCTACAGTTGGACAAGTCCACAGTTACTGTACAGTAAATTATGAGAGCACGTCTCTCCCAGGCGTTTTTGATAGCAGTAGAGCAGATACATCAGTGTTTAGCTCTGGAAAGAGAAGGCATGGATTTGTGACCAGCCATGAGCAGAGGGGGCCTGTGTGGTCTCTCCTAAACGTTTTCTCAGCCGTCAGGACTGTCTCTGAGAAGTAGTGAGGTGGCTGAGGGCGGAGCAGCAGGCTGCAAATGCTGCTCTGGACCAATCCATCACTGGAGTTATTACAGCTGGGATAACCAAAACTGTCCTCCTTCTCTCTGGCTCCCTCTTTCTCTCTTCCTCTCAGTCTGTCAATCCTTTAACGCCCCACAGGAATGACATCAGACAGCATGGTGAGCCTCTGTTGTATATTGTAAAGGCCCAGCTTGCCCTGGGCACATCTTCTCTGGCCCTGCCATGAATCCTCTGATTCTCTGAAGAGCTAAGAAACTGTTACATAAGACAACCAAAGGCCCAGTAAACAGTGAAACGATTAACATCCATAGCTACAGTGTGAGAGAGCATGGAAAGTCCTGACATGTACTGTGAGTTTGAACCAGAACTACTGCACTGTGACAACAGCAGTAAGACAATGTAATGTTACAGCTGTAGAAATGTAGCAGTTTGCAACTAGTCATTTTTGAGACTAAATGGTAAATGTGTTTACTTTTGTTTGATGGAAAGTACAATATACAATCATGGAAAGTAAATAGATTTTAGTTTGGCATAAAAAACTCCTTTTTAAGCTCTCTCTTGATAGAACACGAACACATTTTACGAGGGTTGTAAAAAATGATATTTTGACAGAATGAATGTAAATTTGTGTCTAAAGAACTTTATCTCTAATGATTTTTCCAAAGTGGATCTGGCTGGTAGGAATGTCAGTAAACCTCAAATGTCCATTTATCACATGGAACTAAGCTATACCTTGCTTCAATCAAGGTAAAAAAAACCCCCAACAACCTTTGAATAACTTAGATAATTCTTTCACAAGCCACTCTGTCTCTCTTATATAAGACATCAAGGGGTTAATTCCTGAGCTTAGTATTGAATAGTGAATTAAGGATGTTATATTTTATTGTCTTGCACTTCTATTGCAAAACAAGCAGCAATGAGATAAGGCCGGGCCATCGACAAGGATGCCACTTTCTGTTAACGTTTAAGTCTTTTCAGATGAGACCTTCTACTCCAGCAAACATCTGTGTCCATGCAACATGTTTCTTACAAACGTATACATCTCCATACGTGCACACTTGAATGCACAGAATGTACTGGTGGGTTTAGATGTTCTGTATATTTAATGTCTTGAGGCTTAGAAGGTTTGGAGTCCCACCCAGAGACTCCTTCACAGTTCTGCTGTGTCAGAGCCAAGTCTCAGTTTCTGTTAACGTATAGCAGTTCTTTGTGTCCTGTTCATCAAACGCATGAAAGCAGGATGGTGCACAACATCCAAAAAAGAAACTCTCAGCCCCCTTGGGAGCTTCTTCTATAAATGCCCCCACCAGACTAAACAGGAAGGGGTTAAACCTGAACAAGAAGGGGTTATCCCATGTTCGCCACACTCACATTAAACACTGCCAAACATGTGTTCCTCATTAAGAAGACTGGACCAACATGTGATTCTTTTGGAAACATTTGAGATGATGTGGGGATTAAACAATGTTGGCTCCTGATAATAAGGCATTGATGTCACAATGAAGTGAGAAACTTTAAAAGCTGAATCGGCACCCACGTGAGCAGAACAATTTGGCGCCACTTAATGTTGTGTCATTGTTTCATCCCTTTCATTTCAGACCAAGGAGGGAAAAAAACATGTTTTTTTGATGACGTTTGTGACGTTTACGGCCAAAAACGAAAAGTGGAAATGACGCACCAGAATGGCTGGAAATAGAGTTAAATCACCCCACAGAATGATATTTTGTTGATCAGAAAACCTCATTTTCTCATAGGTCAAAAATCGAAAAAAACATAAGGGGTTAGTATGTCGAAAATGCGATTCGATTTTTGACCTATGAGAAAATGAGGTTTTCTGGCCACTAATCAACAAATTATCATTCTGGGGGTTGATTTCACGCTATTTCCTGCCATTCTGGCGCATTATTTCCACTTTCCGTTTTTGGCCGTTTTTGGACATTTTCGACATACTAACCCCTTACGTTTTTTTTTTCGATTTTTGACCTATGAGAAAATGAGGTTTTCTGGCCTCTAATCAACAAAATATCATTCTGGGGGGTGATTTCACGCTATTTCCTGCCATTCTGGCACGTTACCTCCACTTTCCGTTTTTGACGGTTTTTGGGCATTTTCGACATACTAACCCCTTATGTCTTTTTTCGATTTTTCAGATCTTAGAAAATTAGGTTTTCTGGCCTCTCATCAACGAAATATCATTCTGGAACGTGATTGCACACTATTTCCTGCCATTCTAGCGCGTTTTTTGCACTTTTCATTTTTGGCCGTTTTTGGACATTTTCGACATACTAACCCCGTACGTTTTTCTTCGATTTTTCAGCTGTGAAAAAAATTAGGTTTTCTGGCGTCTGATCAACGTAATATTGTTCTGGGGGCTGATTGCACACTATTTCCTGCCATTCTAGCGCGTTTTTTCCACTTTTCATTTTTGGCCGTTTTTGGACATTTTCGACATACTAACCCCTTACATTTTTCTTCGATTTTTGACCTGTGAGAAAATGAGGTTTTCTGGCGTCTAATCAACGAAATATCATTCTGGGGCATGATTGCACACTATTTCCTGCCATTCTAGCGCGTTATTTCCACTTTTAAATTTTGTCCGTTTTTGGACATTTTCGACATACTAACCCCTTACGTTTTTCTTCGATTTTTCAGCTGTGAGGAAATGAGGTTTTCTGGCGTCTGATCAACAAAATATCATTTTGGTGCGTGATTGCACACTATTTCCTGCCATTCTAGCGCATTTTTTCCACTTTTCATTTTTGGCCGTTTTTGGACATTTTCGACATACTAACCCCTTACGTTTTTTTTTCGATTTTTCAGCTGTGAGAAAATGAGGTTTTCTGGCATCTAATCAACGAAATATCACCCTGGGGAGTGATTGCACACTATTTCCTGCCATTCTAGCGCGTTTTTTCCACTTTTCATTTTTGGTCGTTTTTGGACATTTTCGACATACTAACCCCTTACGTTTTTCTTCGATTTTTGACCTATGAGAAAATGAGGTTTTCTGGCGTCTGATCAACGTAATATTGTTCTGGGGGGTAATTGCACACTATTTCCTGCCATTCTAGCGCGTTTTTTCCACTTTTCATTTTTGGCCGTTTTTGGATATTTTAGACATACTAACCCCTTACGTTTTTCTTCGATTTTTCAGCTGTGAGAAAAATTAGGTTTTCTGGCGTCTGATCAACGTAATATTGTTCTGGGGGCTGATTGCACACTATTTCCTGCCATTCTAACGCGTTTTTTTCACTTTTAATTTTTGGCCATTTTTTGGACATTTTCGACATACCCCTTACATTTTTCTTCGATTTTTGACCTGTGAGAAAATGAGGTTTTCTGGCGTCTGATCAACGTAATATTGTTCTGGGGGGTAATTGCACACTATTTCCTGCCATTCTAGCGCATTTTTTCCACTTTTCATTTTTTGCCGTTGTTGGACATTTTCGACATACTAACCCTTTACGTTTTTCTTCAATTTTTGATCTATGACAAAATGAGGTTTTCCGGCATCCAATCAACGAAATAACATTCTGGAGCGTTTTTGCACACTATTTCCTGCCATTCTAGCGCGTTTATTTTCCACTTTTAATTTTTGGCCGTTTTTGGACACTTTCGACATACTAACCCCTTACGTTTTTCTTCGATTTTTGACCTATGAGAAAATGAGGTTTTCTGGCATCTAATCAACGAAATATCATTCTGGGGTGTGATTGCACACTATTTCCTGCCATTCTAGAGTGTTTTTTCCACTTTTCATTTTTGGCCGTTTTTGGACATTTTCGACATACTAACCCCTTACGTTTTTTTTCGATTTTTCTGCTGTGAGAAAATGAGGTTTTCTGGCCACTAATCAACGAAATATCATTCTGGGGTGTGATTGCACACTATTTCCTGCCATTCTAGAGTGTTTTTTCCACTTTTCATTTTTGGCCGTTTTTGGACATTTTCGACATACTAACCCCTTACGTTTTTCTTCGATTTTTTACCTATGAGAAAATGAGGTTTTATG